>PVHT020001179.1:580780-848019 GCA_004024745.2 Catagonus wagneri
AAGAGCAAACTAAAGTCCACTGGGATATGGACCTAGATTTCCAGACTTTAGAGTCTAGATTCTCACACTGGAGAGTAAATTCATTAAACCAGTTCCCTGCACACACTGATTTCTTTAAAATACTTAAATGCATTTAGGAGTTCACGTCATAGCTCAGTGGTTAACGAATCTGACTAGGAACCATGAGGTTGTGGGTTTGATCCCTGGCATCGCTCAGTGGGTTAAGGATCTGGCGTTGCCATGAGCTGTGGTGTAGGTTGCAGACGTGGCTCGGATCCCATATTGCTGTGGCTGTGGCATCGGCTGGCAGCTACAGTTCCGATTAGACCCCTAGCCTGAGAACCTCCACATGCCGCGGGTGCAGCCCTAGAAAAGACAAAAAAAAAAAAAAAAAAAAAAAAAAAAAAAAAAAAAAAAAAAAAGAAAGCAAGAAAGAAAGAAAGAAAGAAAGAAATGCATTTAAAACCACAAAAATTTCTCCGAGATTAGGAGTAAACTGCTGCCCCCCCTTGTTTTTAATGGCATTTATTGTTTTCTAATTTTATAAGGAATATGTTTATTATAGATAAGTTATGCATAAAAACATAGAGTAAAAAATAACAATCACTCACAATCGCCACTCCCCAGAGATAATCACCATTAGCATTTTGATGCATTTAGAGGTAAACTACTCTAAAATATCAAATACTATTTTGGAATTATTTCCCATTAGAATACATTAACATTTTGCCATTTTAACCAAAGTTAATAACAGAATGTCCTATTTTCCCTTAATTTATGCTGTACTTACAGACTACAGGAAAGTGATAAAACCTAGCCTTCAATCTAGGACAAGTGTATCAGTTTGGATGGATCAGGGGAGTGTGTTACAGAATACATGAAGACTTCGGTAGTGATTAAAGGATTCATGTTGCTTTTTTAAAACTCTATTACAGTTGATTTACAACATTCTGTAAATTTCTGTTGTACAGCAGAGTGACCCAGTTTACACTTACAAACATTCTTTTTTTCTGACATTATCCTCCATCATGTTCCATCACAAGTGATTAGATACAGTTCCCTGTGCTGTACAGCAGGATCTCATTGCTTATCCACTCCAAATAAAATAGTTTGTATCTACTAACCCCAAACTCCCGGTCCATCCCACTTCCTCCCCTCCTGCCTTGGCAACCACAAGTCTGTTCTCTATGTCCATGAGTTTCTTTTCTGTAGACAGGTTCATTTGTGCCATATATTAGACTCCAGATATAAGTGATATCATATGGTATCTGTCTTTCTCTTTCTGACTTACTCCACTTTGGTAGTGATTAAAGGAGTCATGTTGCTTTGATTAAATACAGTCAGGAAAGTTACATTAAAATCCTTAAAGGTGGTCTAGTGGGTTAAGGATCCAGCGCTGTCACTGTTGTGGCCCAGGTCACTACTACAGCGCAGGTTCAATCCCTGATCCAGGAATTTCCATGTGCCAAGGGTGCAAACAAACAAAAAAAAATCCTTAAAGGTAAAAGGCAATACCAAATATAAATATACCAAATATAAATGCTGAACAGGCATGAACAACTACAAGAATATATACATATTTTTGTCTTTTTTCTTTAAAGGCTATACCTGCGGCATATGGAAATTCCCAGGCTGGGGTTGGATCAGAGCTGTAGTTGCAGGCCTGTACTAGAGCCACAGCAATGGCAGATGTGAGCTGCGTCTGTGACCTACACCACAGCTCACAGCAACACTGGATCCTTAACCAACTGAGTGAGGCCAGGGATCAAACCCATGTCCTCATGGATAACTACTTGGGTTCATTACCACTGAGCCATGACGGGAACTCTAAGAATATTTTTAAGTAAGACATTAAGATACCAGTTATAGGAATTCCCACTGTGATGAAGTAGGTTAAGAATCCGACTGCAGTGGCTCAGGTTACTGCGGAGGTGCGGGTTCAATCCCTGGCTCTGCACAGTGGGTTAAAGGATCCGGTATCACTGCTGTTGTGGTATAGGGCGCAGCTACGGCTTGGATTCGATCTCTGGAACAGGAACTTCCAAATGCCATGGGTGCAACCATGAAGAAGGAGGAGGAGGAGGAGGAGAAGGAGGAGAAGAAGGAGGAGAAGAAGGAGAAGAAGGAGGAGAAGAAGGAGAAGAAGGAGGAGAAGAAGGAGAAGAAGAAGGAGAAGAAGAAGGAGAAGGAGAAGAAAGATACCAGTTATGAGATAAATTAAAAAAAAAAATCAGTGAAACCCAACACTTCCATTTTGAAACTGTATGGGATTAGAGAGGGTACAAGAATAGAAACAGAGGTACTGAACCTCTTACCTGTTGATGTGCTCCTTCAACATAATACGTAGCTATAAGCACAGCAAGCAGCAGTAAAAAAGACACCACAACGCTTTGACGATGCCATAATCTTAAAAGCAAATTTAAAAAAAAGAGAACTATGTCACAGTCACATTTTCAGGATTTGTCCCACTGAAAACATTTCTGTTGAAGGAGTTAGGTTATTTAGCTCAGTCACAGAAGCAGTTCTTTCTGGAATGAGTTCTTTTGTCCTTAAATATTAGGTCTCCTGGGGTGCAAAAGTGGATCAAGAGAAGATACATGGGTATAGAATCTAATTTCTAATTTCATTTCTAATTTCACTGTAGCCTTTTCCTTACCCAAAGACCAATCTTAGATACACCCAGCTTCTAGTTGAGACAGGCATTATAATATAATGGAAAGAGCACTGGCCTTTAGGCAGAGGACCTGGATTGGAGTCCCTTAAATATGCACTTTGAGTAAGACATTCAACCAATCTGATTCTGTTCCTTGTTTTGAAAATCATAACAACCACGTATTCGTTTTACCTTCTTTGTGGAATTGCTACAAGGATTAAATGAACTAGAAAATGTTACAAAATGTTTTTTAAATTAAGTATAATAAAAATGTAAGATATTATTACAGATAATTTGGAAAGGTAAACCATAAAATGATTAAGGAAAGTAAAAGTTCAACTTGCCCTATTGTGATATCTGAAACAGAGCTTACTTACAAGTACTAAATTTAATGACAGAACAGACTTTCCATGGCAGAGTCCTTTTTCATTTGCTCAAATTATTAGTAAAAGTGCCATCTATGCTGAATTCTGACCTACTAAAAGTCTATCTAATGTACACAGGCTTGACTTCTCCTGAAGGTAAAGCCAGAAGAAAAAACTTGTTTTCAGTGTTCACCTTTGCATAAAAGATTCAACCTGAGACAACGGTCAACCTTAATAACCCAGTGATCAAACAGCAATATGTTTCCCTAATCTGTTCTCTTCAAACTACACAAAGAAAAGAAAAGAAATATGTTCCTATAACATTCTAAATTAATTCATTTTATAGAGCAGACTGCAGGGAGTACGAGACTGTTGAAGATTTCTAAAGTTAGTAAGTAAGGTTTATATAAAAGGTAACGGAAGACTCCTTACTTTGAGGTCCATTCTTTCAAGATTACTAGGGTTTCCAGAGAAAAATACTGCAAGGTAATGAGTGGCTGTCTCCACAGGACAATATTCTGCCTTTCTTCTCGATCCCTCCTTTTCTTTTCATTCACCGAAGAGGGGTCTGAAAAGCATTAGTGCAGAAGTTAAAAGAGAAAGCTCACTTTTTCCAAGCACTTTCAAAGTTCACCTACCCTCCACTCCACATATGAAGGACTGCATATAAACTTTAAAAGATAAACAATACTGTGCACATTGTGCCAAGTCTAGGCTAGGTACTGTTCTACTCTTAACATCATTTTTGGAATTATTTTATTGTCAGGACACAAGGTTCTCTTATCGTAGATTACTGAATTCTAAAATAGTGCACTTTCTATGAAGGGCAATTCAGTATCATATTGTGGAATGGAGTGGTTTAGAGCTCAAAACGTGAAGGCAAACTATTTGGTTCCAAATCCTGGCTCTGCCATCTACTAGTCATACGAACTTCGGCAAGTTAGTTAACTTTTCTATGCCTCAGTTCCTTTTTTCTAAAATTAAGATAAAATTAGTACTTACTCTTCAGGGTATTATATGAAATGAGTTAATAAATGTATGTACATGTGTAATTAAGGTTAGTTATTATTGGTAATAATAACTCTCTCAGAAGCATCTCTCAAAATTATAAATGTATATACACTGTCACCCAATAATTTCATTTCTAAGAATGACTAGGTATAAGCTGAAATACTTTTGTACAAGTTTATTCAATGCAGTGTTATTTATTCTAGTAAAAGATTATAAACAAACGTTACCGACAGGAATGATTAAAATATGAAACTCAGGAGTTACCGTCGTGGTTCAGTGGTGAACAAATCCAACTAGGAACCATGAGGTTGTGGGTTCGATCCCTGGCCTTGCTCAGTGGGTTAAGGATCTGGCATCGCCGTGAGCTGTGGTGTAGGCTGGCGGCTACAGTTCTAATTAGACCCCTAGTCTGGGAACCTCCATATGCCACAAGTGCAGTCCGAGAAAAGGCAAAAAGACGAAAGAAAGAAAGAAAGAAAGAAAGAAAGAAAGAAAGAAAGAAAGGAAGGAAGGAAGGAAGGAAGGAAGGAAGGAAGGAAAGAAAGAAAAGAAAGAAAGAAAAAGAAACTCAAACAACGGAATAATAAGCAGCCATAATAAAGAATAAGCTCGTCATATACAATCTCTAGGATATACTAAGCAAAACACCCCAAAAAACCATCATGGTACAGAAAAGTGTGCCATACTAACATTAATTTTAAATTCCAAGGGGGTAGGCAATAGTGGAAGAAGATATAAATGTATGTGCTTGTTGAAAGAAAGGAAAAAAAAAAAAACACGCAAAAGCTCCTAATGGGAGGAGACTATGACAGATGCAATGCCTAGTTCTGAATCCTGAAACTCTTGGTGAAAGGATGTAAAATGCATTAATAATCAAAGTAACCCAAAAGTAAATAGGCACTACAAAATATGTTCTGCAAGGCAATGTAATGATCAAAACAAACAAATGGAAACTACTTCAGATAGCCTGCAGTTCTTCCAATAGAAGAAAATTTTTTTCTCTCTCTCTTTCTCTGGCTGCACCTGTGGCATGTGGAAGTTCCTGGGCCAGGGATTGAACAGATCAGGCAATGCAGATCCTTAACCTGCTACACCACAAGAGAACTCCTATAATCTACTTTAAAAATTTTTTTATTATTTTTATGGCTGCACCTGCAGCATATGGAGGTTCCTGGGTCAGGGACTGAAACTGAGTCGCTGCTGCAGTTGCGGCAATGCCAAATCCTTTAACCCACTGTGCTGGGCCAGAGATTGAACCCACGCCTCCACAGTGACCTGAGCCACTGCAGTCTTGTTATTAACCCACTGTGCCACAGCAGGAACTCTACCTATATTCTACTTTTAACATTACAAAATAACATGATAAAACTGAGTACCAAAGTCGAAAAATATTTACCACATCACAAAATTAAAAAATAATAACCCTGTATCTAGAACACTGCTAATGTGACTGTGGTCAGGCTGCTTCTGCTATCACTGTGAAAAATCACTTTATAGGCCCTTATATACCCATAATCTGATTTACTATGTAGATGAAACAATCTTTTATAAGATTTTTAAGAACTTTATGTATCTTATATTATTATATATTATTTTATTGATAAAATATAATAAATATCAGATATATTTCTATTTTACTCCAGTGAAAATGAGATAATTTAAACCCCTATATCTTTTCCCTCCAAACCACCACATTTCACCTGTGAAGCTTCCATTATATTGTTCCTTGTTCATTGCTACACGTCTCTGGTCACAATTTTTTCCATTCTCTGCCATTTCATAGATCAATAACTCTTCAGGAGCTAGTAAAACAGAACAAAATCCAGTGATACATTATATACCTCTGCTTTGTGTCTGTGACTGAATGAAACTGAATGCAAAAACAATATGGTAGTAATGCTTGATATGCTATTTCAATAATGTTTACACTTTCATTCTATTTTTGATAATCAAGATTTAATAATTTTATAGAAACTCTAGGAGAAGTATTAAAAATATAAAAGCCATGTTGTTGTACACCTTTTCCAAACAGTTATTCCAGTGATTTTCCTGATTAAAATTTGGAGGTAATTTATCCACAGATAGATACAATAAATAAATATTGATAACCTATAAGGTCTAAAGTCTAATTCATAATTTAGTATCATACATACTATCTACTCAAATTTTACCAATCTTTCAGTCCTTGCAGCATTATTAGGAAAAAAACAGATTATATTACCAACATGTCAAAAGTGTTGACACACAGATCCAAGATCAATTTTATTGAGGAAACAATTCTACTGAAAAAAAAAGAAATGGGTACAAGACGAAAATTTTAAATGTTTAAGATAAATTAAATGCACTCTTTATAGTACACTTCATAGTAAGTGTAAATGTTTAATTTAAATCCCTGTATCACACCATACAAATTGTGCTGACATAATTATTCTACACAAAAACACCAGATTACCTGCGCCTGTATCATTCTTTCAAGTGCTAATAACGTAAATCTTTCTACTCAAAAAGCTATCATCACTTAAGGTCTCAACGCTGAGTCTTCTGCATGTGCCAGGAGTCCTGTTAGACTTATATTCAGCTGATTAGAATATGGTATGGTCATGGGTTCAATCTTCCTATGTTTGTTAGTTGTAGCTATTTTATTGCTTGACTAAAATTCTAACCATAATTACTACTCTCAAAATTTATGCCTCATAGAGGAAAACAAGTAAAAGACTATAAAGACTGAACAAAGAGCAAACTTTCATCACTCCAACAGGTCTCTTCTTTTAGACATAATCCATGTGTGGACACCTTTGTTTTGTTGCCTTCATTTCTCAATAAGCAAATAATTATATCAGGAAATAAAGTATAGGTTTCCATTAGTACAGATCAATAGTCTGGAGCAGAAGATTATAAGTCTAAAATCTGGATTTGCATAGTAGATTTGTTATTAACTAGTTGTGTGATCTTAATCTCATTTTTTTCTAAATCTTGATTTTCTGGATCTATATAATGAGAACAAAAATTCTCACTTCCACAGGATCGATGAGGATGAAAGAGTGTGTTTGGGTATGAAGGCGTGTGTGTAACTAAACAGAAATACATCAAAAGGGCAGGAGGTATATGAAGCAGTAAACCTAGCAACTGTCTATACTAGAGAAACTACTTCATAGCACATGTGTCATTACTACAGCATCGGGGATGTCAAGGTCTTTCATTCAACACTCATTTAAAAAGTTCTAGCGTCTGTAATGAGCACTGACGATATAAATATGAGTAAGACAAGATCTTTGTTATCCAGAAGGTTACAGTCTGGTAAGGAAGCCAGATAAGCATAAGACCTAAATTATAACATATACAGTAAATAACTTGGGAAGAAAACAGGTTTTAGAATCTAGAAGAACTGGATTCAAACCTGAACTTCACAAGTATGTATCTATTCTGACCTTGGGCAAGTTTCCAAATCTCTTTAAACATCAGTTTCTTTAGTTTGCAAAACAGAGATAATGTAACACACATTAAATGGTTACTATGAAGATTAAATAAGGTAAGGTATATAAAATATATCATCTCCCTTTTTGTGTGAACTCAATATATACTAGTTATAATGATAACAAAGAGGAAGAAAGCACAGGAGAAAGTATGGGAGTTCAGTGGGCAACACATTCAGAGGAGCCATAGAAAGTGAAATTTGATTCCGCAAATTTAAGTCATTCTTCTGTGAATATGTTTTCAAAAGACAAGCAATTACTTAAAAAAAAAAAAAAAGAGAGAGATCAAGGGAGTTCCCATTGTGGCTCACCGGTAACAAACCCAACTAGTATCCATGAGGGTTTGGGTTCAATCCCTGGCCTTGCTCAGTGGGTTAAGGATCCGGCGTTGCCGTGAACTGTGGTATAGGTTGCAGACTTGGCTTGGATCCAGTAATGCTGTGGCTGTGGTGTAGGTCAGCAGCTATAGCTGTGACTCAACCCCTCGTCTGGGAAGTTCCATATGCCACAGGTAGGGCCCTTAAAAAAAAAAAATGAAGCTATTTTGTGAAAATCTGTCAGATCAAAGCAACACAACAGGTTCACAAAGTATAAATCTATTCCACAAATCACGCTTTCTGGGTTTTGTTCATAAAATTAACTGAAGATACTTGAAATGGATCATGTAATAAAAGAGTTAAAGATTTTCCATCTTCCTATCATTCAACCTGAAGCTGTACTTAAGTTCTATAAATAGTTAAAACTGTGTGAACTCAGATTCAGCCAAATTCTGTCAGAAATTCATTTCAGAAATGAACAGCCATTTACCTAAACCACAGTAAAAAACAATCTGTAGTGAAAAGACAAACAACGCACAAAAGAACTTACGTGTTATGAAGAAAACATCCTAAAACCTTTCCCTCTGCAAAACACTGATAATTAAGCCCATTTCCCCAGTTTTACTCTTTCCCATGGTATCATCTTTAAGAGACAGAAAGAGTTTTATCCAAAACAACCTGGGTCCATTTAAGTTCTTACTTAATAATGATGATATTATGCAATTACTCAGATGTTTTTAAAGATATTTCAACAGGAATTTTTATTTGAGCAAATAATGTTTTCTTACACAATATGTTGAAAAAGAAACAGACTATTTCCTACTCCAAAAACTCTTTAGGAAAAAAAAAAGTCTGGAATTTTGTTTTTTAAGAAATAACCTAAGAGAGTAAGTTTTTCTTTTAGTCTACTTCTATACATATAAAATAAATTCACAGTTTAAAAAATAATTCTTAAAACTTCTGCCATTTCCAAAAGAACTATAAAATCAAACTTTGTAAAGAACCACTTGTGTACTAAACAGACTTACAAAAACAATTTTTTTTGCATTTTAACCATTTCCCAAAATATTTTACACTATTCCTTGTCTTCTAAGGTTCCTTTTAAAACATCCTGAGGCGTTTCCACTGTGGCTCAGCAGGTTAAGAACCTGACTAGTCCTCCTGAGAATGCAGCTTCAATCCCTGGCTTTGCTCAGTGGGTTAAGGATCAGGAACTGCCGTCACAAGCTGCAGCATAGGTCACAGATGTGGCTTGCCATCCAGCATTGCTGTGGCTGGCAAAAGCCAGCAGCTGCAGCTTGGATTCAACTCCTAGCCTAGGAACTTCCATATGCCGCAGGTTCAGCCTGAACATAGCTGGAGAGTAAAAAAATAAAATCACACAACTGCATAGCCACTTTAAATTCACTTATTCTTTCAACAGGTATTTATCGAGTACCCATTATATGAGTTATGATTTGAGACTTCAAACTGATGCTCATTCCTACTGATACCTTTTTTTAGGGGGCCGTGCCTGCGGCATGTGAAAGTTCCCAGGCCAGGGACTGAACCCACACCACAGTTGAGACCTGTGCCACTGCTGTGACAATGCCGGCTCCTTAACCCACTGTGCCAAAAAGGAACTTCCCTATTCTTTTTTTCACTCTCACATTTCATCCCTTATTTTTTTTCTTCAAACTTTTCCCTCCTTACTCTCAGGTATTTACTTTGTTTCTTCTTTTTTAATCAAGAAAACAGAGGGGGAATCCCCCAAATCTTTTTCCCACTGAACCTACTAAATTACCCATATCTTCAGCCATGTGGGCATTCTTCCTTTCTTTACAGCTGGGGCAGTGTCCTCTACCAGCAAAGGCCATCAATACACTACACATTTTGTACATCATCCCTACTCACCTTCTCAGGGATTTTGCTCCTTCAGTTATCTCTCTCTGTATCATCTTTTCCCTTTATTGGATCATTCTCATCAGCAAATAAGCATTATCCAGCATTTCCCACCTCTCAGCCCTTCATAAACATCTTTCTCAAAAGAGCTGCCTATATGTACATACCCTCACTTTCTCATCACCAAATCTCGGTTCAATCCATCAATCCACTGCAATATGCCTCTGTTTCAACAAATCAAAAGAAACTGCTTTTGTTAAGGTCACCAGTGACCTCCACATTACCAAATCCGATGGACACACCTTAATGAACCTCATACCATAACTGAATATAAGTAACCACTTTCTCTCTTGAAATACTCTCCCCTGTTTTTCTTCCTATTTCTCTGGCTACTCCACTGACAGCACCTACTGCTCTACTTCCTGGAGTTCTTCAAAGCCTAGTCCTAGACTCCTTTCTGAATTTTTTGTACACTCTCTCCTTAATGATGTCATCTCTTGTCATCTTTAAAAAGTAGAACGTCATCCCATGTGAAAACAGTTAATGAATATTCTGTAAAAGTAATCATTCCATAGAAGAGATCTTAGAGGGCATTTTTTTTTTTTTGCCTTTATGTAGAGCCGCACCCGCAGCATATGGAGGTTCCCAGGCTAGGGGTCTAACAGGAGCTGTAGCCGCCAGCCTTCGCCACAGCCACAGCAACACGGGATCCGAGCCGCGTCTGCAACCTACACCACAGCTCACGGCAACGCCGGATCCTTAACGCAATGAGAAAGGCCAGGGATGGAACCCGCAACCTCATCATTCTTAGTCGGATTCGTTAACCACTGAGCCATGAAGGGAACTCCTTAGAGGACATTTAAGCTGATCCTACCCCTACAATTCACAGATAAAGAAACAGTCTCAGAGGTAAAAGTGACTCAGACAATGTCACTGAACAAGTTAGTGACAAATGTGGGTGTCCAGATACAAGGTAGTCTCAACAAGAGTAGAGAGGACATAGACTCTTTGGTATTGGTAAAATACCCCCAATCTCAAAATGAAATTTAAGATTATTTTTCTGCAAATTTTGAAAGAGACAAGCTCAATCTAAGAGCTGATCCATATATGTGATTTAAGAGTTGAAGGAACAACTCAAATCTCATCAAGTAGGGGTACCCTATGTTAAACTGGGACAATAACTATAAAGTTACTAACTATGCTATCTGAAGGAAAAACAATAATTTAAGGAGGCTGGTTTTATGATGAAAGGGAGATTCAACAAGACGAAAATAGGAAATGTATCTCCAATACAGTGCATAAGACCTAGAAATTTTATGTCTTTGGGACACATAGCATCATGACCATCACAGGCCCTTGATTACCTCTGCCATCTACATTTTTTGTTTTTAATGGCCACACCCGTGACAAGGGATCGAAATCTGAGTGGCTGCAACCTATGCCAGATACTTTAATCCAATGTGCTTGGCTGGGATCGAACCCTAACCTCTGCAGCAACCCAAGCTACTGCAGTTGGATTTTTTTTTTTTTTTCCTTTTTAGGGCTGTATCTGCAGCATATATATGGAAGTTCCCAGGCTAGGGTTGAATGGGAGCTGCAGCTGCTAGCCTACACCACAGTCACAGCCACGCCAGATCTGAGTCACATCTGCAACCTATGCCGCAGCTTGTGGAAATGCCTAATCCTTACTTAATATACAGAGGAAGGCCAGGGATCGAACCCACATCCTCACAGAGACTAATCAGGTTCTTAACCCACTGAGCCACAAAGGGAACTCCAGCAATTGGATTCTTAACCCACTGCATCACAGCAGGAACTACTGCCATCTATGTTTGACTGTATGTTCACTAAATAATATTGTGATTATAACCTGGTCTCCTAAGTAGATTAATCTGAACTGTCTTTACTCACAACACTTCTGACACCAAATGCGTGGGTTTTTTCTACACCAACAAGCAATTTCTCAGCTCTCCAGACCTATAGTTGAGTGTCCCTATAATTCAATTCAAACACTAAATACACAGAGTTAACGTCAGACTCCACAGGCTTAAGGGCTGAGTTCTCCAAGACTTCTCTCACTTCAGATGTCAGTCTCACATATTGGATACTACTTTTTGGTCATATTTAGCTAGTAAACCGGGAGTTCCCTCAGCTCCCTCTATTCAAGTTCAATTACCTTCTAGAACAAGCTCAGGAACTTGGAAAACAGTCTACTTGCTATTTAAGTTTATTATAAAGGAAACAACTCAGGAACAGCCAAATTAAATAGATGCAAAGGTAAGTTATGTGAGTTATGGGGGGTGTGGGGAGGGGTACATGCGTGGAACTTCCATACCCAAGTACACCATCCTCCCAGTACCTCAATGTGCTCACCAACTTAGAAGCTCTCCAATCTTCAGTTTAGGGAGTTTACAGAGGTTCTATTATTTAGGCTTGACTGGTTAAATCACTGGCTTCTGGTGAATAACACAATCTACCCCCACTCCCCTTCCTAGAGGCTGGAGGATGAGGACAGAAGTTCCAACTTTCTAATCATGCCTTGATATTTTTGGTGTCTAGTCCCATCGTGGAGGTATCCAGGAGCCCAACAAAAGTTGTCTCATTAGGGAGTTTCCTTTGTGGCTCAATGGTTAACAAATCCGACTAAGAACCATGAGGTTGCGGGTTCGATCCCTGGCCTTGCTCAGTGGGTTAAGGGTCCGGCATTGCCATGAGCTGTGGTGTAGGTTGCAGACGTGGCTCGGATCCCGCGTTGCTGTGGCTGTGGTGAAGGCCAGCAGCTACAGCTCCTGTTAGACCCCTAGCCTGGGAACCTCCATATGCCGTGGGTGTGGCTCTACATAAAGGCAAAAAGACAAAAAAAAAAAAAATTTGTCTCATTAGAACAAAAATGATGTTCCTATCACACCACTCAGGGAAACTACAAGGGATTTAGGAATTTTGTACCAGGAACTGGGACAAAGTTCAAATACATATTTCTCATGCCACAATTTCTATATAAGGAGAGACTATATTAGTTATGGGCCAAATTGTGCCCCCTCAACCCCATTCATATGCTGAAGCCCCAATCCTCAATGGAACTGTATTTATAGTTAGGGCCTTTAAACAGGTAATTAGGATTAAATGAAGTCCTAAGGGTGGGGCCCTAATCAGATAGAAGTGGTACCCTTAAAAGAGGAGAAAAGAGACACCAGAGAGCTTTCTTTCTGCATGCACAAGGAAGGAAAGGCCATGTGAGGACACAATAAGAAGGCAGCCACCCACAAGCCAGGAAGAGAACTTAGAACCTTGATTTTTGGACTTCCAGCTTTCAGAACTGTGAGCAAATAAACTCAGTACCTCAAAGCTGCCAATATGCTGCAAATGATCTGAGGCCAAATCAGGGGCAAGCAGCATTTGGACTAGTTATTTCACCTGTACTCCATACTCCAAGACTGAATGCATCCATGCTATTCTAATTCTGTTCTCCTTTTCAACGGAAAGTAGTTTTATTTCTTTGGCAATAAAAGAATACTAACAATATCAACTTGCTAGTTGCATAACCTTGGGTGAGTCATTTAAGCATTTGCATTTGAGTTTATTTGTAAAATATCCCCGTTCCTTTTTTCAAGTCAACCTTAAATGCCTTTTGTGTTGTTTTGGGGAACTCAGTCATTTAGTTCCTCTGCTTCAAGAAAAATTAAATATAATTGTCCTGCATAGTGGTTGGCACATAGCAGGTATTTAATGTTAGCTTCTCCACACCCTTTTCACAAATGTCTCGACTTTCCAAAATAATCATAATGAATACCTCTCCAAGGCACTCGTTTTTCATTTTTCTATACAAGAGCCTGCATAATTGGTTTTCACAGAAGCAGCCACAAAAAAATCTTAGTTTGTTATGTTGCATAACTAAAATGAACTATTTTTTATCAATGCAAACATTTTGAAAATTACCAAAAGTTCCCGTCATGGCTCAGTGGTTAACAAATCTGACTAGGAACCATGAGGTTGTGGGTTGGATCCCTGGCCTCGCTCAGTGGGTTAAGGACCTGGTGTTGCCGTGAGCTGTGGTGTAGGTTGCAGACGTGGCTCGGATCCCACGTTGCTGTGGCTGTGGCGAAGGCCGGCGGCTACAGCTCTGATTAGACCCCTAGCCTGGGAACCTCCATATGCCGCTGAGTGTGGCCCTAGAAAAAGGCAAAAAAGACAAAAAAAATTATTACAGAGTGGGTGGGTGTCGCTTCAGGACTTTGCTTCAGACGTATAAGCACTAAACCACTGATGTCTCCAAAAAATTATAGGGTAAAAGGACTCTAGCAAATGAAGCTAGGGTAAAATGAAATGAAAAAAAATTTTTTGGCTGCTCCCAAGGCATGTGGAAGTTCTCAGGCCAGGAAAAGAACCCACACCCACCACAGCAGTGACCCTAGCCTCAACAGTGACAATGCCAGATCCTTAACCGGCTAAGCCACCAGGGAACTCCCAAAATAACATTTTTAAGGAGAGCCACTTTTCACAGTTCAATGAAGTAATACCAATTTTGGAAATCTGTTACTAAACAGTGTCAGTCAGATTCCTCGGTGTGGGAATAAATCCACAGTATTACCAGTCTGTTTAAAGACTGGAAATTTCCTAAAGGAGGAATCGAGAATATGACATATCCCTGACATTCAATGGAGCTTTGCAGTGAGAGTGTTATAATATCAATTTGAACAGCATGCATCTACGTTAGTTTTCTAAGAATGAAGTTGTTAAAACCCTATAGGTTTGTGGATGGGATGAGAAGACAGAAATAGGAAAGAAGCATAACTGAAATATTAACTTTCACTGTGAAGGTGAATCTAGATATAAGAAAAGCTTTAAAAAGCTATAACCAGCAGATTTTATTATTTTAAAATTTTTAATAATTAATAATATTATTATTATTTTCCCATACCCACAGCATATGGAAGTTCCTGAGCCAGGGACTGAATCTGACCCACAGCTGTGACCTACACTACAGCTGTGGAAGCACTGGTTCTGAACTTACTGCACCCAGCCAGGGATCAAACCCATGCCTCCGAAGGACCTGAGCCACTGCAGTCAGTTTCTTAACCTACTGCACCACAGTGGAAACTCCTATAACTAGTAGATTTTAAATACAGCTGTGGCACTTAAAATATAAGGTTGATATTAAAAATGTGGGGTTTGTTTGTCTCTGGCAATAGTGCTCAGAAAATACTGCTAAAATCAGTTTACAAAGGTTCTTTGTGGGCTGTACATTCAGTGTGCTAAGACTATAATACTCCATTCATTTAAGACATAAGCTACATTTGTAATGCAAAAACAATGTGAAACTGTGAGTTCCCCAAAGGACAGAAAAAACATTTAAGGATGGCATGGAAACGGCAACTCACTGAGTAATATAAGTTATTGGAGAATTTAACAAGATGAAAAGGAAAAGAAAATGGAGTAGTGAAGCCATTGATTCTAATTTTCTTTGTCACTGAATTCCAAAATAAAATGAACACACTTCCTTTTAAGAAAATCATATATCCAAATGATTCCAGTTTCTCACAAAAAAATTGTCAGCTTTCTCAATAAAACTGTTTTTCTTACAAGGCCTCAAAAGACAGTCAACTTGAATATTCTGTCTTTCAATAACCTTTCTTGCTTTCCAAAGCGTGTGTGTCCTTGACTGAATTAATTAGTAATTCAAAGACTATTTTATTTAATTTCCCTCAAACTATTAAGATTAAGAGGTTGCAATTTACTCTTGAAAACTTAATAAAGAAATAATGAGTTCCCCTTCTTGGCGCAGTGGAAACAAATCCAATTAGGAACCATGAGGTTGCGGGTTCTATCCCTGGCCTTGCTCAATAGGTTAAGGGTCTGGAGTTGCCCTGAACTGTGGTGTAGGCCAGCAGCTACAACTCCGTAGCCTGGGAACCTCCATATGCCTCGAGTGCAGCCCTAAAAAAGACAAAAAAAAAAAAAAAGGAATGAAAGCAAAGAGTAATACAACTTGATCAGTGAGGTTTTGATATAGTTTTATATTTGCGCAAGAATATAAAGAAAAAGATAATTCCCAAAACATGCACAATATCAGAGTGATTATCAGATCATCTGGCTTTGAGAGCCAGAGAGTACGTATCACATGAGAGTGACAGTTTAATGTGTTCTCTGAAAAGTCTTTATTTGAATGAGGATATAGTAAAACTATTATCTTATGTTCCTATGTGTAAAAATATGATTTTACTTTCTTGTAACTTTTAAAATTATAACTTGAAAAATCCCATTTTTCATTTTCTCTCAATCTACTACCAAATGTTTATTCGGTTTTTCATAACCAATACAATCTTAGCAAAACATTTTCACCAAAAAGACGGGAGTAAAAGGATAAGAATTAAGATAGTAAAAGGGATAACAGTCTAGATTTAGAGATTTAGCTGAGAGATTTTTGGAATCTCAGTTTTATTTCACACCCGATTCTCCCTTTCCTCATCCAATTAGCAGGCACAGAGTAAAAAATTGCCATAATTTTCTTTCTATTTTAAGAGTCTATGAATTCTACCCAGCCCAAGGCCAGCGTTCGGATTTATGTAATAACACTATTTCTATACAGTGATTTATAGGTTGCATACAAATCAGCTAACATGATGTCAACAACCTTTTGTAGGAAACAGTTATTTTTACCCTTGCCTTCTACAAACGAGGAAACAAGGGCTCAGCGGGTTATGAACCCAACTAGTATTCATGAGGATGCAGGTCTGATCCCTGGCCTCACTCAGCAGGTTAAGGATCCAATGCTGCCATCAACTGTAACGTAGGTCGAAGACACAGCTCTGATTCCACAATGCTGTGGCTGTGACTAGGCTGGCAGCTGCAGCTCTTGACCTCTAGCCTTCCATATGGGAACTTCCCATATGCGACAGGTGCAGCCCTAAAAGCGAAAACAAACAAACAAACAAAAAAACTACAAAAAAGTATGCTGTAAAAAATGTACATTCAACTTTTCAGTACATTTATTATGTGAAGTCAGGTTGATGTACTAGGAACTCTGAGGGGCCCTTTCCCTAAAAATTTGACTCTGAATTGAAGAATATATTCTTTTGAGACATCATTGGTCTCACAAATGGGAGAGGGAGTCTCCAAGGTTCCATTCTAGCCCTTGAAAAAAGAAAAATAGGCAAACAGACCCAGAACGACTGGATTGGCCCAAGAGCTAGGGTGGTTGAGACATGGTGGGAACAGAGGGAACCTGAGCAGTAGGAAAGAAACTAACATGAGCAACTGGCAAGTAATATCCTGAGACAAGATCCCGGAAGCAATACCCTGAAGGAAAGCTGAACCTGTAACTTTCCCTCTAGGCTAAAACCCATGAAGAAAACCAGTATGTCATCCCAAAATATGCCACTTTGGCATATCAATTACTTTCAGTTAAGGGCACTGATGAACAACATGTACAAGAAGGACACTCTGACTCTCCCTTTTCTTCCTGAAAGCAGGAAATAAAACTCTCATGTGATAAGCACCCACCCTGTACCAGAAGGAAGGAAGACATTCTTATCACCAGAGATGGGGGATTTGGGGCCAATAAATCCATACAAACAAATCTCGTTAAACTAGTCCTCATTTTCTTAGTTACTTCCTTCATTTACTACCCCTACGAATCTAATCCAAACCTCTTTGTCCTGTCAATTCTTGAAAAAATTTAGTTTCTTTTCTAAAAGTTATAAAATATTCCTGCTCTGGTCACTTCTTCAGTTCTTCACTCTCTTGTGAAGGTTTCAATTTACATGTAAAAAATTTAGTAAAATTTGTAGGCTTTTTTCCCCCATTAATCTGTTTCATAGTAGTTTAATTCTTAGACCCAGCCAGAAACCCAAAGAGGGTAGAGAATTTTTCCTCCACTACACCCACAAGGGCCACTCGATGTAGTCCCCAGCGAGAGGTGCCCTTCTAGCTCTGATCAGAAGTAGAAGCAACCCTCTTTATAAACCAGGCTCACTGGACTACCACAGAATAAAATCAATCAATAATCTCACATAAGTACCATAAGGCAAGTCATGGAACCCAGACCCTGCCCCCATTCCCTACTCCTTCAAGACAAGAACAGCAGATATTAGAGATTCAGGTGCAGAGTAAGTATATTATAGAATAGCTATGTATACAATGTTTACTGAACAAAATATACAATTACAAAGATAAATACATAATAAAAACTATCACAACTAGATTCGAAAAAAAAATAACTGCTGAAATTAAAGACAATGGATATATTATGTTTAGAATGGATCAACACGAAGGTCCTACTGTATAGCACATGGAACTATTTCCAGTCTCCTGTGATATACATGTATAACTGAGTTACTTTGCTGCACAGCAGAAATTAGCACAATACTATAAATCAACTATAATTTTTTAAAAAAGAAAAAAGACAATGGGCGAATTAAACAGTAGATTGGACACAGAGGAAGTAAACTGGATGAGCTATCTATGAAATATATTAAGACTGTAACGGAGATAAAATGGAAAATATAAGGAAGTAAGAGACACAGGATAGAATGAGAAGGTCTGACATTTGTTTAACTGGAATCCCAGTAGAACAGAAATAATGGAAGAAATGTAAACTCAAAAAGACGAAGGCATAATTTTTCCAGAAATGGGCTCATGGATCTAGTACAATATATCCCAAGTAAAACAAATAAAAATAAATCCTATTCAGAGACACTGCAAACTGCAGACCACTAAAGCAAAGACACCTTGATCTGAAAGAAGTCAAAAAGAAAGGACAGAGTGTTGAAAATGGGAACAGAATGAAAGCAGAATTCTCAGCGGTAACAATGAAAGCCAACAATGCATAACATAATTTCTAGAGTGTGCCCAGCAAAATAAAGACACTAATAGTAAGCTATAAAGTTTACCACGAGATCTGCTAAATAAGAAAACTTCTAAAGAATATGCTATAAGAAGAAAGCAGTGATCCCCCATATTGGCTGAGATATAAGAAATTTGGAAAAATAAAATGGTGAATATGAGGGCAATTTTTTTAAAGTTTGTATAAAATAATGAGTCTAATTTATGACAATAACTTCTAAAAGAACTGGAATTTGAAAGTGGTATATCAATCAGGAAGAGAAAGATTAGCGCTAAAGTGTTTTAAAGGGGGCATTAAAACATTTATTTGATAGAAACAAGTCCAAAGGGTCCAAATGTGTAAAAAATCAAAATAAATATGAAGGGATTAAACTCATCATTTTAAAAGTAGATTGCAAATTATATTTTTTAAAAATCCATGCTTTTAATTTTTTTTCTTTTTTTGGCCGCCCTGCGGCATATGGAGTTCCTGGGCCATGAATCAGATCAAAGCCACAGTTGTAACCTATGTGGACACCTATAGGAATGACGGATCCTTAGCCCATCCTGGCAGGTGGGGGGTTGAACCTGCCCAGAGACACTGCCGATCCCATTGCACCACAGTGGGAACTCCAAAAAATCCATGCTTTTAAAATAAGAAGGCCACACACACACACACAACAAAGATGGCCTCTCAGAGTTCTACTGTGGCTCAGGGGTAATGAACCTGACTAGTATCCACGAGGATATGGGTTCAATCCCTAGCCCCGCTCGGTGCAGGCTACAGACTCAGCTTGGATCTGGCGTTGCTGCGGCTGTGATATAGGCTGATGGCTGCAGCAGCTCCAGTGCGACCCGCGGCCTTGGGAACTTCCACATACCCCAGGTGCAGCCCTAAAAAAATAAATAAGGATATAGAAAGGTTGAAAAAAGGACAAAAAACAAAAGTCATTATTAGGGACAGAGAACATAACAATTCAAAATCAAAATTTTAACATAAAAATAGAGAAAAATACTCAGAGATATGAATAAACCCAACACGTATTGGGAGATTTCAAAACAACTGTTGATTATTGATATTTCAAGCAAATAAAAAACAAAAACAAGACATTCAGTAAGATAGAAGATTTTAACAATAAAATTAAGAAAGAAAACGTAGGGGATTCAGCATCTGACAGTAAGAGACTACAGTTTTTTCGTAAGTCACTTATCATGATTAAGCCAAGAAATAAGCCACAACAAATTTCAAACAATGGGCATCAAAGACCACATTCTCAACCCAGAAATTATGTCAAACTTTAGCAACAAAAACATAAGATTTGTACATATGTAGGAAGTTAATGCACATAGTTCTAAATAACTTTGAGTCAAAATAAGAGAAAACTGAAAAATGTCCAGAACTACTCAAATAAGTGGATTTGGCAAGGTCACAGGATCAAGACCAATCCTCTCTATTATATGCTTGGAATAAACAGAAAATTAAATTTTTAAAAATTTCACTTACAATAGCATCTGAAAACATGAAATACAGCTGTGTTTGATTAAATATAAACAAGACCTATTCTAAAAAAAAATTTAGAAGCCTAAATAAATGGGAAAATATATATCATGTTCATCATTTGGAAGACTCAATGTTGTCACTATGTCAATTTCCCTCAAATTGATATATAGGTTTAATGCAATCTCAATCAAAACTGACCCAGGCTTTTATTTAAAATCAAAAGTGACAAATGGATTCAAAATTATATGGAAATGCAAAGAATTTAGAATAGCTAAAACAATTTGGATAAAAAACAAAATCTGAAGACTTGCACTGAATGATTTCAAGACTTACTTCACTATAAAGCTACAGTAATCATACAGTGTGGTTTGGCAAAAGGATAGAGATCAACGGAACAGAACAGAAAATAGAGAAATAGACCCACATACTCAGGGTCAATTAATTTTCAATGAAAAGTACAAGGCAATTTAATGGTGAAAGGAAAATCTATTCAACTGAATATTCTTATAAAAAAATGAACTTGACTCTTTTTTCTCTTATTCAACAACGGATTTGAAATGGATCATAGTTCTAATATAAGAACTAAAACTGGAGTTCCCATCGTGGCGCAGCGGAAATGAATCCGACTGGGAACCATGAGGTGGCGGGTTCGATCCCCACCATTGCTCAGTGGGTTAACGATCCAGCATTGCCTACCGTGAGCTGTGGTGTAGGTCGCAGACGCGGCTCGGATCTGGCCGTTGCTGTGGCTCTGGTGTAGGCTGGCAGCTGTAGCTCCGATTCAACCTCTAGCCTGGGAATCTCCATATGCCGCAGGTGCAGCTCTAAAAAGACAAAAAAAAAAAAAAAAAAAAAAAAAAAAAAAAAAAAAAAAAAAAAAAAAAAAAAAAAAAAAAAAAAAAAAAAGAACTGAAACTATAGCACCTCTAGGAAAGAAAAAAAAAGGAAAAATCTTGGCAATCTTGGAGCAGACATCTATTTCTTAGGATTTAAGAAGCACAAACCATAAAAGAAAAAAAAATGTATAGACTCTATCAAGTTTAAAAACTTTTGCTCTTTGAAATGACTTAAAAAAAAAAGGTAAGCTACAGAATGAAGAAAATACTTGCAATACATATATGTGAAAAAGTTCTTATAGCCAGAGTTTATCTGTCTCTATATACATGTTATAGTAATAAATTATGCTAAATATTGAAGGTGTGTTTTATAGATATGGAGATAGACAAACTGACCAACAAACAGAAAAGAGGGCCTCTCAAAAGCTTTCTATATTTGCAACTCTATATGACAGAGATGGCAAGACAGATCAGTGGGGAAAAGAGAGACTATTCAAACTGGTTATCCATAAGAGAAAAGAAAATTTGGATCTCTCCTTTAACCACACACAAAATTCAATTCCAAATAGATTAAAGTCAGGAAGCAAAACTCTTAGAAGAAAACATAAATAAATACCTTTCTGCCCTAGGCTAGGAAATGATTTCTTTCTTTCTTTCTTTTTTAATGGTTGCACCTGCGGCATATGGAGGTTCCTAGGCTAGGGGTTGAATTGGAACTGTAGCCACAGGCCCACACCACAGCCACAGCAACGCAGGATCGAAGCCGTGTCTGCGACCTATACCACAGCTCATGGCAACACCAGATCCTTAACCCACTGAGCAAGGGCAGCAATCGAACCTGCATCCTCATGGATACTAGCCAGATTTGTTTCCACTGAGCCACAATGGGAACTCCCAGAAGGATTTCTTCAGACACACAAAAGAGCTATGGATAATATGGATAATACAGAAAAAGACTAATAAATTGCACAACACTGAAATTAACACTTAAATTCATCACTAGATACCTTAAGTGAGAAGATAAGCCAGAGAAACATACAATGAAAAAGGACTATGTACCAAATTTTAAATATGAAAAAAGACAACTCTACAAAACTAAAATAGGCAAAAGACATGAAGAGGTATTTGATAGTATTTGGCCTCATTGACGATCAAAAAATATAAATCAAGATTTATGTCCCAGTAGGTTAGCCTAGGCTTTTTTCACATGGTGGGTTCCAAAAACCAGTAAGAGAAGGCAGGCCCCAAAATGCAAGTGCTTTTTAATCCTCTTCTTGTGTCACACTTGTTGATGTCCCTTTGGCCAAAGCAAGTTACATAGCCAAGTTCAGGGTCAACGGACGGATAATAGACTCTAGAAGTAAAATCATACCACAAAGTGGTATGCATACAATGATGAGAAGAATTTGTGACCATTTTGTAATCTAACAATCAATTTTATAATCCACTACGCCACTCTTTGCATGCATTCCTTTGGCAAAAATCAAGAAGGATAACAATAGCAGAGTGTGGGATACAACTTGTAAAGCTGAATACAGGCCTACCCTTGTTAACAATTCTATGTCTAAGTATATAGCCAAAAGAACCCTCTTGCACATGTGGAGTCAGTATGTATAATAATATTTTTAGCAACACTGGTCTTAATAGTAAAAGCTATAAATAACTCAAATGTCCATCGTCAGGAGAACTGATATATAAATTAAGGTACATTTACACAATGAAATAGTATACACCTGTGAAAATAAATTTTTCATTTACTCAACAAATAATTTACTGAGAACATGTTAGGCACAATTTGAGATGCTAGAGACACAGCAGTGAACAAATATTCAAATATGTATCAGATAGTAGTAAGTGCTACAAGTGAAAAAGAAATTTAGTACATATATATATATGTTAGTGTACAATATTTAACAGGGTGGGTTACAGAAGCTTTCTCTGAGAGTTTGACATTAGAAAAGGACCATGAAGGAGTTCCCGTTGTGACTCAGAGGGTTGAGAACCTGACTAGTATCCATTAGGATATGGGTTTGATACCTGGCCTTGCTCAGTGGGTCAAGCGTTGCCGTGAGTTGTGTTTTGTTTTTGTTCTTTTTTTGTTTTTGTTTTTGTTTTTTTTTTTTGCTTTTCAGGGCCGCACCCGCAGCATATGGAGTTTCCCAGGCTAAGGGTCAAATCGGAGCTGTAGCCGCCGGCCTACACAATAGCCACAGCAACACCAGATCCGAGCTGCATCTGAGACATACACCACAGCTCATGGCAAGGCTGGATCCTTAACCCACTGAGGGAGACCACAGATTGAACCCACAACCTCACGGTTCCTAATTGGATTCGTTTCCACTGTGCCACGAAGGCAACTCCTGCCCTGAGTTGTGGTATAGGTCACAGATGTGGTTTGGTCTAGCGTGGCTGTGGCTCTGGCATAGGCTGGCAGCTGCAGCTCCAATTCTCTCTAGTCTGGGAACTTCCATATGCTGTGGGTGTGGCCTTAAAAAAAAAAAAAAAGACAAACAAAAAAAGAAAAAGAGAAGGACCATGAAAAAAATATGGGGAAGAGCACTAGGAAAAGGGAAAAGAGAAGTACAAAGACTGAGGCAGGATGTTTCACTTTACCAAAAATATTTCACTTACAAATATTTATTAAGGTTACTGACAAACTGAAACACTTAAATTTCTAAAAAACATAGTTTTGTAGATATAGCGAACCCTAGAGATACTCTCTGCTTATTTAATAAAAATTAAAGAAAATTACTTTGCCCATAGAAGCAGTACTAAATTCTCTAAACATATTAAAAACTTAATAGAAGCAGAAGAATCTCGTATGTTCTCTGATCAAATGCTTTTTGAAGGTAGTGACTTGAAAGTTTCTGGAAGGAACTGGACTCAATGATGAGGTTAGAGGTAGCTAATTAGATCAACCAATTCAATTTTACAGCCCTTGACAGAGGTGACTATTTCTTAAAAAGAATTCTGGGAGTTCCCGTTGTGGCTCAACAGGTTACAGAACCTGAATGGTAACCATGAGGATGTGGATTTGATCCCTGGCCACTCTCAGTGGGTTAAGGACTTGGCATTTCCAGAGCTGTGGTGTAGATCATAGATGCGGCTTGGATCTGGCGTTGCTGTGGCTGTGGTGTAGGCCAGCAGCTGCAGCTCTGATTTGACCCCTAGCCCGGGAACTTCTACATATATGCCTCAGGTACAGCCATAAAAGTAAGTTAACTAATTAATTATGAAAAAAGAACTATGAATAAGCAAAGACTTGCATGTGCTTCAAAATACAAGACATTAAAAAAAAAAAGTCAAAAATCTTCCCTCTGTCCCTCATCTGTCTAGTACTGGGTGGGTATAATCACTTTTATTAGTTTTGTGTATCTGATCATTCTTTCTTCAAACACTCCTTAGTCTCCTTTGCCAGCTCTCTCTTTTACATGACTCAGGACCTCTCCTCTTCCCTGTCTCCCTAAGTGACTAAACTTCATAATTGAAAATAATGTTTGAATTTGTATTTCTGGTCCTGACCTATAGATTTGTATACCCAAATATAGCAGTACTTGGATGATTCCGAGCACTTCAAACTTAACAAGTACTTTCTTCTCCTTCCCCACACCTCTTCTTGTAACAAATCTGGTCCTCCTCAAACCTCTTGCTCTCCCAGGACTTGGCATAACCATCTATCTAGTTACTAATTCCAGAAGCACAGTCATCCCTGACCCTTCTCATTTCCTTACTCCTCACATCTAATCCAGGACCAAGACCTATTCCAGATATATTAAGTATCCACCCACTGCTCTCCACTTTTTGCCACCACTCTGGTCCACCCAGGCCATTTTCATCTGTGGTTGGATTACTGCAATGGACTCCTAACTTCCTTCTCCATTTCTACTCCTGTCCCCTTCAATTCATCCTTCACCTGTGAGCAAAATTAAACTGCTTATAAATCATATCACTCCCCTACTTGAAATTGTAGAATGACTTCCTACTACACTCAAAATCAAATCCAAACTCATTTCCTGCAAAACTCTACATCACCTGGACCACGAGTGTTTCCTACCTCATCTCACATCACTATACTCCCGGTGCATGGTGCTAAAGTCTTAAATAGGCACATATCCACAATAACTCTCAGACCCTTATTTGCTTCCTTTATCACATTTATTACACTATGCTTAATCTTTCTTTTTTTTTCTCTATCAGGCTCCTAAGATATCTAATGACCTTCGTTTCCCACTGTTTTCTCCAGAACTTGGTAAAAGGCTTAAGACACAAGATATTTGTTCACTGACTGGATGGATGAACAGATAAGGCAACAGATATCACTGCAAGGTGGTCTTCTCATGCAAAGAAAGTACTAGAAGACATCACTAAACATCAAATCCTCAAATTTCAATTCTCAAAGTCTGTGTTGTGGCTTACATATATAATGTAAACTGTTAACAATAACACAAAATGCTTGAGATAATGGCCTACAAGAATGACTCATTTGGTGAAGAATTCCACATATGCTGTAAAACATTCATGAAATGAAATGAGTATACACATACACACACATATAGGAATTTACTGAAACTTCATTAATAATGAGCAAACAATAACCAAGTAAGCAACAACACAAAGATGCTTTCAAAAGAGGGTTGGGAAAAAACTCTTTAGCAACTGCTGGTAGGCCACATGATAATGAAGACATAACAATCATGGTTAACTATATGCCAGGGACTGTTCTAAATGCATTACTTAAATCTATTCATTTAACATGAACAATAAAGTGTACTAACTTCAAAATCTAGGAGGAAATTGAGATAGCATGAGGTTAAGTAACCAGCCCAAGGGTTAAGCAGTAGACTGGAATTTGAACTAAAGCAATCTAAATTCATAGTCCAGGTTCTTAACACTACGTAGTCCTTCCAGAAAAATCTATAAAGACCAAGGTTTTATTAATGAACCTCAAGAACAAGAGAAAAATACCAAAATGATCTACTGAAAAGATTATTTCTGGAATACTAACAAAATACAGTTAGACCAGCTGGGATAGGATTACTCAATGGTAGCCCTTGCTTAATTTAAAAATGCAAGGACTTCCCATGTAGCTCACAACATAACTGCTCGGTGTTGCTTCTACAGTGCTTGTGGCTCCACCCCTGGCTCAGGAACTTCCATGTGCCGCAGGTGTGGCCACTTGTTTCAAAAAAAATAAAATAAAAATTCCTCAAGCTTTAAGTATTATCTTTAATCTGACACAGAAAGCATCTCCTATTCAAATTTCCAAAACCTTCTAGGAGCACGATATTTTAAAAAAGTTTTACCTAATGGTTTAATATAACACACAACATCAGTTCAGCAAACTCCATACAAAGTTGCTTTCCTAGGAAAAAAAAAAGGGAGCTTCTTGAAGCAATAAACCTTTAAAAGTTTACAGCCCAAAATATTGGCAAATCTTTATGAAAACAGATTATTAACTAACACAACAACAATTTATCACCTCAGTTCATCCTGAGGTTGGTCAGAATTCTCTAATCCGGAGTTTATTTCCATACCAAATAGAGATATACCAATAAAGAGCATTTGGGCAAAACAACAGTGAGAGTAAGCACCTGGCACTATAATTCTCCAAGAAAGGGGCGAGACTAAACATGTTCTGTGAAATCAATGGAAGCAAAAGGATTCCCAACAAGACAAAAATTAACTCCTCCAGAGTGGCTATTTACCTAGAATGAAATAATTATATTAAAATTATGATCAGCTTGGGGAAATTTTTTATCAGGAGCAAAGAAATTAGTACAGCTTCACCCTACTCATCAGCAACAACACTCACTTAGTAAAGGCATGTGTTACAAAGATCCTCTATCTTTTCCACCTGAAAGAAGACACCTTGTTACCTGATAGTAATGAAGCATGAATGTAGAATAACTATTCTGAAGAACAGAATTTTTTCATTCCTTATTCCTTTCCACTGCAAATCTTGCTGAGTACAGTTTTTGTTTTCCTAGAATTTACAAGACTAAATCAGCTAAAAAGGGAAGAAAATGTACACACACACATAGATTCCTTTAATACATAAGAAACCACTTTCATGCAAACCAGGAAATACTGCCAAACCATATAAAGATGGCTGGAGACAACCTCAGCAGAAAGAAAAGAACACTTGGGACCTCATTTCCAGTTCAGGTTCTGGCACTGCCTAAGTCATATGACCCAGGCAAGCCAATTACTGATTGTGTCTGGGCCTTAATTTTCTCCTCTGTTAAATTAGAAGAATCTATGTGTTCACAGAATTTGCTTCTAATTCTTAAGAAAAGATTTCAATGAAAAGATAAAGTTTCTTACTTAAAATAAGTAAAGCTTTAGTTAACTATATGTAAGCACACAAAACTTCAACTTCCTCTGCATTTGGAAACTCTTTGAAATGACAATACCTGATGACCAAAAAGATCAAATTTAAACTCCCAAATGCAAAACTACACTCATTTTCCAATTACCTACTTATTAACCAAGGTGACTAATTCAGTGGATTACAGTTTCAAACTATTCCTGACTAGTTTTTATTGTGTTCAAAAGGAGGTCAAAGATCATCCCAGAAAAGTGGTGAGATAAAATTTTCAGATAAATAACACACTTAATATAAAACATCAAATTTTGAAATGATGCTAAGTACCAGTATTCTGCATGGATACATTTCCCGCTTTCAGAGTAAAATGATAATATTACATTTTCATTTATACAGTCATTTCACAATTACGATCTCACTTAATCACTGTGACAATCCTATGAAGTAAGCAGTACTTTTATCAACACAACCCAGATTGGCTCAGAATGTTAGTAACTTGCTAACCTACGCTCAAAAAGTTCTGGAGCCCAGACTCTGATCTATCTTCTGATTTCGAGTTTAGTGATTTTTACAGTGCTAAAAAGTGGTCATTCAAGCCAAGGCAGGAAGAAGTTGGAAAGTGAGAAAATCTGGATAATCGGTCCCTGGATAACTAAATTGAACAGAAAGACTAAAAGACTGGCTTGGGCAGTTATAAAGTCAAAAAGCAAATTTACCAGATATTAAAAATGGTAACATCTAATTTATAGAATTCCATATCTCAAAAATCTTGTCACCACATTTCAAGACAAGTGTGAAAAATATTTTAACTCAAAAATAAGGATAATATGTAAATTAAACAAACTGATTAAACTAGCTATATAAGGCCTTAAACTGCGAAATGGCATTAAACCATTAATTGCAGTATTTCAGAAACCTGGTTATTCTGGAATGTGAAACACAGGAATTAAGCTGTATCAAGCAAGTAGGATATACACGTCAAGGGGAAAAAAATGCTTCAGTGTTTTAAAATAATATAGGCAAAGAAGTAAAATATAAATAAAATATTTCTACCATAGAGTCATTTCACACCTACACAAATTGGCCACATTTGTATGGATACTGCTACTTGTTCCAAAGGTCAATCGAAACATAATCTAGAATGCATAAAATATTGCCTAGTAAATAACAGTTTCCTATCATCATTTATGCTAGGAATACATAACTAAAATCAGGGCAGATGATAACACAATTAAAAGGTAGCAGTAGTCAGAGCATTAATTTCCCTGTCATTACAACATTAGAAATACTTGTCCAAACTTCTCCAAAGGATCAGGGCAATCTATAAAGGAGAAGTAAAAGACATTAATTAAAGTTAGGAAGTCCCAAAGGAGAAAAGGGAAGAGAGCTGTGTTTCCCTACATTAAAGTCAAGAAAAGGAGCTAAGTTGTCAGGACAGGTAAACAATGCCAGAGTCTGTTTACCAAGAGATTTTTGCATGAATTTGCAGGAAAACAAAATAGTGTAAAACTTACTGGAAGTCATAATAATCTTAAGCAGTGTGACAGAGGGTCACATATGACTTCTTGGAAGTGTAGATATTAAACCAAGCTTCATGTTTTATTGCAAATAATCTCCACTGCAAAGAAATACAGTGGCCAAGGGTCAGGAATTTGGAAAAGGCAGAGAACGCTGTTCTTCATGAAAGTAGTGGGAGATAACTTGAAGAGATCTACGGAGGGAAGGCCCCGCTCCCTTGGCCACCAACGCTTTAGATGGCACATGCACATCTGAATTTTGTTTAGAAATGGGTACATTTAGAATCATGCGCTAGCGGTTGGGAAGGGCAAGAACCTGACAGATCCTGAGAAAAAGCTTGGTCATCAGCAGGGAAGATCTTCTGCATTCACTCTAAGGTCCTAGACACTTGGGGGAGAAAGAGGAGATGGGTACTCTACAAAAGCTCAGAACGACTTCCAAGTCCGCCGCGACTAGAGGGAATGGTTGGGAGTCCAGTGCATGGATTCAGTGTACGGATGGCCAACCACGGGGAGGTGTCCCAAATAACCCAGCTACTGCCAGTCTGAAACAGTCGGCAGAGCCCTAAAACACTGATTGAAGTCGAAATCACGGTGCCCCAGATCTGCCTCGTCTAAGTGAAAGAGCTCCAGAAGAAGTCAAGCTCTAAGGACAGCCTCAGGCGTCCGTCCCCAGTGCTCCGTGCTCGCTTACCTAGCCGCTCTGACTCTGGCTTCTGTGGATCTCGGGATCCTAGAAGCGGCTCCCGACTGACTCTCACACCCGCCGCTAGGCTCCGGCCAACCGGAACTCGCTCACGCCACTTCCGGTCCGTTTCCCCCCGGGAGACCTCCTCTAAGAGAAAAACGTTCCCCGCTCCTTTCCGCCACCTCGGCTGATCGTCGCGGGATTTCAGTTCTGGTCTCGTTAGGGACCTGTGGGCGGGGCGAGAGGAAGAATGACTGTTCTCTTCGCCGTTCTTGATCCGGAACTTGTTGTCCAGGAACCCCGGAAGAGGTAACGCGAGCGAGAGACGCGTGTTCCCTATCCAGAAGTGAAGAAAGCAAAGGCGCGGGTGAGGCGAAGGAAAGGTGCGCTAGGTAGGTCGGCCCTTTAGGGCGAAGGAGAGGGATGTCGTTCTCCATTCTTTCTCCATTTAGATCGTTTTTTCTCATCTCATTCTAAACTCCTTTCCTTCATCTTCGTAAACTGTCTTCCGCCCAGTGGCCGCTGGAGACACTGTTCCATTTTGGCCAGTCGTATTTTGGAAGAAGGGACCTAGCTGCTGGGGAGGGCAAGGACCCAGAATTTCTAGTTCCCAGGCCACACCTCCATTCTGGCAACCTCGATGCACTGGCTCTGAATGTGAGAAAATACCGAACAGGCCTCACACTCTGCTGAGCATTTATTGAATACCCCGCAGCTTAGCGAGTTGCTGAATCCCACGGAGAAAGAAAAGGTCTTTACGGATATGATCAAAAAACTTGTCCTCCTGTGTCACACAGACATAGTGACCAGAGGAATATTCAGCTCTTTAACATTTTACTCAAGGCACTGTGCTGGACGTTGAGAATATATTCTGCAGTGGCTCTGTGTAATTGCTGCTGCGGCTCTGGAAAGGAAATAAGATTTAAGAGACAGGTTTCATTGCCTTCATGGGTGAAGAGGATGTTTTTGTTTGTGTGTTGAAGTGGAGAAAATTATTTCGGAGAGAGGCTGCTGCTTGAAAGTACCTAGTAATTTGGTGTGGCTGGATAGTACAGTATGTAGCAGGAGAGTAGGTTAGAAGGCTAAAGGAGGTTGAAACCAAATTGTGTAAAGCTTTAAATTCATGCTGAGAGACTTATTATTGTTAACACACCGAACTTGAGTCCACTTGCCGGAAGGGCATGAAAGCCAGCCTTCCCCCCACCCCCACCCCCAGTTGTGGAGAAGGGAAGTACAGCGTTTATTGCAGGGCCCAAGCAAAGTAATGGGAGGCAAGCCCCAGAACCACTCCAACTTGGTCGTTGAGATAGGATTTATTTTGTTTTGTTTTGTTTTTTTAGGGGAAGAGCAAATGGGATGGGATTAATCATCATCTTGTGACAGTTTTTTTTTTTTTTTTTTTGGCCTTATCTAGGGCTGCACCCCACGGCATGTGGAGGTTCCCAACATGCTAGGGGTCTAACAGGAGCTGTAGCCGCCGGCCATCGCCACAGCCACAGCAGCGCGGGATCCGAGCTGCGTCTGCAACCTACACCACAGCTCACGGCAACGCCGGATCCTTAACCCACTGAGCAAGGCCAGAGATCGAACCCGCAACCTCATCGTTCCTAGTCGGATTCGTTAACCACTGAGCCACGACGGGAACTCCTTGTGACAGTTATTAATTGCAGTGACTTTTCTTAATTGTAGTTTCAGGAGTCGGGATGTCTTTGGTTTATGATTCTCTGGCCAAGTGGGCCATGGCTCGAGAGTCTGTTAGCGCATCTTAACTGAGAGCAGCAGCCCAAGTTAGTATATTAATGATGGTATCTACAACAGCAGTTTTGGTATATTGACAATGTTATCTGCAATAGCAATTTTAGTCATTGGCTCTGGTTAATTTGTGTTCAGTTAGCAGAAGTTTGAGATCACAGCAGACAAGAAAGGGATTAAAGTTTTGGATAGATTAATCATAAACTCGGTAAGGGGACTCAGTTTTAGGGGGACTCTTTTTCCTTATTCCTTAGGCATTTATCCAGTGATTTTCGAGCACGGAAATTACTGGATAAGATTTGTGCTTTAGAAGTAGAATTAACTATAATGGCAGATGGACTAGGATGATCTGAGGCGTAAGTGAACCAAATGCAGAAAGAAGTAGCCTTATCCACTTTCAAACTTCTGTAACCTCACTTATATGTTAAATTCTTTTAAGTCTGTATTTCTAGTCTAAACTTATCTTCTGGCCTCTAAAATTATATAATATTTATTTATTTACTTATTTATTTATTGCTGGACTTCTCATCCAGGATGTCTTTTTATCGCACCAAATGTAATATATCTGAAACTGATTTCACTGTCTTTTACTTTCAAACCTGCTTTTTCACCAGAATCTCAACAGTAAATAGTACCTCCAATCTCTGCTTGTTCAAATCTTGTGTCATTCTACCTAATTATCTTTTTTTTTAGGGCTGCACCTGTGGCATATGGAGGTTCCCAGGCTAGGGGTCTAATCGGAGCTGTAGCTGCCGGCCTCCGCCAGAGCCACAGCGACGAGGATCCGAGCCGCATCTGCAACCTACACCACAGCTCACGGCAACGCCAGATCGTTAATCCACTGAGCGATCGAACCCGCAACCTCATGGTTCCTAGTTGGATTCGCTCCTGCTGTGCCACGACGGGAACTCCCTCCCTTTCTTTTATCACCAGACTTCTAATGAGTCACTGAAGCATAAGATGTGCCACAACCACTTTTTTCCTTTCCTATTGCTACTACTCTTGTCTAAGTGACTGTCGTTTCATCTAGTCTGCTGGGAAAGGGAACACAGAGTAGTGTTAAGAACACTAGCTTTGGATCTCCCATCATGGCTTAGCGGTTAATGATCCTGACTAGTATCCATGAGGACGCGGGTTCAATCCGGGCCTTGCTCAGTGGGTTAAGGATCCAGCGTTGCCCTGAGCTGTGGTGTAGGTCACAGACGAGGCTCAGATCCCGCGTTGCTGTAGCTCTGGTGTAGGCTGGCGGCTACAGCTCTGATTGGACCCCCTAGCCTGGGGACCTCCATATGCTGCAGATGTGGCTATAAAAAGACAAAAAAAAAAAAAAGAAAAAGAAAAACACTAGCTCTGGGGAGTTCGCATTGTGGCTCAGCGGTAATGAACCCAACCAGTATCCATGAGGATGCATGTTCTATCCCTTGTCCTGCTCAGTGGGTTAAGGATCCGGCGTAGCTGTGGCTGTGGTATAGGCCAGCAGAGGACAAAAAAAAAAGAGAACACAGCCCTGGACTCACACTACTAGTTACTAGCTGTGTGAACTTGGGTGAACTGCTTACATGCTCTGTACCTCAGTTTTCACATCTGAAAATTGGAGGTAATAATTATATATTTATCTTAAGGACTGTTGGGAACATTGAAGGAGACAATTCGTGTAGTGTTTAGGATAAGTTCCAAACTGTTCAGCCTTACAAGGCCTTCTGTGATCTGCATCATGCCTTCTTTCTCACGTCGTTCACTGCCACTGTCCCCTCCATCCTTCAGCTCTTGGGACTGCTTTCAGGTCATTTGACATACCATATTCCTCTCCTCTGGTGTTCCCACTTGGTGTGCTTTCTGCCTGAGGTGATCTTTCCTTTTTCTGTCTTCTTACTCATGCTTTGTTGCATTTTAAATATTTCCTCAAGGAGGCCTTCCTCAGCTGAGCTGAGGTCCTTTATTATGTACTCCATAACACTTACCAGTCATATAATTATTTGTCTCCTCCACTCATCTATGAACAACTGGTAGTGGCCTATATTACTCATCACTGTATTCCTAGTCTAACAAGGTATGTGTGTGGCACATAGGAAGGCAACCAACATTTGTTTTTTTCCTTTAGCTTCTCTTTCCCTCAATTTCCTCATTTTCGATATATAGAAATAATATTAACTTCATCGTGTGGATCAGGTGACACAATACATTCAAAGTGTCGTTGAAACTTTGAGCTATGACAACATGAAGTGTTATTAAAATAAAATGAAAAATTCAAAATTAGGATTGGACAACCATCTCTAAACCACTACCGGAATGTAAGCTCCATGAGAGACGGGACTTTTCCTCCTTTGTATGCTCCTGTATCTTCCAGATCCTAGAGCAGGACCAGTTAAAATTTGTGGGAAGAAGGAGCCAATACAGCATAAAAATAAAAGAATAAAGCCCATGAGCTTAGTGACACACTTCTGACTGTAATTCAGATACCCGTTTCTGTAGCTGCACTCTGGACTTTGTATCGCTTTATAATGTTCCATTTCTAAAATCAAAACTCCAGACATCTCTCTCTAAGCACAGCCTATCATTTCAGACATTCTTGTCCTGACCCTAAATTCCCTTATACCATTATGTCCTAGTAGAATTCAAACCTGTGTAAATCCAACTATCTCTCATAGAAAAGAGGGATGGAGGAAGAATATGGGTGCAGCAGATTTAATTTATGTTTAAAGGCAGTGGTTGGGTGTTTTTAGTGTTTGGCTTCGGTTATCTCTGAAGTATGAAGTCATCTCTTCTGTATTTGTCCTTATACTCAGGCTGCTAACTAAGCATTGCTGGAGAAAATCACAGCTAACTAGATGGTACAGTACCATTATAAAATCGTTGTTAATCCTAATCATGCTTTCAACATTCATCTGCAATCCTACGGTGTTTTGCTGCAACTTTTATTTCAGTCTTCCTCTTCTCAGCTCCAGCTTGACTTTTGTACAGCTTGTCTCCAGGGAACAATTTCTTGCTTCCAAATCCTAAAACTGTCACTTTAGGAAAGGTGTCCTTTCTTTCCAAGGCCAAACAAATCTCTTCCTAAGAACTTTAGTTCCCCTCCCACCTACTGCTTTGTATTGTTAATTATTCATTCCCTATCTTGAGCATCTAGCCACCCTTTCTCAGGCTCTATCCATTAACATTTAAATATGCTTTGCATTTAAATATACTCAGCTTTCCATAAACACCTTTCCTTTTCTCCACACTCCCTTAGGTCTTTTGCTTTTTCTATTTTCTTTCACTTTGTCCAGTTTCTTGACCCCACCACCAGCTAGCTTCTGCCCCACCACAAATACCCCATGTTAATTTTTTTTTCCAAAACTAATGGCCAGAGGGTCTTAGAGCACTATCAATTTCTAGCCCTCTAAGATGTGTACACTCTAAATACATTCCTCACCACGTTGTCCTAGTATTCCTGCCTCTGTGTCTGTAAAAGTTGGCCTTTTAAGAAAGTAGTTACAAAAAGGATCCAGCTAGAGAAAGGGATGCATGAACTGCTATAAAATGCAGAGGGGTCTTTAGTAGGTGTTTCAGAAAGTATCTGAATAATAAAAGATTCTAGGGAGTTCCCGTCTTGGCTCAGTGGTTAACCAATCTGACTAGGAACGATGAGGTTGCGGGTTCGATCCCTGGCCTTGCTCGGTGGGTTAAGGATCCAGCGTTGCTGTGAGCTGTGGTGTAGGTTGCAGACGTGGCTCGAATCCTGTGTTGCTGCAGTTGTGGCGTAGGCCGGCGACTACGGCTCTGATTGGACCCCTAGTCTGGATGCTGCAACTGCGGCCCTAGAAAAGGCAAAAAAAAAAAAACTTGTATTTGTGGAGTTCCCATTACTGCTGAATGAGTTAAGTACCCAGTGTTCTGTGAGGATGTAGGTTCAGTCCCTGGCCTCATTCAGTGAGTCAAGGATCTGGTGTTGCCGCAAGCTGTGGCATAGGCTGCAGATGTGGCGTGGATCCAGTGTTTGCTGTGGCTGTGGCATAGGACACAGCTGTAGCTCCAGTTCAACGCCTAGCCCAAAAACTTCCTTATGCCTTAGGTGTGGTTGTGGTTGTGGCCGCAGAGAAAGAAAAAACCAAAAAAACTTTTATTTATAGCAGCATTATTCATAATAGCCACAAGGTGGAAACAACCCCAATGTCCATCAACTGGTGAATAGATAAATAACATGTGGTATATACCCATACAATGGAATATTATTCATCAATAAAAAGGAAGGAAGTATTGGTACATGCTACTACATGGATGAACCTTGAAAACATTAATCGAGATGATAGAAGCCTGAAAAATGCCACATATTGTATGGCTTGATTTATATGAATATCCAGAATAGGCAAATCCAGGGAGTTCCCATCGTGGCTCAGTGGTTAACGAATCTGACTAGGAACCATGAGGTTGCGGGTTCGATCCCTGGCCTTGCTCAGTGGGTTAAGGATCTGGCGTTGCCGTGAGCTGTGGTGTAGGTTGCAGACGCGGCTCGGATCCCGTGTGGCTGTGGCTGTGGCTGTGGCAAAGGCCCGCAGCTACAGCTCTTGTTAGACCCCTAGCCTGGGAACCTCCATGTGCCACGGGTGTGGCCCTGGAAGAGGCAAAAAGACAAAAAAAAAAACCAGAATAGGCAAATCCAGAAAGACACAGTAGTAGATGAGCGTTTACCAGGGAGGGAGAAATGGAAAATGACTACTAATGGATATAGGGGTTTCTTTGGGGAAGTGCAAGTGTTCTGGAATTAGTGGTGATGGTTGTACGACATTGTAGATATGTTTAAAACATACTGAATTGTACACTTGAAAAAGATGAATTTTTAAAAAGGTTTTATTGAAGTAAAGTTGATTTACAGTGTTGTGATAATTTTTGCTGTACAACAAAGTGATTCAGTTGTACATGTACACACATCCATTCTTTCAGATTATCTTCCCACATAGATTTTCATAGAATATTGGGTAGAGTTGTCTGTGCAAATAAGTGCATCTGTATCCTTTATTTTTTTAACTTTTTATTTATTTATTTATTTTGCTTTTCTAGGGCCGTATCCACGGCATATGGAGGTTCCCAGGCTAGGGGTCGAATCGGAGCTACAGCTGCCGGCCTTTGCCACAGCCACAGCAACACCAGAGCTGAGCCGCATCTGTACCACGACAGGAACTCCTGTATCCTTTTTTTAGATTCCCCATATAAGTAGTATATGAAAAAAGGTGAATTTTATAGTATGTGAATATCTCAAAAAACTTTAACATCCCTTATAATATCCTATTAAAATATTTGGTAACATTGCACACTTTGCCTACCATATAATTTCAAAAACAGTATTAAGCCCTAATTTTAACACAAATGAGAATAAAGAGGAAGTTTATGCTAAAATATGTTATTTCCAGGACTGGCAGCTATGCCAGGCAGATTATGCTCTGCAAAATTCCAGGGGCACCACTTAAAAGCACTGCAGACATGGAGGCCCCATGATTTCAGTGTAAATGCTTATGTACTGTTCAACTAGAAGAAGAAACTGGTGGTTGTTTTTGCCTATACATTGAAGCATTATGAATCCAACAGCCTCAGACGTGGACTGATATAAGTGTTTTATTGATGATTCAAATACCACGAACAGCTTTGCTGGGGTGATAGGAATTTCTAAAATAGTAAAGGATAAATGATCATCTTTCTTTGTTTTACGTGATACACCACTGGTAAATTTAGTGTGTACTAAAACTGTGCAGAAAATGCTTTGTGTTCATATGCAAAACAAAGTTGCCTTTTAGTCTCAGGTATTAATAGTTTTTCACCCACAATAATATCCACTGGGACAAATCTTCACTTGTAAAGCTTTTAGCATACCATGCTTATGCCTAGTAAATGTCACTAGTGCACCTCACTCCAGGGCCATTGTTGTGACAACCAGGAACTTCTCTGAGGAGTTGGTCATTCCCATTGAGAACTAGTGCACTATGAAAACAAGTAAATAAGCACTATATTTCAGAATATAGTGAGTTACTCTTGGTTTCTTTAGATCCTTTAGGCATTTGATGAAACATTTCTTTTCTCCACAAGACTTAGGGTAAGACCGAGGAACAGAGCTTCGTTGTATCTAAGAGAGAGAGATGTACTACTGCTCACATTGAGATTCCAAATGCCCTATTGCACCTATATTCTTAAAACCTTTGTAGTATACAGAGGAGAAAAAAATCATACACACCTAAGAGCCAAAACATATTCTGCCTTTTTTCTGGAGGAAGTTTGGATGAATTAAATTGTTGCTGCTTATATACTGTCAGGGTGTTTTATGTGATAAGCCGCTAACTTTCCCCTGCTAGATAGTGACAACTTTTTTCTTTTCCTTTAAGATGATCTCCATACCCTTGGTTATGGAATATTTGGCCAATCCTGGTGCACTCAGCTTGGCTGCTGGAGTTGCTTGTGGCATGTGCCTGGGCTGGGGCCTCCGAGTACGCTTTGGGATGCTCCCCAAAAGCCCGGTGAGCGAGACAGACACTGACACCGAAACTGAAGCAAGCATCTTAGGAGAGAGCGGGGAGTACAAAATGATTCTCGTAGTTCGAAATGACTTAAAAATGGGAAAAGGGAAAGTGGCTGCCCAGTGCTCTCATGCTGCTGTTTCTGCCTACAAGCAAATTCAAAGGAGAAACCCTGAATTACTCAAACAGTGGGAATACTGTGGGCAGCCCAAAGTGGTGGTCAAAGCTCCTGATGAAGAAACTCTGGTTGAATTATTGACACATGCAAAAATGCTGGGACTGACTGTAAGTTTAATCCAAGATGCCGGACGTACTCAGATTGCACCAGGCTCTCGAACTGTTCTAGGAATTGGGCCAGGACCAGTAGACCTAATTGACAAGGTCACTGGTCACCTAAAACTTTACTGAGTAGAATTTTGTATGATGGTGGTCAACCCAACACCACAAGTATTTGAAACTGTCAAAATGTAACAATAAAAGCTGAATTTCTCCAATTTAAGTATTCTTGAGATGAAACTCGGTTCCCATGTTCTTCTGTCATGTCCTTGGCATGGTTACACAGCTATCTTGGGCTAAAAACAAAAAAAAGTTTGATTAGTAAATAGTCCTGGTGGTTCAACTGAGGGGTGCTGAAATAAATATTTAAGGTGAGAGAAACAGGTCACAATAAAATCGGGTTACGAGGTGGTAAACAGCATTTCCTGCTTGTGTTCCCTTTGTGTTTACAGCTCTTCTCCCCCAAGACTGTGTTGCGGGGCCCTTGGAGGATCAGGGGTTAAAGGGTGTACTCATTGGATGCAAACCACAGTTTGTTTTTCCTGCCCATAGTTTTTGGATGACTGCCTACTTTATTAATAGATAGATCATGGTATAGCCACCCACAGTGGGTTTAGAATCTAAACTTGTGGATTTTTGTTTCAGAGTGGAGGTTTGATAGCATTGATATAGCTCACCTGTGCAGTGTTTCATGTTCATTTCCCTGGTGGGCACTGGCCAGTTTCTCCCCTTTCCTAACAGCAAAGGCACTGAAACTTGTTAGGTGACTTGCATGGACCTCGAAGGTGGTAACAAGCCCACATAAGGTAATTGTGAAGTGAATGTAGCTTGTCATCCCAACATCCCACTATTTCTTTACCTGGAACTTAAGAAATGGGATGATTGCTATTTAAGGGCACTTTATTTCCCTTTTAATCTTTATACACTTAGCATGACATAATAATTCCTGTTATACTAGCTGCCCAGAATGTGAAGGTCCCAGCTCCCAAGAGCTGCATAGCTTGCTCATCAACTTTTTTTCCCCCAAAAATCTAGTTTTTCCCAAAAGCCTTCTTTTAGGGGGCTCCTGACAGTATTTCTAAATTCAGTATATCCCTAAGAACTATGGTGATGTCAAGGAGCATTTTGGTACAGGCACATGTTAAATGACTGCAACTCTCCATGCTTAACTTCAGCAGTTAGCATTAGTTAGCAGTTAACTTCAACATAAGCAGCAGTATAGCACAACTTCCAATGGAGTCTGGGCAGGACACTAAAGACTATTGCAGCCAGGCTTAAAGATTCTGTTTGGTCAGTTTTATAGTTTACGCTGGCATATAACACCACAGAAGAAAGTGTAACTGAATGATGCCACAGTAGCAACAGTTTCTAAATAGAATGTTTATGCTGGATTTGAAAGTGATGCAACAGCATGTAACTGAGTTGAAGAGAACTCAATCCTAAATGATGATTCTGGCTCAGGTAATTTCTGAGGCTTGCCTCAGAGACTGATGTTTCCAGGTTCAAAGATAGTGCATTCCCAACAGGATGCACTGACAGAAGAAGTGCATTACTTCTGTGGCTGACAAAAGTAATTGTAATACATCATGGCATTTCTACTAGAATGAAGAGTGTGTGTAAATTCTGATAGTTATGGAAAAAATGTGTGTTTTCTACCTTACCTGTACTTTATTTTATATGATTCATAATCTTACAGTTCTCAAAGTATACTCTGCAGAGCCCATGGGATCTCTAAATAAGATACTTCCGGGGGTGTGTGTGTGTCAAAACAGTTTTCATAATACTTGGACATTTTCCTTTCCTACTGTTTTGACTTTTGCAGTGATGATGAAAATGCAATGGTGGATAAAACTGCTGGCAGCTTTCACAAATCAAAGCAGGGGCACCTACCTGTACAAGTAGTCACTGTAGTTTTCACTGTCCCATACTTATATTTTTAAAAAGTTTCACTTAATATACTTGATGAAGCAGTAAAAATAATAAGTGTGGCCCTTGACTATTTGTCTTCATAGTCTATGTAATATCAAACACTTCTGGTACACACTTCAGTATGACAACTTTAAAAAGATTTGTGTGGCCGAGTCTTAAATGAACTAGCTGCTTTTGTCATTTTTATGGTTTCAAAGTCCACATTTCAACTAACCACAAGTATCTGCAAAGACTCTTAAAATATTCCTTCCTTGGAGTTCCCGTTGTGGCTCAGCAGAAACGAATCTGACTAGCAACCATGAGGGTTGCAGGTTCGATCCCTTGTCTCCCTCAGTGGATTAAGGATCCAATGTTGTCGTGAGCTGTGGTGTAGGCTGCAGATGTGGCTCGGATCTTGCGTTGCTGTGGCTGTGGCACAGGCCAGCAGCCGGTCCAATTAGACCCCTAGCCTGGGAACCTCCACGTGCCGCAGGTGTTGCCCTAAAATGACTAAAGACAAGGAAAAAAAAAAATTCCTTCCCTGGTGGTCTAGTAGTAAGGACTTGGCACTCTCACTGCTGTGGCCTGGGTTCAATCCCTGTTCTGGGAACTGAGATCCCACATTAAGCTGCTGCATGCTGTAGCCAAAAAAACCCCTGAAAACACAAAACTCCTTCCTTTCCTAATTACATATCTGCCTGAGGCCAGATTTTTCTTCATATACTTCAAAACATAACACTGAATACAGAAGCAGATATGAAAGTCCAGCAGTTTTCTGTTAAGAGAAACTTTAAAAAGACTTGTAAAAAATAGTACAATGCAGGAGTTCTCTTGTGGACTAGTTCAATGCCAGGGTTAAGGACCTGGTGTTATTGTAGTGGCTTGGGTTGCTACTGTGGCTCAGGTTCAGTCCCTGACCCAGGAACTTCCACGTGCCACGGGCACCACCACCAATAAAAAAAAAATAGTACAATGCCACTCTTGTTTTGGTAAATATGGTTAATTCATAGTTGCTTATGTTAACATGCAATGAGTTTATTACTGCCATAATTATATTTAAATGGATTGTTTTTACTTATATTTAAATGGATTAATAGTTTTTAAGTCATTATAACTACTAATACAGTATTTTTTTTGCTTTTTTTAGGGCCGCACCCACAGCATATGGAGGGTCCCAGGCTAGGGGTCAAATCGGAGCTGTAGCTGCCAGCCTACACCACAGCCATGCAGGATCTTAGCCGTGTCTGCGACCTACACCACAGCTCAGGCAACGCCAGATCCTTAACCCACTGAGCAAGGCCAGGGATTGAACCTGCATCCTCATGGATTCTAGTCAGATTAATTGCTGAGCCACAACGGGAACTCCTAATAAAGTAAATATAAATAAATGCAACCCCACAAACTAGAGCTCTTTGGGATCTTCAATAATTTGAGTATAAAAGGACTCTAAGAAAAAGTTTGAGAATCACTACAGAATGTCTGTACAACTAAATCAATTTACAGAAAAAATTCAACTAGTGCTACTTGAAGATCAAGTTCTTGTCTATGCTGAAATGATTGTCAACCTGTATAATTGCCATTGTACAACTTTTTGTATAATATCTGTTCGGATATGAGGGAGGAAGATCATTGGAAGTAGGTTTACCTCCTGAAAAGCATCCCACTAATCTTTTCCCCTTCTTTCATCCTGTTTTAGTTACCTTTAGAAAGTGATAAGAACTCGTAGTTCTTGGTTGTCTCTGTCTTTAGTTCATTTCCCAGACCACTGACCATCGTCCTGTTCAGAGTAAAGTTAGGAAAGATCCCTCAAATTAGTTTCTTACCACTTCATTCAGCCTCTCATTGTATAACACTATTGCCCAATATTGAGCTAGGTGTTTTGTGACTGAAACATACTCCAAATGATTCTGAAAGGTACTCATAGTGTTAACATACACGTGAGGGAACAAGGTCAGTTCACCTGCCTTCAATCTTTTTCTTTGGGCTACAGGCCAGGGACTGAATCTGAGCCGCAGCTGCAACCTACAACCCAGCTACAGCAACAGCAGACCCTTTTAACTCACTGCACTGGTCCAGGGATCAAACCTGTGCCTTCACAGCAGCCTGAGCCACTGCAGTCAGACTCTTAACCCACTGTGCCACAGTGGGAACTCCAGCTTGCCCCCAATTTGAACCTTAAGCCATACACTGAGGTAGTTTCTCTCTACTATAGCCCTTTGCGGATGATTTAAGTGGCAACTAAGTATCACAGACATAGCACCAGATTAAAACAAGACCTTTTAAAAAAAATTTTAAGTATGCTATATAGAAAAACCTTTATTAAAGTATCTTAATTTATTTCTATTAGGGAAAGGGGGAATGGGATTAAACTTAGGGAAATAGGAGTCCAGTTTTAAAAAAATCCTTCTGTGGAGTTTATGGCCATTGGCTTGATTTAGAGTTGTAGTGCGACACAAGGCTAAGCAGGGGCTCTCTCCTGAAATGAACTTAAAAAAAATAATTTAAAATACCCATAATTTGGGGACCCTTAGAATTCATGGTGAAGAAGAGCAAGTTAACTACATGTTTATATACTCTTATTTCAAGTTAATGTAATTTAACAGCACCCATGATCTCTTCATTTAAATGATATGCTTAGGAGTTCCCGCCGTGGCTCAGCAGTAACACAGACTAAGTATCCATGAGGATGCGGGTTTGATCCCTGGCCTTGCTTAGGTGAGTTAAGGATCCGGCATTGCCATGAGCTGTGGTGTAGGTCACAGGCATGGCTCAGATCCCACGTTGTGGCTGTGGCATAGGCAGCTACAGCTCCAATTCGACCCCCAGCCAGGGAACTTCTATATGCCGAGGGTACGGACCTAAAAAGACAAAAGAAAAAGGGAAAAGAAAAGAAATGCTTAGATACAAAGCTAAAATGCCACTTGGTTAAAGTGAAGGAGATAGCCGAAATGTAGCCCACTTTCGCACTGACTGGTCCTTTAGACAACTGCATGTACCTTATTAACTACTGGAATGCACACAATGTAATGCCGTGTTTTCAGATGTCCCAATCCTCATCCCACGTCTGTGCTCATGCCTCCCTGTAATACCTCAGTATCTAATATGAAACTTTAAAATGACGGTTCTTTTGGTTTAACTCTGAGAGATATTTCAGTACAACTGCAATTCTACATGCTATTTCCACAGTTCAGTAATTTATTTTAAATTTGAGTAATTTCAAATTCCACAAACAAAACTGAAGAACAGCAATATTTTGTTTGAATTCTTTCTTCTGTACACTCAGTGATCTAAAACACCACAATATCCAACATACACAAACCTTAGGGAAGGGTTAGTAAATACACACAGACTGGAATCATGGTGCTCTTTGTTCCTGAATGGAATGGTCCCACAGAAAAAGCACAGGATACAGCACAACAAAAGGGCACCGGTTACATATGAAGTGAGCAAAAACACACTAGCATTTTCTATATGCGTAATGAGGAAACCTGCATAGGTTAGAGCGCCTTTTATGCTCATTTGAAAGTCAGGCAAATTGTCTGTATGCATTTTTCAAATAATTTGGAGAGCACTGCAATCCAACAGAGGATATGCTGATTAGTGTTGTCTTTGTTGGCATTGAGTCTTGCATGGTCACATACCAATATTTTTGCTTTAGCTTTTCTTTGAATAAAAGAAATCTAAATGCATTTAGACAATACATACTGTAAGCTGTTTACATACACTAAATTTAAGAGATTCGGTATTAGAGTTTTTTTTTTTTTTCTTTAACACTACAGAGTGCAAATCAGGTTCTTCACAACAGATTGAATATTAAGCAGTTCTTCAAAGAATGAGGGGGGAGAAAAAAAAACCCAAGTGAATAAAACACTGAAACTATTCCCCTTTGAAAACAAATTCTAAAATGATGCGGAATGTGAAATAAGCTTTTAACATAGGTGATCCAAGTTTTATAGTTAGAAACAAAAAGTAGTCCTTCATGAAATAAAGGTTACAAGAACATGTGCCTGTTTTCCCTTGTTAGAAACTGAGAAGCAGGTAGAGACGATGTTTCGGTATGAAAATAGGCGACTACAGGATCAGCTTTCCGTCTCACATGCTGTACCCAAAGCCAGGCTGTGGCTGCCCATAGGGTGGTGCAGTATAACCATAACCAAAAGGTGCCTGGGGAGGGACTGCAACACTGGGTCCTGCTGTCAGCATCAACTGGGGCTGACCTGAAGAAGAAAACAAAAAGGAGCAAGGGTAGGGGGCAAGGAGGCGGGAGAAATTATTAGCATTGTAGGAGGATCGTACCCCAATTTCCCTTAATCACAACTTAGAATGAATTTTGTAGAGGCACTTTTAACTGTCTCTGTTTCAGCATGATGGCCACCCTAAGAAAGGTCCCACCTAAAAAGCCAACAAAAACAGTGCAGGGCTGAGAGCCAGAACTTGAACAGTAATTGTTACTTCATACATGTTTAAAGCAATATGCACATGCACGCGCAACATGCTTATTAGGCAAGACATCTAGCAGTGAAACCTATCACCATATGGTGTTTGCACATTTTATTTGGTGACAATATAAATAACATGGGTAAACAATTTTTATTTCTGTTTTTTTCTTTTGAGGGCCGCACCTGAGGAATATGGAAATTCCCGGGCTAGGGATCAAATCAGAGCTGGAACTGCTGGCCTACGCCACAGCCACAGCAATGCTGGATCCAAGCTGCATCTGTGACCTACACCATAGCTCGAGGCAACACGAGACCCTTAACCCACTGATCAAGGCCAGAGATCAGACCCACATCTTCACGGACACTGTGTCATGTTCTTGACCCACTAAGCCACCATGGGAACTCCAGGAAAACAAATTTTAAATTGGTATGTTTTTAACACAACTGAACCTTTAAAGTTAGATTTAAATTTCTGACTTAGACACATCTAAATGGTAACAAATGCATTTCTAGTAGAGTATGCAGTACTAAAAAAAGCAATCAGAGCCATATTCCAATATGCATTAGGTATGAAATACCTTAGAGCACACAACCTCTTTTGAATACTAAGTTACTGCTCTCATGAAGTCTTAAGTTTACATAGTTATTGGCCACATACAGAAAATGATTTCGCTTATTTAGAGGGAGAACACACTTAACATCTCTCCCCGCCAATCCCCACAAAAGAAGCACTCTTCACCTCCCACTAGAATGTAAATCTAGGGCAAAATTTCTCCCACAAGTGACCTCTTATCTCTCCTTTTTGTGAACAACAACAGAAACCATCTTCAGTGAGTAAACTTTGAGAATAGTAGTTTATTAAAAAAATCACTTCTAACCTTGATAGTGACATCTATCTTAAAATACCAACCCCGGAGTTCCCGTCGTGGCTCAGTGGTTAACGAATCCGACTAGGAACCATGAGGTTGCGGGTTCGATCCCTGGCCTTGCTCAGTGGGTTAACGATCCGGCGTTGCCGTGAGCTGTGGTGTAGGTTGCAGACGCGGCTCGGATCCTGGGAACCTCCATATGCCACAGGTGCGGCCCTAAAAATGGCAAAAAACAAATTATTACACCCTCCCTATTTGTTTCTATATTGTTTCCTATCTCAAATATGTCAAACATCTTGTTCCCATCTCTTAAGAATCTACTTTATGTTCTCCAACTTTACCGAAAACTACCCTTTATCTTAATTCCCAAAGTCCTTTTTATCTGTAGTAAAAAGGAGATAATGTCATAATAGATTTGTAGACTACCATTTCCTCTAGCAGGTTGGGAGATAATAGTCATGTTTTATACCGTCCTCTCTACACTACCTCAAAAGCGATAACCTATACCCTTCGAATTCATCGCTCACACCAATCTGTTCACCAAGAGCGAAACAGAAAGGGCAAGTATTTCAGAAAGGCACATGTAAGTAATTAAATTGCCCTAAATATTCATTGAGAGTCTGAAGATCCTTTCTACCTGGAAAGTTCTCAAATGGAAACTTTACCCAGTTCTCTGTCCTAGTCCTAATTTAAAGAGAAAATGTACTATTTCTGTAATGCTTCCTTAAGATGGCCTTGGCATATTCTCTCACCTTTTGTACTCACGAAAACTGAGTTCATCAATACTTCTTTCTCAGTAATTCACAAATAAGCAATCAGTGACTAAGCAATAGGAAAATTTAGGTTATAATCTCCTAAGACTTTTTTGAGATTATTTTTGCATTTAAGATTATCTTAGTGAATAATGTCAATGCCTGCTTTAAGACTGTTTTCAGAAAAAAATGACAGTAGAGAATTATGCCTCAACTCAGTGAGCCTTGTGAACTCGAGAGCTCATATATTTCTATTCTGAGGTAGAATCCCTACAGAATGAACTGTCTACTATATTTCTGCAAGGTTAAAGAGAGAAAGCGATTACCATAAACAATAGGTTGTGTCTCTGTAGCTTGTTCTTCTTCTTTCCTCAGTGATTCTGAAGCATCTAATTTATCCACCTGGAGAAAAATAGATAACGGTAATTAGTAACTCAAAAGTATTATAAACCTAGATTTATGGCAGAAAGTGGAAAAGCCTTAGTATGTTAAATTTTGTCAAAATGAAACAGACTAGGAAGAACATTCTCATGTCCCCTCAAATTCAATGGCAATGTTCACACTTCAGTCAAGGTGATTTTTAGCACTGTCATTATAAACCCTCAGAAAGGAGGGATTTATAAATGCCATAGAAGCTCACGCCAGGCTAAAACTGGGCATGCTAAGTGCAGCCAGCCTGAAGGAGGGAGATAAGGAGAAGGAACCACTTTCTCAAATGAAGTTTAAACCTTATTAAAGATAATAATAATGAACTCATGAGCTGGCGATACTACCCTCCTCAAAGGAAATGGTATTCAAAAAAATGAAATGAGTCTAGTGACTGGACAAGTACTTGTGCAGATTAAGATAGCTTCTGCCAATGTTGATTACTAAAGTTTAAGACTCAAGTGGCTCCATATTTGATCCTTTTATATAAAGATAGGCTGCATGTGTTAATTTTCTAAGAAGTAACTAGAAGGCCTGATTTCCCCCCAAATTCTCTGAGAGAAATTTCTTGCTTTTAATTAAGCCAAAGAAGCAAACGGTTATTATATACTAGCTCCTCTAAATAATATCACACAGAATTCTGTACAGGAGTTCATATATATTAGTGAAAGAAAGAGGTGGAATATATAGATCCTTCCACTAACTAGTTGTGTGACCTTGGCAAACCATTACACTGACCCACAAATTTCCTTGTCTGTATAGTGAGTCAGTTGAACGAGATAATCTACAAAGTTTTCTCTAGGGCTAACCTGACTTAAATCTGGAATTCTGTGAAGGACTGGGGAGAAGGACATTAGGAAACTGAGATTATCAATCGCCACCATACAACTTCCATCTGCTTTTTAAACTATATTTGTCTTTTAGACTATATTTACTATAATTAAACTTGAAGTAAAACTAAACTTCAAATTTCAGTGTTATCTATTACTAGTGGTTTTCAAAGTCATAGTAAGTGTGCTGAGTGAGGTGGAGGAGTCAAAGTACAGGAAAGAATTTTTTATGAATGTTCACTGCATGCTCTTCAAAAAGGCAAATAGTAAAAAAAAAAAAAAAAATCACTCACAAAAAGACACGCAGGCTTCAGTGAAAAGGCTATAAGGATGGGGTCCCAAAAAGTTTAAAGCAACCCCTAGCTCCTATTTGAAATTATTTAAAATAGTGTTTCAATCCTCTCATAAGCCATTAAGGTTAGGATGGTATTTTTAATATGTATATGTAAGAATTTATTTCATATTAAATATCATAAATGTGGGTCTAATCCATCCTATGTTTGTCTGGGAGTAAAAGTGAGAAAAGTAAGCTGAGGAAGACTTCAGACACCTTCAGATAACATGGTTTTCTACCCTAAGAAGATGAGAGCATTTGCTTTTATATACCATTCTTCTATTTTATAGCCTAAGTGCTCATGTGTTACAAATTACCCTAGTATAGAATTAAAGAACTACTATGGAGTATAAACACCATGAGAAACACTGTTTGGCACCCAAACTTAAAACAAAAATTATTACAGCTGTATGATTTGAAGCCCAGTCTGTGCCATCAGATGGGGTTTTGTTAACCTAAACAGTATCCCAGAATGCACTAGAGGTTATGTAAAAAAAAAAAATACACGGATGAGTGTACATTAACCACCTCTAAAAAGAATAAAAATCAAATGACAACAAAAATCACCACTGCGTAATACATTTCCAGGATTCAAGGAGAAGAATCTAAAGTGAATGCATGTTAAAAATTAATGTCTGAGTCAGATGTTGAAGACAGAAGTCCTATTACAGAAGTACGTTAAAGACTTTGAAGAGCTAGCAACGTCACAATGCCCAGGCATAGACAAGGCAGGTTGGGCATAGGGAAGAAACAAAAAATAACAACTGTGAAGGAGTAGCATTGGGCTAAGCAAAAAAAAAAAAAAAAATGTTCTTTCTACATAACGGGACAGCCTCTGGCACAGCAACATTCAATTATTGTTTCCACTGACCCAATTTAGACTGCTCAAAAAAGAAAAGCAGAAAAGGCTTTTATGAACACAAGCTTTTGTTAAGAGCTGTAACAAAAGTTTCTGATCCTTGGATTTAAAAAGAAAAATTACAGGTAAGCATGTCACTGAGTTCAGTTCCATCTGTACCACGGAAAATTCACTGTAATGTAAAAGGCTTTTCCACAAAGACTGCAATATGCTGCAGAGGAAAAGTTAACATGCAGTCAGTTATTTTGGTGTATGTGTGCATGAAAAAAAGGCAAAAGTACTGAAGCAAGAAGTGAGATCTGAGGATGATTTGCCATACAGGCTCTCAAGAAACACACACAGCCCACAGCAATGCTTTAAGAGTTTCAAAAGTAGTATGATGTAATTGCAATGACTGTTGTACATGCTTGATTTAAAACAATGCATAACACTGCAGTTCAATTACCTATTTTTCACACACACGCTTTCTAACTGCCTTGCTTACTAGCTGCTGAAGGGCCTCACACACAATGCATTTTACTCAGGTTTGCCCTAAGTTCCGATGGTGACTCCAGTTTTGTTCAACATTAATTCCAAGGCATTGTCCCCCATCCAAATTCTTTTTAATTTTGTTTCAACTGTCCTTTACCTTCCCACCCTTTTCTCACCACAATTTGATACCAGACTTAAGTTTGTACATTTGTTTCATTTATACTGGGATGGAGACAAGCCAATGAAGGAAGCAGCAACCAAAAGGTGCCTAAATTTGACCTTGGATAAGCCAACCGATGAGTAAGAACAAATTTGTAGCTTCAGAGATGTGCCTTATTACAGAAAGTAGAGGTTAATAATATTGCTTCATTTTATACAGAAATAATCCATATTGCTTATCAACAATTATAGCAAGCTACTCTGATAATTAAAGTTTTGATTCCTCTTGCAAATGGACTAGCACCATAAGAACTGGACACCTGGAGAAACATGAGGAAAGTCTCTTCGGAAGCAGCTAGTATCTCTTGTATCTACTTTCAGCAAAAAATTAGTAAGAATCAAGAGATCAGAAACTGGATCACAGTCCTTCATTACCAAAAAACCCCAAAAAGCCTTTTAGGGCGTGTGTATAGATATATAGATATATATAAATTCAACAACTGTCAGGCATGCTCACAAAATAAAACCAGAGGCTGTTTAAATTTATTTAGAGTATTGAGAAAATCCTATTATGGTCCAGATACCCTGACAGGGAAGAGAAATTTCCTGAAACTTTGGAATTAATATGGAAACTCAACAAGCTCAGTTTTTCATAATATATTTAAGAGAGACTGTGAACCAACTACTGATTAGCCTCCTGCCCTTCCTAAAGCCTATTAGCCGATTAGTAGCAAACATCTACTAATGTCCTACAGCTCTATTATAGTTATGTTTCAAGGGACTTGCAGAGGCTTTAGTGAAAATTTATTGGGGGGGAAAAAGCAGCAGCAGCAGTGTAGAAAAGGAAGGAAAAAAAATCATGCAAATTCCTTAGACTTAGTCCTCCAGACTTAAAGATGGAAAAGAATCAAATTTCACCTTTTCCTTTATTGCATCAACCTGCAAAGGAATTCAGAAGGTGCAGCTTAGAAAAAAATCAAATTCCATATTGAGCATAAAAAGGTAGAATCAGCAACAAAGATTTAGGGGAGAAACATCTAACTACTAAAAAAGGTATGAGGAAAGTGAAAATAAAGGGCATACTGGAAGCAAAACTTAGAATTTTTTTTTTTTTTTTACTCCAGAGCTTACTGCAGAAGAATTTATGCTAGAGTCAGTGTGAAAGAAAGCAGCTTAATCGCTAGTAAAATTTATAGCACTTCGGTTAACAGCAGCTTAGAGCCAGATCTCTCAAGTTGGCATTATGCATAAGAAAAGAAGCTATTCTCATCTATGGCTAAGGTAAGGCAACTGTTTTTCCTCTTATACTGGACTTTAAGCGGTTTATACACAAAAATATTAATCCTTAAAAACTTGTAACACAATGACATCTAATTAGATGGCAGCCCAAAGAAATAGTCTATTATACTGGGGGTTGTTAGTAGTGTTTTTTCCCCCCTCTTTTACTCAGGCATGCTGAAGAGATCAGAGGTGAAACTCTGATTTTAATAAGTGTGTTTGGCTTTGACAAAATGGCTCCTTTAGGACCATTTTAAAATGTTTTACAACATGAAAGCTAGTAACTGTCTAGGTCAGGGCAAGTAAAAAAATATCCCATTATCAAAAATGGACACTAAGATGAATAAGTGAATTTTATGACTATACCCACAGCTTGTTTAATATGCTTTTAGGAAATGTGACATTAATAGTTAACTTCCAATAATATTTTAAAATTAGGGGTTAAACTATAAAAATATTGAGAAGATTAACAGGATTTTAAAAATACAGATGTAGCTTCAGGGGAAACAGGCATATAGACTGAAGTCAGGAACCAACCAAATAGAAGGGAATCTACAGTACTAAGTTATGGACACCTGAGTTATATAAGAACTGATTTGAGGAAGATACTATTTTGACAAAAAAGTTTTTTTTAATTAAATGTTAAGAAAAAAAAAAAACATACAATATGAACGTAATACTATTCACCCTCAGAGTCATATTCTGAGGTATTCTGAGGGTAAATATTCTGACAAATTATGTTTGAGTTCCATTCAATGTCATTTATCAGATATTAAAAATTAGTGGAGAATAGGAATATTTTATGATCAACTAAATTAATTCTAAGAGAAAAAACACTGCACATGGGATTTTACACAGCCTCAAGATAATATATTCTCAGAGGTGCCATTACCTTTGTCAAGTATTCCTTCATGACCTGGATGAAATAGGGCATGGCAAAATCCATGATATTGTGCCTCCACGCAGTTTCCAAGACAACATCAGGCCTTAGAAGATCGTAACAGGTAAAAAGACAAGCTCCAAAGCACTCTCTTTTTTCTTCTTGCAAAAACCACTGTAGAAGTTCTTCAGCCAACTCAGTATCTTTAGATTCAGAGGCATACTGCATTGCATCCTACTCAAAGGAAAGATGAAAGTCAAACATTAAATTCAAATACAATGAACTGGTAAACTAAGTAACACAGTGGGAGGAAAAAAAAACTCCTTAGTTATATCATTTAAGTTAAGGGCTTCCTGAAAGGAAAGGAAAAGATGGGATAAAGCAGCCTCTTCTTTTTTAAACAGGTTTGGCATGAATATAAGACAGCCTCCGAATTAAACTGACATAATTACCATCTCCTCAAATGGGAGCTTACTAATACTTTTATAGACCATAATCACTTGTAATATAAACCACTTCAGGGTTAACATGGATCATCCAGTACTCGGCTTAAGAGCCTCACCCCCACCAACTTTATTCACCTTGTACAAGCTATCTTTCTTGCACAGCTCCACACTCTGTTTCCAGCGATTGTTGCCTTTGAAGAGATAAGCAGCAATTCTTCTGAACTCAATGAGTTCATGTTTTTCCAAACGCTGAGCAAGCGAGATATTGTCAAAGTTGTCATAAGCATCTATTGAAGTTCGCAGAGCCTTAAAAAACAAAACAAAGCCGTTCAAATGCCAAATCAGTATTTCACTTTAATTTAAATTTTATTTTTCTATCATTCCTTTTTTTTTTTTCTTTTTGCCTTTATGTAGAGCCGCACCTGCGGCATATGGAGGTTCTCAGGCTAGTTGTCTAACAGGAGCTGTAGCTGCCGGCCTTCGCCACAGCCACAGCCACAGCAACGCAGGATCCAAGCCGCGTCTGCAACCTACACCACAGCTCACGGCAATGCCGGATCCTTAACCCACTGAGCAAGGCCAGGGATTGAACCTCATGGTTCTTAGTCGGATTCGTTAACCACTGAGCCATGAAGGGAACTCCTATTTTCCATCATTCTTGATCAAGGAGCTATTATTATATGACTGACTGTATATAATGGGATAAATACCCTATGTGATATATATGTATAACATCACTTGATCGATGAGTCATTATTGTAATATGACAGCCTAGATTCAAGCATCAAATGTCAAAGTTGTAATCTGAGGGAGAAGCAACATTTTTTAACTGTTTAACAAGTAAAGTCCTTGAAGGTACTATAAAACTTCTAAAGGCACAATTTTCTCCAAAGATTTTCAGTATCAAGGACTAACTTGAATGTTAATGAAACTGGAAGGATTTGTAATTTGGAAGGTAAGATTTTTAGGCTCTAGGGAAACTTCTGATAAACTCAACATGATATTCAATCATACAGATCAGCATGGGACCTGAGCCTAAAAGAAAATCATGTTGACTCTAAGAGAAAGAAAAGGCATTTAGCTTAAACTTAACTTTATTTTTGCAAAACCCTTCACAAGGGGAAGTTTACTAAAAGATAAGTACTAATATGGTATTGGGCAAGAAAACCAGTGAATAAAGTATAGTTAATACCATGTAAGTTTTATGGACTGGTTGAAGAGATCAAAGACAATTTCAATTCAATCTACAGGCTGATGTTTAGGAACGAAGTAACTATAGTATTTTTCAAAAGCATTAACTTGGACAAAAGCTAAGCCAAATTCTACAAACTTGGAAGTTAATTAGGAGACATCAGATCAATCAATTCTGAAAACTTCATTAAACTTATTTATTTATGGAATAAATTTATTTATGGAAGTTCTCATGCCAGGGATTGAGTCTGAGCCACAGCTGCAACAACACCAGATCCTTAACGCACTGTGCTGGCCGGGGCCTGAACCAGTGCCTCAGCAGCAACCACAGCTGCTGCAGGCATATTCTTAACCCACAGCATCACAGGGGGAACTCCAAAACTTCACTAAATTTACATTCAAGGTACACAAGTACCTACTTTTACAATCCTAAGAGGGATATGGGTTTTACTACAAAACATGCTAATGTTACTACTCAATGATAGCCTGAGTTTGAGAATATATACAAGAACCAAGACATCTTACCTGATAATCTTCTTCTGTAATAAAGAGGTTGTTCAGTGATTCATTCACAGATTTGTTGTTGTGGTTTTGAACTGAACGCAAATATGGTTTCACCAGTGGCAGCTGTTTAACCTTTAAAATAATGAGTTTGTTACAAATGTAGCATATTGCTAAAGTTCCATGGGCAAGTTATCCAAATATGCTATAGTGCCTTGCTATCAAGTTTTGAGGTTTTAAAAATCATTACCTTGCTAAAATAATTGACTGCACGAGTATGATCCAACCGTGGAGAGAGCACCATCAGCAAATCATTTAACAACAGCGGCTTGAATTCTAAGTAGAACTGTATTGCTCTGTAGTATAGTTCCACATTGGCAACCTAAGACAAGAAAAATCCATGCATAAGGCAGAGTTACTTCCTAATGAGCTTTCTTTTTCTGAAAACTATCTTCTGAAAAAGGTACACACCTTGGTAATGATATCTTTGAACTGCCCTTCTTTCCATGCATCAGTCGGATGATTCATCATGGTAATTATGGCATTATCATATTCTTCATACTTGTCATACAAAAATACCAGTTCTGCCCAAAGATGAGCTTGTTCTGCAGCTCTTAGCACCTGCATAAAAAAGATGTAAATGCTTTAGATGTGGGTCTCTAATTCTAGCTAACAGAAAATTTTTTTAAAAATTAAAGTATTAATGTCAGAAAAAGGAATGTGTATGTAGGTGTATGTGTGACTGGGTCACCTTGCTGTACAGTAGAAAACCGACAGAACACTGTAAACCAGCTATAATGAAAAAAAAAAATCATTAAATAAAAAAAATTATACTATTAGTTTTAGCTATAGAGCTGCCTTACAATTAAAGGCTGGTTACCTTAGGAATATTCACTCTGGACCAAAACAGCTCCAAGTGCTCCCTCATCTTCTGTGGCTTAAATTTAGAATACAGAATAGCTAATTCCGTGAACATCCCCATATGAGCACGCTCAAGTCCCAGTGCTGCTTCCAACATAGTAATCAGTTCTTCAAAATATCCACGATCCTAAATAAGGGAAATACGCAATTAAAGATGAGAACATCTGTGGCAAAGATTTCAGTAAGCAAACTATTACTTCTAAAATGAATAAACAGTAAGGTCCTACTGTATATCCACTCTCTTGGGATAGGCCATGATGGAAAATAATATATAAAAAAAGAATGTGTGTATATATGTGTTTGTGTGTGTGTGTGTGTGTGTGTGTGTGTGTGTGTGTGTGTGTATGACAGTCACTTTGCTCTATAGCAGATATTGGCACAATATTGTAAATCAAATATGTAATTTTTAAAAACTCAATTAATATGAAAGATTAAGGTTCAATACCTGATAGTAGTTGATAAGTTCCTCCAATTCATCTGCATGCACTACAATATGAAGCCCACACATTTGAGCAAGACGAAACTCCTTCCCATCTACACAGGCGAAGCAGACCTACAATTTAAAAAATTTGAATTATGTGAACTCAAGTATAAATATGGCTGGTTAATTCGATTAATCAGTTTAAAGAACATTCCTAAATAGCATCTTAATTCTTCACTCAAAATTTTGTTTAGATTACCTCTTTCCATGTTCGAGTACTGTTAGCTTTCCTAGCTCCATCAACAGCTGCCTGATATTCACCCAGGTGAACGAGAGTAGATGCCAAGCGTCCAAAATTGGAAACATTATTGTATAACAACTTAGCAGCATCATACATTTTTTCATCATAACAACGGTCACCAACCTGAAAAAAACACAGTTTTCAATAAGCCTAAACTTAATCCTCTTTTTCTAAGTTACAACTCAATTTAATACTGAGAAACAGAATTTTTCCTTAGAAATCTTCAGTTGTCACATGTTGATCCTACTAGGCTAATGAAATTGCTCAACTATTTTTACACTCCAAAAAAAAACTTTGAACGGGGAAACCCACTTGTTGGATATGAGCGTTATTTGGCCCATTGATGAACTCTTCTAACTCTGCAAGGCGGTTTGTTTTAGCCAGTGCAAATATCAATTCTGTCTCCACATAGGACTCACGAGCCTTCTTACGGGCCATCTGCAAGTACTTCACCAGCTCTTCCCAGTTTCCTAGGTATAGAACAAATATATAAATCCAAACACTAATAACTAACATTTATCTTTTTCACTCAAGTAAATGAGAATTGCTATTAATTCCTTTCACAAAGGAAGGGGATAGAGAATAGCAAATGTAAACAGTAAAATGCATCAACATAGTGTAACTTCTTTTACACCTCTGTATTATTACTGACCAAATGAATAGCTGAATCCCCTTTATCCTTCAAGCCACAAGCTCAGAACTAGATCAGAATTTTATAAGACTTTAAAACAGAAAATTAAACTTCCCCATGGAGTTTTTTTTGCTTTTTTTTAAGTGGCTGCACCAGCAGCATATGGAAGTTCCCGGGCCAGAGACTGAATCTGAGCCATAGCTGCAACCTATGCCACAGCAGTCAGATTCTTAAAGCACTGTGCCACAGTGGAACCTCCACACATGGAGCATTTAATTTTACAAACAAAGCCTCCCTTATCTGCACTAAGATGGAGGGCAAACAACCATGAGGTCTCTAACTCCTACAAAATTCTGAATAGACATGTAACTTAATGACTAGCTAAGGTACATTTCCTGAGGTGGCAAACACATGAAAGTGAGAAATCTTACCACTAGTATTGGCAGCCTGAACAACTTCCATGTAGGATGAAGGATCGTCTGCTTTGATGTAAGAATCAATGGCTTCTTTTACCATTCCTTTCTGCAACTGGGCTTTTGCAAGCTGACTCCAGACTGCAGGTTCATTGCAGCGTTCAGCAAACTCATAAGCCCGGTCTAAGTTTCCAATATGTTCAATCAAGACCTAGGCAATCAATTTTTAATTAGAGTTACAACCCAATGACACAATTATGTGTTTTACTGTTCATCTACTGCCACAGTAATAAATTATGCCCATCTTCACAGGACAATGCATACACTGAACCAAAAGAAGGCATTACCTTTAGTAAATCAGCTCAGGTATTCTGAAGACTTACCTGCACTGCTGAAGTATTGACATCAAATTTCCGAAAAATGGCAAATGCTTCTTCAAACAGCTCATTGCTGATGGCGATATTGGCAATATCTGGGGCATCATAATTATCCAGGCGGTTAATATATTCCATAACACGGGTACGGTCAGCTTTGATAGCAGTGAGGATGAGAAGATTTTGCAGATTCCTTTAAAAGATTTGAATGAAGTGTTTTAAAAGCTCATTAGTCATACTGCAGCTACAGAATTTTTTGTCTCAGGAGGTAGGGTGAGAAGAGGTTATTACAAGAGTGAGAATTTAAACAACATTCTCTAATCTGTCTATTTGTTCCTTCTCCAAACCATAATTAAAGACTGAATATACTGGGAGTTCCTGTCATGGCTCAGTGGTTAAAGAATCCGACTAGGAACCATGAGGTTGCGGGTCTGATCCCTGGCCTTGCTCAGTGGGTTAAGGATCTGGCGTTGCCGTGAGCTGTGGTGTAGGTCACAGATGTGGCTCGGATCCCGCGTTGCTGTGGCTCTGGCGTAGGCCGGCAGCTACAGCTCCTGTTAGACCCCTAACCTGGGAATCTCCACATGTCGCGGATGTGGCCCTAGATAAGGCAAAAAGACAAAAAAAAAGACTGAATATAAACAGCCAATGCACCCCTCTCACAACATACCTGTGTTCACTGAATACGGAGTTATCAAGGACAATTTTCTCCAGCAGTTCAATGAGTTCATTAGGAAGGTCTGCAGTCATAAAAGCCTTGACAGTTACTGACACTTCTTCAGGGTCCTGAGTCTCAGACAAGGCTGTCTGTACAACCTACAGAGTATATATAAGGAATGAGTACTGAGAATCAAGGTGGTTTTGATGATATTATCTAGTAAGAATAAGCTGGCTTCCCAGTAGAAAACTTGAAATAGGTAGATAAAAATGAGACAAAATATCTTTAAATTTACTGCCCAAGGTCTTTCTACAACAATTCCATACATACCGATATGTACTTCTATTCTCTTCAAAAAGGAAAAAAAAAAAATCACTCTAATCATATAATTTCTATCTTTTCGCTGATTAAACTATTAGCCACAATAACCACTCCCCATTAACACTTTAATGGTTACATATAATTCAATCACACAGATGTGGCATTCATTTTATACTCAGTAACTTCTCTATTTTTGTCTGTTTGCACCGTTCCCAGATGTGGTAATAAACGTTTTTTCTAGGAGCTCCCGTCGTGGCTCGGGGAAACGAAACCGACTAGGAAGCATGAGGTTGCGGGTTCGATCCCTGGCCTTGCTCAATGGGTTAAGGATCTGGCGTTGCCATGAGCTGTGGTGTGGGTTACAGAAGTGGCTGGGATCCCGCGTTGCTGTGGCTTTGACGTAGGCTGGCAGCTACAGCTCCCGTTACACCCCTAGCCTGGGAAACTCCACATGCCTCAGATGTGGCCCTAAAGTGACAAAAAGACAAAAAAAAATTTTTTTTCTAGGGAGTTCCTGTCGTGGCACAGCAGAAAAGAATCCTACTAGGAACCATGGGGTTGTGGGTTCGATCCCTGGCCTCACTCAGTGGGTTAAGGATCCAGAACCAGCATTGCCGTGAGCTGTGGTGCAGGTTGCAGACACGGCTAGGATCTGGCGTTGCTGTGGCTGTTGCGTAGGCAGGCAGCTGCTACAACTCCAATTGGACCTTTAGCCTGGGAACTTCCATATGCCACAAGTGTGGCCCTAAAAGGCACAGATAGATAGATAAATAAAAAAATAAGTAAATAAATATTTTTTCTAGGAAGCTTTGTATCTATCTTCTCGGGAATTTTCCTTAGAAATGCTTCCTAGGAGAGGAACAAAAAAGTGAATATTCTTCCATTTATTCTCTTTCATATTTATACATCTACCAGGACAATTTAAGAACCATTATAACAACCTTCATTTTTAAGGTTTTAAAAATGTTTTTAATTTTTATATAGTTGTAAGCCCACATCCCTTTTCCAGTTCTATGAACACTTCTGAGATTTATTAACACTACCTACTAGTCATTTGTATTTTCTCTTCACCAATTCTTATGCTTTATCTTGAATGTCTCCAATCAATTTAGTCACTTCTCAGGTATTAATAATAGCAATTCTTACACGTTTTGTTAAATGTTTAAATTGCTATTATCTTTTTAACTATGATATTATTAAGTTCTCTCTTTGGGGATGCTGCTTCTTGGAAACGATACATTTCATTTTTGTTAATATATACCTATATTTTAGTGTAACTTTTATTTTCCTCTACTTTTTTACTGCCATCTTGCACAGTTAAATATGACCCATTTGAGTATACCTAGCATACTTATTCACAGTTAAAAAGATGAGCCTTAAACACATTTGCCAATTTTACCTGATCGATCAGGGGTCTTCTGTAAGGATTGCTTTCCAGCAGCACACTACCCCACAATTCTGGATCCTTCCTGCGTACCAGATAGCGGGAAAGACTTTTGAAGAGGGAATTCTCATTGCAAACCTAAATGAGACATTAAAGATTAATTTCAAGGTAAAATAAAAATTTTTATAGACTGATTTTACTTTTAAAAGGTTATTTCCTATCACAATACTCTTTGTTTTACAGCAAAAAAAAAAAAAAATCCTCTACTTTTACATATAACATATCACAACCATGTATTTCTTATTAAAATTCAATCAACAGAAAAACTATAGTTATTAAATCTGCAGGCTTTAAAAAGCACCCTAATGTTGGATCTATACTTGACTTCATATTCTACTCTACCGGTCCGTCTATTCACGGACCAGGATGCATGTTTTAATTATAAAGGCTTTGTAGTGTTCTTTAATATCTAGTAGAGTTAGTCTACTTTCATAGCTTTCTTTTCAGCGTTTTACTAGCTATTCTTGTACTTTCCCATGTGTATATCCATACATATGTTCACAGACATATGAATGTATGTATGTACATAGATGCACATATTTCCTAGCTCTGACCACTGGCAGACTCTAGAAGGAAATATACCTAACAGCCTGGATCTGGGTTTCTAATGGCACTCTCCCCACCGAAAGGAGTCAAATACTCATAAAAATGAATGAGACAGGGCTGGGAAAGGTATAAAGTGACCATGGCGTAACTCATTGCATCAGGAAATAAGGGAATTAGTCAAAGAGCAACCAGATCATGACACAAAGCCATGAGAAGCAGGCTGATGGGGTTTCTATCAGCCAAAACTGGGATAATCTGAAAATCAAAACAAACAGTAGTGGATTATAACCTATAGAATTTGTGAACGCATGAATACATAAATGCATGCTGGCTGATAAAGGTGGAGAAAATGATGAAACTGGAAAATCATTTTACAACCAACACATTAAGAACGGTTTAAGGGAGTTCCCATTGTGGCACAGCAGAAACAAATCTGACCAGTATCCATGAGGATGCAGGATTGATCCCTGGCCTTGCTCAGTGGGTTAAGGATCCAGTATTGCCATGAGCTGTGGTATATGGCTCAGCTCCTTCATTGCTGCGGCACAGGCCAACAGCTGCAGCTCCAATTCAACACCTAGCCTGGGAACCTCCATATGCTGTAAGTGCAGCCCTAAAAAGCCAAAAAAAAAAAAAAGTGGTTTAAGAAGAAGCAACAGATTCAGAATGGTGGGGGCAAGGGGAACCTCCTCCCCCAAACACACACCCAGTGTGTCTTAGGTGTCTATTCACAGACTACTTAGTATCTGCAAAGGGAAATTACACAATGGAGAAATTAACAGCTTGATAAAAGGTGACTCAAAAGGGACAAAAACACATCAGGTGCATGTTACAGCATGAGAAAAACAAAACATCACTTAAGTAAATAAATTTCAGATGGAAATGTTCAATCTAAATCTAATCAGAAGAAATGATAAGAGAACTACAAGGGAAAAATATTTTTTTTTTTTTAAAGAGACTTTTCATTCATACAAAATATAATACAGAACAAAGGAATCCACAGAGGCAGAAGGGAGTTTGGAGGTTGTCAGGGGTTGAAGGAGGTGGAGAATGTGTAGCAACTGCTGAATAAGAACTGATTTCCTTATGGTGATGAAAACTTGGAACTAGACAGACGTAGTGATTACACAACACTGTAAGTGTACTAACTGCCACTGAATTATTCACTTCGTCAACTTCTACCTCAAAAAATTAAATAAAGAGAAAGATTATCTTACAATGATGTCTGTCAATAAAAGACCTTTGTAAAGGCTGAAGAACTGTTTCAGATTAAAGGAGACTACAAAGCTATGACCACTACATGCAATATGTAATCATAGACTCTGTGGGAAAACTTTTCTTCTAAAGGACATTATTGGGTCAATTAACAAAACTGGAATAAAAGAGTATACCCTTATTCTTAGGAAATACACACTGAAGAGGTATGAGGCCATGATGTATGCAACTTATTCTCATATGCTTAAAAGCTTAAATATGTCTATACATGCACATAATGTAAACATGTATACAATATTATATGCTTGTGTACATATGAGTTTATAAGAACGTAAGTGATAAAGCTAGCAGGGTTAAACGTTAATAGGTGAATACAAACAATCTACTGTTCTGCCCACTTCAAGTTCATAATTATTGGCAAAGTTGTTTAAAAACACGTATCTTTCAAAAACGCTCCCTATTACCTAAAACCACTCTAAAACTCCCAAAATCCACTAATCTAACATTATGTAACAGGTTTTTAAAAAGGCAGTCTTCTCTACACGTTCAGCTACCAATACTCACGTTAATAAGTTCCAGATCACACTGGCCACGTTCATAAGCAACACAGGCCAGATGCGGATCTCTCTTCTCACAGTACTTTCCAACAACACGACTGTCATAATAAGGATTTTCTCTAAGAAATCTCTCTGGGTTGTTATTACTGTCTATGTAGATTTTGGCTAATGCATTGTGAGTAGCGGGCTCTTCACAGCCCTCATGAATTCTGGCCTCCAGCCAAGGCAGGAGCAGTTTCAATCTAGTAAAAACAAACAAAAAGAACCCATTTATATATATATATATATATACTATATTATAAACAGCACACTCTTGACAGCCTAACTATGTAAGTACCTTACTGTCTAGAATGTGCTTTCCCATATATTTTTTTGAATTCTCAACAATTCTATTACTAACAGTGAAATTAAGACTTAGAGGTGGGACTAGGATCCATGTGGACACAGGTTTGATCCCTGGCCTTGCTCAGTGGATTAAGATCTGGCGCTGCCATGAGCCATGGTGTATGTTATAGATGCAGCTTGGATCCTGTGTTCTATGGCTGTGGTTGTAGGCCAGCGGCTATAGCTCCAATTGGACCCCTAGCTTAGGAACCTTATGCTACAGGTGCAGCCCTAAAAAAAGACAAAAAAAAAAGAAAAAAGACTTAGAGGTGGTTAGATGAACTGTCCAAGATTACACAAACAGTATGTAGGATTGTCTTTAATACACTTCCAGATCTAGCCGCTACATTACCCAGGTAGGATAAAGAAAGAAGAGATTACAGATTCTCCCTATTTTTTTTTTTGCTTTTTAGGGCTGCACCTGTGGCACTAGAGGTTCCCAGCCTAGGGGTCGAACTGGAGCTGTACCTGCTGGCCTGTGCCACAGACATACCAACATGGAATCCAAGTCTCGTCTGCAGCCTACAACACAATTCAGGGCAATGCCGGATACCCCACCCACTGAGCTCACTGAGCGAGGCCAGGGATCAAACCCGCATCCTCATGGATACTAGTCGGATTTGTTTCCACTGTGCCACAAGAGGAATTCCTGATTGTTTTTATGCTGGACAAAATGTCTATATTTAGGTAATTTTTGTTTAGGAGCAGGACAGGGATGTGATATGGGAAAACACGTCAGATTATCTGAGGATCCTTCCTTTCAATTTTAATGCCATTAAATACAACATTCCCTACAGCCCAAAGAAATAATAACCTAAATATACACCAAGAATAAAACCTGGTAGCTTCAGAAGCTAGTTTAATAATTCTAGCAGTCACACAAACAACTCCACCAATGGTCATGGTTTTGCTAAGTTATAACTTATATTTCAATGGCCCAGATGACCAACCCTTTTACCATGTTAAATTGTTACAACCTATAATCATTTTAAACTAGTCTCAAGCTTTTAAAAATCAGTATTATATTCTGTATCTCCATTGTCCTTAAATGCATAATTTTTCATGTTTGAAACATTCAAACATAAATTCTATCAATAACTATGAATACTATTAGTAGTAGAACACGTATATCAACTCAAGTTAAAATTTTAAGTCCTATTCTTGACAATCTTTACACATAGCCAGAGTAAACTTCCTGTTAAACCAACTCACTAACCTCATTTACTACATTAGCACTTTCTGAACACTAGTTCATCAAAACAACATTCTGGATTATAAAAAAAAAGGAAAAGAAAAAAAGACTTCACAGTGTAAGTATTAGAAGTACTCAGGAGTTCCCATCATGACTCAAGTGGTTAACGAACCCGACTAGCATCCATAAGGATGCGAGTTCGATCCCTGGCCTCACTCAGTGGGTTAAGGATCCGGCATTGCTGTGAGCTGTGGTGTAGGTCACAAATGCGGCTCGGATCCTGTGTTGCTGTGGCTGTGGTGCAGGCCAGCAGCTACAGCTCTGATTTGACCCCTGGCCTGGGAACCTCCATACACCGCAGGTGCAGCCCTAGAAAGACAGAAGAAAAAAAAAAAGAAGTACTCACACTATGTTCTCCTCTATTGGAAATTCATATTATCATATCAAGGTTCAAATTAAAAATTAACTTAACCCAGAGTTACACAAGGAACTCTTTTCTCATACTTGAAAAGACTTTATCAGGGAAGAATTAGTCACTAAATACAGTGGTATCATACATAACTAAAAGGAGGCTTTTTACACTGTTTACATTAAAAACATGTTCTGTTCTAGGTATCTCCAGGGAATAAAGGTCTATGAGTTAACTGAGTAGCTTTTAGGCAACTGATATGTTATATGCTTTTATTCATTACCACGTTAGGAGAGATTAATAATTATTCCAGCTATAAAGATTAAACTAGTACTACACCTGTTTCTTTTTTCAACCTCAGCAACAAGCTCATCAGTAGAAAATTGACCTCTTACAACAAGAATCAAGTTTTTAATGACATCTTCAGAGCAATCAACATCAAGTAATCCTCCAATAACCACAGGAAGTCGACTTGGATTCACCTATGGTTTTAAAAATATATATATATCATTATGTTATTTATAATAAGCAAAACCAAAAAGAGTTTTAAAAACTAAAACTCATTTCCCTCTTTAAGGTCAGTTTTAAAATTAATAAACTGAGTCTAAACTTGCCGCTAGACAAAGGAATTTAGCAGAAAGTCTGACTTGGTTAATTAATTACCTCAGTATTGCTCCAAAGGATAAATAAGTCCAAAGAAGCTAAAGTCGCAGAATAACTATGAAACATTATCTGCAAAGGCCTCCATCATAGCAAAACTGCCTTTGTATTTGAGTTAGAAGGCAAAGTTTCTAATATCTTTACTTAAGATGGTTTTAATACTGTGCTTTGGAGTCCATGGCCTCTACACAGACAACCTAAGGGCTACAAAATGAGTAGGGTGTAGGCCACTCAATTTTTTCAAATACAGCAGTTCTGTTCTATTTTACATACTTGGCATGCACATAGAATTTTAATCAAAGAAAAGGATTCTGCTGGGAAAAAAGGGCTGAAAGTCATTGCAGCAGACTCTTACTGGGCACAGTTTCAAAAGGATTTCCACAGTGTGGGAAGTAAAATCTACAAGATTATGTTTTTAAATTATCTAAGTACTACTTACCTTCTGTACATATATTTCTATATACTTTTGAAGATTATTTCTATATAAATAAAGCACCAAATCATGGACAAAGTCAAACCGATCACACACAATGATAAGTGGTAACTGATCTGTTAGCTTCGCTTCCTGGAAAGGAAAAAAACAAAACAAAACAAAACACATCAATTTTCCTCTTCTATAAGGTTATCAATGTAAAATATGAGAATATGTTCTACACTTGGGGGAGAGGCTCACATAAACTTGGCTCTTCTTTTAAAGACAGAAATGTCTCAATAGCTGGAGAGTGCCCAACCCAGTTTCAATAAATTTTTATGAAGTTAATACCTACAGTCACAGCAAAATATAAGAACTTCCCACATGTACCTTTTACCAAAAAAAGTAACAACTTAAGATTTATGAGCCAACAGTGGCACTCAGGATATAAAATCATCACATCAGGACTTTCATTAATGGTAACAACTGAATTTGGAATTGACTTAAGAGCTATAGTCACACTGTCAAAATTATGCATACATGGCTCATATTTATTTCAAAGTAATGACTTATTTTTTACATCTTCCCATTCCAATCTACATGGCCAGCTTCTAACAGTCTATTATAATAAAGCCTACAAGGAGACGCATGATGGTGATGGCCTTGAATTAAATACACCACATGCTACTGTTAAAAAAAAGCATCTAAAGCATCAATTGCTTTTACCATTACAAATACCAAGCTAAAATCCTACTTACAGACTGACACAGATTTTACAACAAGCAGGTAACACCTGTACTGGGCATTTACCTGATACATGTCCTGTTACATTCCACAGACATTAGGTACAGCACAAAAAACAACAGTTTCCATCAGGAATTCATTTATACACAGTGAAACATTCCTCAATAAATGATTCCTCTATGACAGTCTACTAAGGAAGGAGAACTAAGCAGGACAGGACTTTCCTAAATGACAGCCATTATGAACGTTATTTCCAAGGTTAGAATAAAATGATTCCTACGTCTAGCACTTATCAAATCACCCAATTGTAAGTAATTTGAGGATGAGTCTATGAAGTGTTCATAGAACACTAAACTATATCTGGGAGTCATAAGAAATCCTGAATAAAAAAAAATCAAAATGGCTGTAAATCTGAAGTGGAAGCCCAGCTGCAGATTTTTCACATCAAGGAAAGTCTAAAGCAATTTATTCTTCATTATCATGGAAACTCTCTACTAATAGCTGCTACAATCATTTCTAAAAAGAATGTGTGATCTACCTATACAAAAGATTTCATCAGGCCACGTTTTTCCTGCTAACAAATACCAAGGAGCTCCCGTCGTGGCTCAGTGGATAAGAATCTGACTAGTATCCATGAGGACACAGGTTCGATCCTTTGCCTCACTTAGTGGGTTAAGGATCTGGCGTTGCCGTGAACTGTGGTGTAGGTCACAGAGGCGGCTTGGATCGGGGACTGCTGTGGCTGTGGTGTAGGCCAGCGGTTAGAGCTCCCATTCAACCCCTAGGCTGGAAAACCTCAATATGCCTTGGGGTCAACCCTTTAAAAAAAAAAAAAAGGCAAAAAACCCCAAATATCAGCACACTAATCTTCTTTATGTACAATACTTACCCTTAGGGAGAAATGACACTTTCAAGTAATCTAAGACAACTTAGGTATTCTATTCTTCTGCATGAGTGCTTAAGACCTTAAGATTTCTGCACCAGCGCCCCCAAAAAAGATTTTTGCACCCAAGGACAACTATTTGTATTTGCAAAAAAAATTTAAATTTGAAGAGATTAAAAACTGTTATACTTTTTTTTTTTTAATTACTGTACCCACAGCGCATCAAAGTTCCTGAGCCAGGGACTGAATGTGAACTGCACCTGTGACCTACACCACGGCTGTGGCAATGCCAGATCCTTAACTCACTGTGCTAGACTTGGGGTGGAACCTGTGTCACCACAGAGTCAAGGCCAGACCCTTAACCTGCTGTACCACAGCAGGAACTCCCTGGGATACTTTCTTGATTGCCTGAATTTGCACGTGATTTCATATAAGAAAATATTTTAGAATTTTACTTAAAGGTTACCTGTTAGGTATTAGGATAAGAGAATTTAGGATTGAAACTGAAATTATATAAACATATCCAGGTTTTCTTAAACATAAAGTTATTCATTTAGCTAATATTTACTAATAAGTACATATGTACCAGACATAGGTATCATTGGATATAGCAGAGAACAAAGCAAGCCTCCCTTGAAGGGACTTTCATTCTAGTGGGAAGAGACAATGTTAAGCATTATAAAGAAAATGAGAGCAGGATATGGGGGAAGTGAGGATGGAATAGGAAGGGTTTTATTTTGGATACGGTAATCTGAGAGATCCTTTCCCATGACAAATGATTAAAAATCTGAAAGAAGGTAAGGAAGCATATCATGAAGGTCTGAGAGAAAAGGCCCTGGGGCAGGAGAAGGACTGGGCAGTTCCAGTAAGGCTGAAGGAAAACTAGGAACAGAAAAAGGACAGAAAGATCAAAGATAGTAAGAAGCAGATCATGGGTCTGAAGAACAGTTTTATGTTTTCTATGTAAGGCTACAGTTCCATAAGATGTAGGCAAAAGGCAAATAATGCTCATACCATTTCATCCTGCTTATGGGCCACTTTAAGGAAAATTCATATTCTACATATCTCTGTATTCCTGGTGGTTAGCATATAACTGACACTTGCCTAATGTTCAAGATCAGATTCAGAGAAGTATTTTTCTTATCACAAGTTTACATACAACACCAGTCAATTATCATAGAACTAGTACCTCCAAAATGTAGTTTATAACAGTGATGATGAAATGCAGCATGCAGCTACATACTACACATCAGTAAGGAAAGTAGCATGTTCATTCTCATTACTGGGGTGAAAATCTGAATAGCATCTGGGAGTACTGAGCTCCCATCTCAGATTACTTAATGATAAGATACTGGGTTTCTTCCTGTAACTCTGGCTAGAATTAAAATTTTTTCAAGGAGTGAGGAATAATTTAAAACCAAAAAGAAACAAAACTTGCCTGCTAGAAAGGCTGACTCTACCTTATTTCCAGGGCCCACCAACACAGCTTAATAACTGTGGTTATCACTTGAATATCTATGGCATACAAGGTACTTGGTAAATACAGCTTGTGTTTGAAGAAACCAAGGCTAAGGCACTTCAGTTAATTTGTCTACGGTAACAGCTAGGTATTTACTGAATGAATAAACAATAGCTAATTATAAAAGGAAATGGAGTTTGAACCATTTACATCTAATTCGCAAGTGTGGAGAGTGAATCTTCATCTAATTAGGGACTCATGGGCAAAGCAGTGTAAGACTACCCCATCCTAGTTTCCAGAGGGTTCCCCTTTTTTTTTTTTGAAGTTCAAGATCATCATAATTAGCTGAAAACAGTTAATTTAGTCCTGATTTACATATATATGATAATTCAAATATTATAGTCCAATGCTAAAGAAATTATAACTGAAGCATAAAAGCTGAGAGATTAATGAAAACAAAGAGAAATCAGCACAGGCTCTGATTTTTGAAAAAAACAGTATTTAAAAAAAAGGAAATAGTACTGATACTCAAAGGAGGAACTGATCTGGTGTTATTATTGGTACACTAGTCAAGCATAGAGCATCATGCTTTTCTCATTTGGAGCGGTTTTTGAATATGAGAAAGTCTTGGGTTCAAACACATCATACTACCCAGGCTATCCAGAATATTCATGACGGTCAAGACATTATAAGGCTACGCTTTGGGGTAATGTTTATCTTTTAATCTAAAATACAGGGTAGGAGTTCCCGTCGTGGCGCAGAGGTTAACGAATCTGACTAGGAACCATGAGGTTGCAGGTTCGATCCCTCCCCTTGCTCAGTGGGTTAACGATCTGGCGTTGCCGTGAGCTGTGGTGTAGTTTGCAGACGCGGCTCGGATCCTGTGTTGCTGTGGCTGCGGTGCAGGCCAGTGGCTACAGCTCCGATTAGACCCCTAACCTGGGAACCTCCATATGCCGCAGGTGCAGCCATAAAAAGCAAAAAATAAAAAATAAAAAAAATAAAATAAAATACAGGGTACCTTCAGCACTTAACCACATCATTATAGCAAACCCCCTACATCATTACACTAAACTCCCCAAAGGTTTATTAGCTATTTAATCTAGGTATTAAATTCTTCAAAAGATCAGCTAAAACAACTATAAATTATCTAAAAATGATGCATACAGGAGCAAGAAAAGCCTACTTTTTCCTACTAAACAGCACAATAAACATTTTGGTTTTGGAGTTTCCATCATGACTCAGCGGAAATGAATCTGACTGGGAACCATGAAGTTGTGGGTTCGATCCCCGACCTCGCTCAGTGGGTTAAGGATCTGGTGTTGCCGTGAGCTGTGGTGTAGGTTGCAGAGGCAGCTCGGATCCCACGTTGCTGTGGTTGTAGCATAGGCCAGCAGGTATAGCTCTGATTAGACCCCTAGCCTGGGAACCTCCACATGCTGAGGGTACGGCCCTAAAAAGACCAAAAAAAAAAAAAACTGTGGTTTTAATTTCAATCAAAAATTCCAGAAGAAAAAAATACTTAAGAATTTTTTATATAATCTCTGAAATCATTTCATAATTTTTAATATAAATGTAAAATAAATACATATTTGGAGCAGAATGTCTACAGTTTTCCTAATTTTTATAAACAACTGCCAATTTTAAAGTCTTACTTCACTCATAAAGTAATTACTAGGTATGAGACTAAAGCTAAAGTTAAACATTAAATAAAATTAGTAGATCTTAGGTATGCTTTAAAGAGCTAAAAATCTTTCCGGAGTTCCCGTCATGGCTCAGTGGTTAACGAATCTGACTAGGAACCATGAGGTTGCAGGTTTGATCCCTGGCCTTGCTCAGTGGGTTAAGGATCCGGCGTTGCTATGAGCTGTGGTGTAGGTTGCAGACGCAGCGCGGATCCCGCGTTTCTGTGACTGTGGCGAAGGCCCGCAGCTACAGCTCCTGCTAGACCCTTAGCCTGGGAACCTCCATATGCCGTTGGGTGCGGCCCTAGATAAGGCAAAAAGACAAAAAAATAAAAAAATGAAGAGCTAAAAATCTTTTACACCATTACTCTTTACACTCCAACACAGGTGGTTATTATTTCTCTGTAACCAATGTGTGTGTCACAAAGCCGAGGTTCTCTGTTTGATTATACTTTCAATGTATGAATTATGCAGGATTAATATTTAGATTCTAGAGTCAGGCTATTTTGATGACAGAGATTAAAGTCATGTCCTTTACACAACAGAATCCTCTACAAATAATAGAGGTTTCTTAAAATGACAGAGGTGAGGCTGATCTTAACAACCAAAAAGAGCCTAACTGATATTCTAAAATGACACTGGAGATCTATAATCACTTTTCAAATTTTTCTGCCCAAAACTAAAATGAAAGAAAATTCCTTAGAGATAGTAATACTTTCTCCTTCATTTAAACAGATGGTCATTCTTAAGTATTACTTGCCAACTTCCTTCCCTGTTTCAAAGGAAACCACAGAGTATTAAATTTGGAAGAAATAATTCAGCACACAATTTGAGAATGCTAAGAATTTCACATTTAGGGGGGAAAATATTTTAAAACTATGAGTAAATCCTTGTAGAAGTGCTGATATTCAACCTGACCAGAAAATGCATTACCACCTACCTTGAGAAAATTCTTGACTCGCTCAGGATCATAACAGTTGCTTTCTCTGCAGATTCTTTCTACTTCTTTGATCTGCCCAGTCTTGCAAGCTGCCTGAATATATTTAAAGTGCACATCTGGGTCTTGACTAAAGTTAACAATGGACCCCAGAAAGTAAAAAAGACCTTAAAGAAACAAATAATTAAAATTAAGCACAGGTATATCTTTGAGAATGCCACACCTGAAAAATACTTATGCAATTAAAATACATACATCACTTATACCTCAGTTTCAAAAAGTAAACAAAACATACTGTTACACCGATTCCTCCCAAATAAAAACCAGTTGCTCAAAAAGCTCAATGAGAATATTAGAAGGAGTTCCTGTTGTGGCACAGTGGGGAAACAAATCTGATTAGTACCCGCAAGGATGCAGGTTTGATCCCTGGTCTCACTCAGTGGGTTGGCGGTCAGCTGTGGTGTTGCTGTGAGCTGTGGTGTAGGTCGCAGACACGGCTCAAATCCTGTGGTGTAGGCTGGCATCTGCATCGCCGATTCAACCCCTAGACTGGTAACTTCCATATGCTGCAGGTGCAGCTCTAAAAAAGTGAAAAAAAAAAAAAATAGATAACCCACTAATCAGTTCAATAAATATATCTGTACTTTAATCCCTGAAGAACAGAAAATTTAATCCTATGTTTTCTAGTAGTTGAGAAACAGAAGGTAGCTACTTAGTATCAAAGCTATGGAGTTCCCATCATGGTGCAGCAGTTAACGAATCCAACTAGGAACCATGAGGTTGTGGGTTCGATCCCTGGCCTTGCTCAGTGGGTTAACGATCCAGCATTGCCGTGACCTGTGGTGTAGGTTGCAAAAGCGGCTCGGATCTGGTGTCGCTGTGGCTGTAGTGTAGGCCAGTGGCTGCAGCTCTGATTTGGCCCTTAGCCTGGGAACCTCCATATGCCGCAAGTGCGGCCCTACAAAGCAAAAAAATACAAACAAAAAACTAATTATCACACAATGTTCCATCTGAGAAATTGTAAAGGCCATCATTAGATCTATTAACGTGCAGTTAATATGAAACATACAAAAGGAGCCATAAAATTTGTAATACAGTGCTGTTCAATAGAACTTTCTGCAAATCTTGCAAATAATCCTTTTTTTTTTGTCTTTTTAGGACCACATCCTCAGCATTTGTAGGTTCCCGGCTAGGGGATGAATTGGAGCTGTAGCCACCGGCCTACGCCACAGTCACAACAAGGCAGGATCGGAGCCTCGTCTGCGACCTTCACCACAGCTCACAGCAATGCCAGATCCTTAACCCACTGAGCAAGGCCAGGGATCGAACCTGCATCCTCATGGATACTAGTTGGGTTAATTAACCACTGAGCCAGGAAGAGAACTCTGCAAATATTCTTTATCTGCACTATCTAATATAGTAGCCACTAACCACATGTGGCTCTGATCACCTGAAATGCAGCTAGTGTGACTGAGTAACTAAAATTTTCATTGTTTTCCACTTTAATTTCTTTAAATTTACACAAATACATGTGGCTGGTACCTTTTATACTGAATGAACAGTATAAACACAGTGCACAGTTAACATATAGAAAGTGAAAAAATTAAAAGTAATAGAAATCTCTTATTCCTTCTTTCTAGAGCAGTATTATAAAAAAGTAAAGACAAGGTAATAGAGACCAGATGTTTAGCTAATGAACCCAAAAGCAACCAACACTGATTATGTGAGTACTCAGTACGACAGCGGTTCTCAACCAGAGGTGATTTTCTTCCCAGGAGACATTTAGCAATGTCTGGAGACATTTTAGCAATCACATCTAGTGGTGCTGATGCTCCTGGCACCTAGTAGTCTGAAACCAGCAAATACCCTACATGCACAAAACTACAGCTTAATAACTTATCCAGCCCAAAATGTCTATAGAGCTAAGGCTGAGAAAACCTGCTACAGTGACAAGTCACAAAAGGTCCTTGGCTAGAATCATTTGTCATTATAAGAGTCAGGTAATATAAGCATAATCATTATGATCTGATCATTAGTATTTTCATCTTACACAATTTTGACAAAGCTATAACATATTTGTATCTTAAAATCCTGTCTTTACCTATAAAAATATCCATGCAGTCTTGTTCCCTGCACATCCCTAAAACTTGATGTAAAAGATGCTTGACATTTACTAAATAATAAAACCTAAATCATCCCATCAAAGTAAGCTGGTAGAAGGACTATCCAACAGCCTATGACCATAACAATACTCATTCATGGCTATCTCAAATAATTTAAAACAATTCAGAAACTCCTAATTACCTTCAAAACTCTTGAAAGATTCGAACAGTTCAATCAGAGACTGAGTTGACAGTTGTTCATGATACTTAGAAGCCACTTGCACACAGATCTGTAGATTCTGACGAATATTGGCAGATAGCATGGCCCTGAGGCATTCCAGGGAGTCTTCTACTGATAAGGACCCAAAGTAATTCACTAACCACTAGAGGACAAAATAAATAAGTAATAAACAAATGAATAATGTTAAACCTAACGGTGATATGAAATCACTACCATTCCCGTAACACAAACACATTTTCAGAATACCAATTAATCACAACTGATAAGAGACTGAAATACCTCAGGATTAAGAAGATGGGTGTGAACAACTGCCCGCTTTATATCATATAAGTCAGTGAAGTGTTCTAATGCACGCTGCAGGAGGCCAGCCTTTTCACACAGCTGAGCGATATGAGCCCGGTCATAATGCGTGAACATCTGATTCCCTAGAATAGCATCTGCAACCTATGAAACCATAAACAAGAAAGTTTAGCTTACTACTCCATTTTTATCCAGATTACATATTATATACTGAATCGATAAAAGAAAGTACAAAGGACTATCGGCTAAATTTTCTTAAATGAGGAATAGGCACCTCACTAGCTTCAAATAACTTAACCAAAGAAGCTCTGAGTAACCACAAAAACAAGTGCTGCAAACAAGCCTAAAAAGCATGAAAACACATACTTGAGGTGCATGCATAAGGTTCATCTCAAGCAACCTCGTCTGTAAAGGACCTTCAGATGGGCGATTATTCTTCAGAGCATCAAGCAAGAATGCAGTACACTGCTGAATGAGATTGTATTCCATAAACACATCGACAATCTGCAAAGATTTAAAGGAAATTGTCTTAAGATACTTAAATTGCTTTATGATACTGTTGACAATGTGTAAAGGAAATTATTAAACACTTTCTTTCTTTATATACAAAAAAATGGCCCAACCAAATATCATATTTAAAGATAATTATTTGGACAAATAACCTCATAATCTAAGAGTAAATTTTTGTCTTCTAGAGTTAGTTCTGGTGAAAACAAAATATTTCAAGATATTATACAACAGAAACTGATAGATCTAAAATTTTGATGAACTATTTAAAAGCATAAAAATGAAAGTCTCTGGCTCCCCACTCTGTATATGTATCTCTTCCGTCTCTCTTTACGTAGTGGCAGTGACTATCCTTTGTGTTTTATTATTTCCTTAGGTTTTTCATATTTTTCATTCACATACCTCTCTGAACAAGATGTTTTTTTCTACATGTTTTAAAACTGTACAGAGATGGTATCTTACTGCCCATTCTTCTGCAACTTACTTTTTTTGGTAATATACTTGAGGTTTATTCATGCAGACAGATACAAACAGAAAGGTTAACCCATTCTTCTCCACTGTTGTTTAAACTCAGATTCCTTCATTCTCTATTTAAATCAACTTCTACAGAACACATTATAGCCCCTTTACCTGTGTGATATCAGCAAGAGGTTCTTCATCCTGAACTAACATTTGAGCAAACTGCTGTCCTTGATCTGGACTGATACGCATAACATTTCTCAGCAGGAAGATCCAGTCTGGAGTATATCCAACCTACAAACAGATGAAAATTTAAAGCCCTGCTGCAAAGTTCCATTTTATATCATTTAAAGGCTTTTTCTACAATAGAATCTTGCTACTACAGAACTACTACTAGTGAAAGTACAAATTCAGTTTTAACTTAGATGCTCAATTTGACCTTCGTTTATGTAAGACAAAGATACCCTGGTGATAACATATTTGAACAAATATAACTATACATTTATATAACTGGCTTATTCAAACTCACTGACCACAAAAAAATTTGTTCTAACTGGTTAGACATGCCCTAGCAACTTAAATTCCTACAAGTCACACAAGAGTAACTGTCTCCACCTCTGAAGTACATTTCTATGTGATACCCATAACCGCATTTTTATAACTTTTCAAGTAATTATAAAAATTTAAGGAAATTCACTATTAAAGTCACTGAGAGTTACTACAGGCTAATTTCTCTTAATGTTTTAATGAATTTATGTTGAGAATTTATTTCATTGAACTCACTTTTTTAGCATATAATACAATCTTCTGGACTTGACCTGTTTCTGCAAAGCACTGAATGACTTTATTTGGAACATTAGCCCTTAGGTACACACTAAGTGCCAATGTGGGGTCCACAGATTTCACAAGGTCACCCAGTTCTTCAGAGCATTCCAGCTGTCCAAAGGAAAAAGAGACTATTTAGTAATCCATGAGCTGTTCTATAAATGAGCAGTTGATACTACTTCCACTACAAATAACAACTAACATGACAGACACTTAGTTGTCCCATAACATATTATAAATATGCAGGGGCTGTGGTTAAAAACTCTTTATTCTGTATTCACCGCAGTATCTCAGGAGAACTCTCCACACACCCTACTTAAAGATTAAAACCTATCAAGACTTCATACTCACAGATATTACCAAATATCTTGTTAGGAATATAAATACTTAAAAAGCAAAATCTTATACTTCCATCTATTGAGAATATTGAGATATCAGACCCACATGGTCCCAATTTTTACAGAATAATGCAACTCAAAGTTATCAAATGAAAATCTGATATTCAAGAAGCTAGAAGAGGCTTATCAAAAGGATCATCACTAAAATTAGGGTATAACCTGTATGTCTGAAGGATCTAAGCTTCAATACCTTCTTGACTTTTGGATTTAAAGTTGCAAAGTAGGGCATTCATTTCATGGGGTCAAATAGATAAAAATTTTATGATTGTTAGGTGGTATACATGCAGATACCCTCCTCTGTACTAGTCAACCTGCCTTAGCTGCCTAATCTGGAAAGCAGTTTTCTAAAAGAGTTTTAACTTATATACTAGAGTTGATTTTCTACTTATTATGTCAGAAAATAGCCTTTATCGCTGATATTCAATATTGAGAAGTTTTATCAGAGTCTATACCTCTTAACTGAACATGCTAATGATGAGCTGCCCAGAGTCTTTTTTTTTTTTACCACAAATGGATTCCATACGACCATTCACAAAAAAAGGTAATGACACCCAAAAAGCTTTCACACTGTTATACTGGTCAACTCAGTTACCTTGGCTGTTCCCATCCTCCCTTATCTTAAACAATTAGGACGGACCTCAAATACTAGCTAGTGTGGCTAGTAACTATTCTTCAGCAGACTCCTGTCCAAGCATCCCAGCTCTGAAGTACTATTCTCCAGTATCCTATGAGATTGCCAGAAGCTGGGTCAAGAAACAAGGACTTAGAATTAGTAATGTAAAAATATCACCACACACTAAAGCTGAAAGGCCTAACGACATTAAAAATTCTTCACTGCTTGGAGTGCTTTAAACAGTACCACCTCAGTTCTTAACACTGGCATAAGACATGGCAATTCAGGAGTTCCTGCTGTGGCGCAACAGGACCAGTGGTATTTTAGGAGCCCTGGCCTAGCACAGTGGGTTAAGGATCCAGCATTGCCGCAGTTGCAGCTTAGGTTGAGACTTTGGCTCAGATCTGACCCTGGAACTCCACATGCCACAGGGTAGGGGACCAAAAAAGGAAAAAAAAAAGAAAAAAAAGACATGGCAATTCAATGTTGACACTTTGTGGAGAAAGGCTTTCTATGGTGAAAGAAGTAATACCACTGTTTAAACTTGTTAGCTGCCTTACAAATAAGCAACATTTTCCATAATGTGCTCTAGAAAAACAGTACCATTGTCTTATTAACGTGTATAATACAACATTTTATAGAACATGTTTCCTCTGCACACCCAAACATAATCTTCAGCAGCAAATACCACAATTATGATACTTGGGAAATTCTAAAAGAAAAGATATGATGGTGCATGTTTGAAATAACTGTGCAAATCAAATGTGGAATGTGGGAGATGGGACTATTTTCTTATGTCCAAATGATTATTACCTATGTTGACAAATATGAATGTATACTGAACAAAGAATCTCACATAAACTTCTCCTAAAGCAAAAGGATAGCAATTTGCTTCCAGGTTAGCAGTTTTAACCACGAAGCAAATAATCCTGGATTCCATTTAAAAATAAAGATATCCTACCTTCAATACGCCACAAAAATAAATACTCTTTCAAAAGGAAATAAACTCATGCATCTCATACAAGGTCTATTCTTGTTTTATTCCTACAAGAATAACGGATGGAGATGTTTTGGCACAGCATGTGTTCTTAACTTGCTAACATGGTATTTAATGCAATGAAAGCAAAAATATGTTACAATAACTTAATATACCTTATCTTCTTTTAACCATTTCTCCAAGAGCTGTTTCCGCCCTTGCTGAAGGACCGGCCTACACAGTTCTAAGGATTCGTATTTGTTTAGCTGGCCCTGATCCAAAAGGATTCCAAAGTACTGAAGGAGAGGAGAAGTTTGACCTGGCTGGGCTGGGACACTCTGGAACCGACGGATGGTATCTGGGGTACGAAGGATTCCCTTTAAGAAAGAGAAATGTTAAAGACTCCTTCTAAAGATCACCCAACATCACACTAATTAACTCCATGGGATCTTAAATTCCATCTACTAACACCAAGTCTCAAATCTTCAGTGTACTGAATAGTAAAGGTTCAGTCAATGCCTGTCACACTCTGGTTCAATGTCATAAGATTATTCTGACTCAGAAATATACCTTAAAGGAAGGAAAGGGCAAAGAAACCATGAGACTTAAGGGACATTTCCACCCCTAAGGCCGCTACTGGACAAGGACTGATACAGGTAATTGGGCAAGGCCAATGGGAGAAAACCACATCTTTTTGCTTTCCTGTAATAAAGACTTTGCTTGCTTACAAAAGAAAAAAGAAAAAAAAAAAGAAATATACCAACATAACTGTAATGCCAATGTGTAAGAGACTAAGCATATTCATAAAGTAGTTACAACTAGCTATTATTCCAGGTTCATACTGAGTGGAAACTTCATAATACTGGAGTAAGGTGTGAATTCAGACCAACATAACACAATGGTCATGAGAATAAATTCCGCTCAATTTAAGGGAACACTTTAAGTTCCTGGTGGCTCAACGGTTTAAGGATTTGGCATTGTCACTGCTGTGGAGTGGGTTCAACCTCTGTTCCAGGAATTTACACATGCCACAGGTACAGAGGGAAAAAATGGCAACCTCTTCCTGCCATAAACTGAACAGGATCTGTTTAATCTTCAACTTTAGAAATGAAATCAGTAGCTTTCATAGATATCAAACAATGTAACAATTAACTAATTAAACATGATTATATTTATGTAAATCATAAATATAATGATTTACATAAATATAAATATACATGATTATATTTATGTAAATCATACATCTATATATCATTCTAACAGTCTGAGTTTTAAAACTCTAACCAAGTCTAGAGCACAGAAAAGTAATTAACCAAATCTACAGGTACTGACAAGTAACTCATATTCTACTGGAAAATATAACTTAAAAAAGATTAGCTTCTCTGAGGAGAACTGATACTACTTCTAACAGTATTAGAGACAATGCGAGCATATTAGCATTAACCCAATCACAGCAACTTCGTTTTCATAACTATTTACCTTTGGTGCATTAGCAGCCACCTTTGCTGCCTCTGAGTAATTTCCCTGGGCAAAAAGAGCATTAAATTTCCGGGCAAAGAGTTCTTCAGCACCAGCTAAGTTGTTACGTACAGCCATTCTCAGAGCCAAATCGGGATTTTGTAGCACATTGGTGATATAAGGAATTATGTTTTCTTCTTCCACACATACTGAAAGAACCTGCAATTTAAGATTTAATGAATAGCTGCAATGTGTTCATCTGAGTATCAGTGACACCAAATCTGGTTAGAGCTTATTACATCTGAGTCACAAAGGTAATAAAACTGTAACGGCCACTTTCCTGTTGCCATAAAAAAAAAAAAGAAAGAAAGAAAGAAAAAGAGAGCAGGAAAGAGAACTCTAGGGGATACTAATCCATTTGGAGGTTCCTAAAATATGGCCATCTTGTAATATAAATAATTCCTTATTTCATACTGTCCAATCTCTGATTGTTTTGCTATCATCTATTTAGTCTCAACATGATATGGGCTTATTACGTGGAAGAAGGTTGAAGTATATTCCTTTTAAAAACTCTAGAATTTTTTTTAAGGATTTCTCAGTAATTTTAATTACATTTACATCCCTAGAATCCAGATTATATACTCAGTGAGGGGAAGGACCACTGAATCCTCATGCACCTAACATAACATAGTATACAATAGGTACTTAATAAATGTGCTAATAATAAAGGGCAATTTCTTTTCTTTTCTCCCCCTTTTTTTTTGGCTTTTTTAGGGCCGCACCCGCAGCATATGGAGATTCCCAGGCTAGGAGATGAACTGGAGCTGTAGCTGCAGGCCTACGCCAAAGCCACAGCAACACTGGATCCGAGCCCTGTCTGCGAACTACACCACAGCTCACTGCAGCACCAGATCCTTAACCCACTTGAGTGAGGCCAGGGATCGAACCCACGTCCTCACGGATACCAGTTGGGTTCATTAACTGCTGACCCACAAGGTGAACTCCAAGAGCAATTTATAATTGCTTCTTTTTTATTTTCATTTTGTTTTAAATTTTTGGTCTTTTGTCTTTTTAGGGCCACACTCGTGGCATATGGAGGTTCCCAGGCTAGGGGTCCAGTTGGAGGTGTAGCTGCCAGTCTACACCACAGCCAGAGCAATGTGGGATCTGAGCCACAACTGTGACGTACACCACAGCTCATGGCAATGCCGGATCCTTAACCCACTGATAGAGGCGAGGGATCGTATCTGCATCCTCATGGATACTACTCAGGTTCATTAACCACTGAGCCACGATGGGAACTCCCTCTAATTGCTTCTTTTTGAGGAACAGTTACCTACCCTAAAAAGTCTTCCTAAAAAGTCACCATTACAGAATGTGCTCTACTTGCTTAAAAGCTGAATTCCCGTCAACTGCCAAAGAGAAAGGGAGCTCTTTACAACGCATACATTCCTCTCCCAAACACCAGAGCTGGTTATACACCCCAGATTTTAAACTACTTATATCACCCCCAACAGCATTTCTCACACTATTATTTCTCAGTCTCTATCCCACATTAGAAAAGGGACTTATCTTTATTTAAGTATTATCAGCACCTGGCAGTGTTTAGCACAAAGTAAATGCTTAATATTTGTTAAATAAATGAAAAAGGGAAGTTTCTGTCCCAAGATCAATGAGAACTGAATACAACTTGAGAACTCAATAACCAAAGAGATAGGTAATACCTGTCTGCTCTAATATTCCTTTTGAGGAAAATGAACACATTTTAACCCCCAAAAACCTTTCATTTCTATAGCTCTGACCCCATCCCCAAAAGCTTAGGCCATCCTGTATCTGCAATGTGTCCTTCTACTCCATATTAAGATATACCTTTTTTTAAAGAGGGAGTTACTTTCCTCAGAGTCATTTGCATTCCTGATTTCCACCTTTAATACTTACCTCCCAAAGGAAATAAGGAAGATGAACAAACCCACTTCTAACTATATTTTCTATAGTCATCCCCAAATACCAAATCCGTATTTTCATCTTTATCCTACTTTTAGAGATTTCTAGTAACAAGTACTTAACATCTACAGGGACAAAGGTTCTTGTATCTTCTAAAGTACTCAGTTCTACCAAGTTCAGAATTTAAGCAAGATATTGGCAATAATGTCATCTTGATCACTTTTGATTTTCCAACCAATAGAAACCACATAGTCATTCCTTCAAGGCATAGGTCCAACTGCAGTTGGCTCTGATTGATTGACTGACTGATTTTGCTTTTTAGGGCTGCACCCAGAGCATATGGAAGTTCCGAGGCTAGGGGTTGAATCACAGCCACAGCATCGCAGGATCTGAGCAGCGTCTGCAACCTACACCACAGCTCACAGCAACTCCAGATCCTACCCACTGAGTGAGGCGAGGTGTTTAACCTGGAACCTCATGGTCACTAGTCGGATTCATTTCTGCTGTGCCACAACGGGAACTCCCTGGCTCTGATTTAGAGTGAGAAAAGCCCTGAGGCCTAAAGGTTACTATAAGCCCCCATCTTTTTACTCAAGACAGCTGGCCCAGAAAATTTGTGGGGGGAAGAGAAGAGAAACAGTAAGTTCACAGAATCAAAGTTATGAATATTAAATATATATGGTAAAATCAGTCAAGATACTTTAAACATTGTCTGAAAATTATCAGCATAGGGAATACCCACTGTGACGCAGTAGGTTAAAAAGCTTGGATTCAATCCTGGCCTAGAAATTATTCCATATGCTGTGGGTGCAGCCATAAAATAGAACTGAAACAAACAAAAAAGCCCAAAACATCAGAATAGTAGGGAAAAATAATCTCTGGCTTAACAACTTTATGATTATAAAATTATCACTAACCTAGTTAATCAAAAGTCCAATACACTCTTGATTTTTCCGAGAGAGACACATACAAATGAATAAATGAAAGCTAATGAATTTTTAAAGTCGCTTTTGTTCCAGACACTAACTGGTGTAGAAATACAATTAAAAAAAGAAAACCTCCTTTCCTAAGGGAGGATAGCAACTGATGTAGTTAATCAAGGACCTATAATTCGCTGTAATAAGTGCCATGAGGAAGGCTAAGATCTAGGGTCTTAATGGAGAAACACCTAACCAGGTATAGTGTTAAGGGAAGGTGTGGAAAAGTAGGGAAAGACTCTCTCTCAAGAGTATTTTTCTCTTCATAGACATACCATTTTCTGGAAATTAACAGAATAAAGGAGGGGGAAAAAACCTAGCTACTTCTTTTGCTTACTATGAAAAATACTAATTTGGAGGAAAACTAGTAAAAAGCAAGATCAAGAACAGCTTGTTTTTGAAAATTTTACCATTTTTTTAGAGGAAAAAAAATCTCCTGAGAGAATACTTTAAATTAACATTAAAATACTAAGCAAACATAGAAAAAGATTAAAATACTAGAAAACATATAACTTGTGTTAGATGATGTGAAGTGGTTTCTGAAATGTGACAAACTCAGAACAGCTAATATATTCCATATCTAATTAGATAACTTTCCAATTACCCTACAAAAGCTATTGTAACACATCACCTTCCAAAATTAAACATGTAGGAACAGGAGTTTCCTGGTGGTCTAGTGATTAGGACCTGGCATGTTCACTGCTTTGGTTTGGTTGGATCTCAGGTCTGGGAATGGAGATCCCACATCAAGCCGTTGCATATCTCAGCCAAAAAAAAAAAAAAAAACACAACACGAAAAAACAAAAAACAAACAAAACTTTAGTAATTACTTAAAGAGTTAGGAAAAAAGAGGTAGGAAAAATTCTTTTCCTTGTGGAGTTCCCGTCGTGGCTCAGTGGTTAATGAATCTGACTAGGAACCATGAGGTTGCAGCTTTGATACCTGGCCTTGCTCAGTCGGTTAAGAAGCCGGTGCTGCCGTGAGCTGTGGTGTAGGTGCAGACATGGGTCGGATCCCACGTGGCTGTGGCTGTGGCTGTGGCCGGGGGCTACAGCTCCGATTTGACCCCTAGCCTGGGAACCTCTATATGTCGTGAGTGTGGCCCTAGAAAAGGCAAAAAGACAAGAAAAAAAACACCAAGAATTCTTTTACTTGTAGTTGACAACCTGTCTTAGAGACCACGTGAGGATAACCCCTATAAAAAGTATACAGTTGGTCAAATGTGACTGTAATAGTTTTTGCATGAAGCGCCACTTCTTTTGATAACAGAGACATAAACACAATCCTAGGCTATAATATATGCCAAACAGTTTCTCACCGTGAGACACTGTTAAAGCAAGAGACTATATCATGTGCTTCTGCATATTTAAGTATATACTATTTTCTGACATTCAAAGTTAAAGCTAACAGGAGGTCCCGTTGTAGCTCAGTGGAAAAGAATCTGACTAGTACCCATGAGGACACAGGTTTGATCCTTGGTCTCCCTGGGTGAGTTAAGGATCTGGCATTGCCATGAGCTGTGGTGCAGGTCTCTGATGTGGCTCGGATCTGGCACTGCTGTGGCTGTGGTACAGGCCGGCAGCTGTATCTCCAATTTGACCTCTAGCCTGGGAACCTCCATATGCTGCAGGTGCAGCCCTAAAGATATATATATATATATATATATGGCAAAATTAAAGCTAACAGTAATAAGGGCTATTTTATCACAATTTAATTTTCAAGGTTTCCTTACTTGTCCCTTTCTGTTTACTCCAATTATTCCAGCTGTGGCTTCATGAGGTGCAGTAACAAAGATTGTTTCTCCACTGATTCTATTCATGTAGATGCAGGTACCAGTCTCAAGATCATAGAGGTGGATATAGCCATACTTCGTAATCAAGAATACTACATCATGTTTTTCACTTATCTATACAAAGAAAATCAAAACTTCAGTAAAGTAATGAAACATACAAACAGAAAATTTAATCCAATTCCATTTTAGAGATGGTGAAATTCTAGAACTTTGACAAGAAGCTTACGTGAAAAATTAAAAGGTAGTATTTATGGTCTTCTCATTTTTACAGCAAATTCAAATATGGGATAGCCTCAGCACTTACATAAAGCACAAGAATACTAATAATTTATATAAGAGAGAAAACAAGTCCATTTGTTTTGCCTAAAATACCTGCATTGCAACAGGAAAGTCATTTTGTGCTTCTGGAGGAAAGAAAACATCCACTGCCTTCTTTGGGAAGGGCTGGTTCCCTGTTGGTGGTGTGCCAACTTCAATAATATGTAACTGTTCAAAAGAAAACAAAACTTACAATCAGCTTCTCCAAGGACCATAGCAGCTTATTTGCAAGCCCCAAACTAAAAACCAAAATGTCCTATAATAGCTGAATATTAACCATACGGTACAACCATACCTTGGAATACTCCTCAGTAATAAAATGAACTTTCATAGACATTATACCCAGTGAGAACAACAACAAGGCCTCTCTATGTGAGTCTATTTATATAGCATTTTTGAAAAGACAAAATTCTAGATGGAGGATAAACTAGTAATCATCAGGGGTTAGAAACGGTGAGGAAGAAGTAAATGCTACCAAGAAAGAAATATTGGTGGTGATGGAATAGTATGTATCTTGCATCTACTCATGATACTTGTACCAATGTCAATTTCTGTTTTTTCTGTTGTACTACATAGCAATGTAAGATATAACTGTTGGAGGAAACTAGGTAAAGGACACAAGATCTCGTTCTCTGTACTACCTTTGCAGTTTCCTATGAATGTGTATTGTTTCAAGAGAAAAAAAATTTGAATAACTCAAACAATCACACCTCAATCTACCTTAAGTTAAGGCCACAGAATGGTGAAACTACCCACAAAGGGGTTTTTTCCCCTGTTTTTTCCCGTGTTTTTTCACGGGTTTCAATTATAATTTAAATTTCCAAATAGAAGTCTAACTTAGGTTATTAAATTCTTCTCCACCCACACCCACTCTAAACACAGGTGGAAAAGCATACACCTAAGTCGAGCCATCTCTCTAATCATATACAGCTCAGAAGTTGGATGACAACATTCTGGTTTAAAATGGCTGAGGATGCCCATCAGTAAGACAAGAGAAAGCAAATAATGTCAATGAAAGAGTATTTTTCATTTTGCTTGGTTATGTCAGGGATGGACTAAAAAAATAATTCAGTTCCAAAAAGTTATAGGGTCTCATCCTTAATTAGGATGAGTAGCCATACTGAAAAAATTGCTTTCTCTAAAATACCATGGCGGGAGAGTCCCTGTCGTGGCGCAGCGGTTAACGAATCCAACTATGAACCATGAGGTTGTGGGTTTGATCCCTGGCCTTGCTCAGTGTGTTAACGATCCGGCACTGCCATGAGCTGTGGTGTAGGTTGCAGACACGGCTCAGATCTGGTGTGGCTGTGGCTGTGGCGTTGGTCGGCAGCTACAGCTCCGATTCAACCCCTAGCCTGGGAACCTCCATATGCCACGGGTGTGGCACAAAAAACAAAAAAATTAAAATTAAAATTAAAAATAAATAAAAAATAAAAGACCATGGCAGACTACAAAACATATAGCACATTATATTAAGTAGGCTTAAGAACTTATAAACTGGTTTTCAGATACTACAAAAATGATATGCAAGGTTTTTTCTAGGAGGACTTTTCAAAAAAAGTCACAGCTTTATGTCTTAATGTATATAATTTCTAATACCTATTTGTCTTTTTGTTTAAATTCCTTCCATTCAGATCTCAGTACCTGAATTGTGTTTTCTATCCTTGTCATATTAAGAGGCTGGTAGTTGCAATCCTTGGTTCAAGGATTCTTACTCTGAAATTTTAGGCAGAATTCTACCTCTGTGCAGATGTTTCCTCCCAGCTGAGAGGCTATCAATTACCATATTTTAAGCAATCTCTCTCTTGATTTTTTAAAACTACTTAGCATGGAAAAATATTAAGACGTCAGAGCTTAATATGGCAATGAAAATACCAAACTGAGTTTCCAGGGGCAGCAGTGTTAACTCTGGCATCCAGCACTACCATCACAGCAGCAGCGGGTCCTTCAGCAGGGCTTCTGGCTGGGGCCCTGGCTGCTGACATTCTCTCTCAATCCTCCCAGTTTTCCAAGCTTGGTTCTAAACTTCCTGGCTATTGTAAACTATCCATTATCCTTTCATTAAATTTTTTATGCTCTAATCAACCAGACCTTGTTTCTGTTGTCTGCAGCTAAGAACCCTAACATACCAAGTACTTCAATTTGTCCAGGTGATTTTAATGCATAGTCAGGGTTGAGAAGCTCTGACTTAAGGCAAAGGTATGGAAATTGTGGTCCACATTTTATCTAGTCATCTAGAGCAGTTAAAATAGACATGATGAGCTCCACTTACTGAATCACTCTCTAAATGGTAGGCACACAAATGTACATTATAGCCATGGTATTTTTTTTTTTTTTGCTTTTGCTTTTTAGGGCTGTACCCGTGGCATGTGGAAGTTCCCAGGCTAGGGGTCAAATCAAAGCTGCAGCTGCCAGCCTATGCCACAGCCACAGCAATGCAGGATATGAGCCGAGTCTGTAACCTACACCACAGCTCATGGCAACACCAGATCCTTAACCCACTGAGCAAAGCCAGGGATCAAACCTGAACCCTCATGGATCCTAGTCAGGTTCGTTAACCACTGAGACCCAAAGGGAACTCCATGGTACTGATTCTTAAGCACAGTAAAGGTGAAAAACATCAAGTTAAGGCCTTATTCATTTCAGACAAGCATCACTATTGGAATGGAATTTAAAATAAATTAAGATTCTACTAATCAATGGTGAAAACAAATTAACAAGAAAAGATGACTACTTTGAAACTAGATGACAAATCAATTAGAAGCAGAAAGAAAAGACAAATTCTCAAACAATTTCCAAAGGCAAAACTCACCTTCCCTCCAGCTTGACCCCGTACTGCAAAGCAAAATAACGTTGATTCTTCTGCATTTCCTTCCATCTTAAATTGTGCAAAGCTAGCTGCATGTCCTTCAATGGGCTGAGACACTTTCCTGTCTACAGAATATAACTGCATAGCTCCCACCACACGATTTTGCTACAAAAGATTAAACAGAATAAACTTTGAGGAACCAATGAACTAACTCCCAGATTCATCAACTAGTGTAAAAATTGGAATGCTTTATCATCCTGGTTACTCTCTTAATGTAGATTTGATACCTCTTAATTCATAATTTAGCTGCAAACACTCTCTTCTTAAAGTTTAACATGAATGTTTAAAATGTGCTTCAGACAACCATCTCTTTACACTATCTTTAAAAAAAAAGAAAAAAAAATACAGGAATCCACAATAAATTACAAATCATTCATACAGGAACTCAATATCCACTCAATCTGTAAATAAGACCTAAAAACACCTGATAAAAATACTCTGAACTATATATTAGTATATAGGAATTAAGCCAGCAATCTTTATTTTTTTTAAATGAAAAGAAAAGGGGGAAAAAAGTCTTCTAAAATAAGCCAGATTTGCCAAGAAGACCTAATTTCAAAATAAATGACATTCTGGGCACATTAATTCTCTAGACATTTTCTTTATTAAAAATTAAAAATGTTACCTGTGCAGATATGCCAGTCAGAAGTAACCACTTTTGCTTTGCATCAGTACGATAATTGATAATCTGGCACCCTGCAAGGCTAGAATGACGATCAAACATTTTCACTGGCTGAGACTCTCCTTCCATACTCCAATGATAAACTGCATTATCCGTAACAAGAGCAACCGTATTCAAAGAAATCCATTTCCAGAACGTGACATCATCAGTCATGGTATGAGCTTTCATTTTACTTTTCATTTCAATGTTAAATATCTGAAGTGTTTTCCCAGCTAAAAACAAAAGAATTATGAATCATTAAGAAAGCAAAGTTCAGGATGAATTAATATCTAGCTAGACTAGACTATTTCTGCAGCAACTAAATGTGCAACTTCCAAACAAAATGTTTCTATCATGAGACTAATAACCAACTACAGAAGTCACACTGACAGAGCAGGAATCACTGAAGAGATAGCTGAGCATGAACAAACAATAGACATCTAAATCTGAAGCAGAAACTATCACCTCTAATAAAGACATTTTAAAAAGTATGACTTCCAAAAGAACTCTAAATCCCAACTAAAAGTAAATCTAAAGAACAGCTCGCTTAACAACAATGGAAAACAAGTTGCAATCTTCTTACTTAAGAATGCTTAACCATAAACTAAGTTAGTGATAGGTACACAGAACAAACAAAGCAAATCTGATTCAAGCACATGGGGAAAACGTCTACTTTTTTTACAAAGGCAGTCATCCTCCATCCAACTAAATCTTGTGGAAGCGGATCTACTTCAACTCTGCCTTGTACCACTAACACATAAGAGAAGTGCATGCCACATTTAGTTGGTTTAAGTTACAAAGGGAAGGTAGAAGTGTGAGGAAAGGAGAGGGAGACAAAGGACAGTTTCAAGTGTTAATATACTAGAAATAAGAACAAAGTTCAAGCTTCATCCAAAATAAGCAAACATTTAGTAAAAGAAGGATGAAATTTGCCTTGAATGTTAAAGGTTCACTGAGTCAGATGCAAAGGCTTATACTTAATAATCTGAAATCCATCCATCTGAAAAGTGATTTGGTTTAAATTAACAGAGGTTCAAAGCCCACAGCTATCACTTAGACTAATTCAGAGTAGTCCTTAAAGACCAAGAAAAACTCCATTCCTGAGCCACAGGAAATCTGGTTCCTGAAGAACAAAAATTATAAGATAGTATAAGGGTAGGGGTGAAGAGAGGGATGGGACGGGACACAAAACAGAGTTTTGTACCATGATGCTTCTTATTACATGGGTAAAAATTTCTTCCATAAAATGAAGAATGTTATTCCCATCCCACACAATATATAAACCACAACCAGACTTGAACAATTGTGAGAGATATAGTCCTGTTTATAAAAAGAAACCATGGGGTTTGAAACTGGATTCAAAGAGAGGCAGTACTTGGGAATGACTTTCCTTTGCTGCCTTCCTCAAACCCTAATGACACGTTTTATTCTTTACATGAATGGGGCTGGAGTATATGTGGGGGGTGGGGGTTTAGGGAGGAGGGCAAGGGATGAGAGCTTAACTCTGTAGTGTAGATATACAGGCATAAATCCATAATGTTACTACTGTACAATGCTCTAAAAATCTTTTCAATTTATTCTTTTTATAGAACAGGACAATAACTAACACAATCTAATTTAAGATAACTCACCATCTGCACACATAAGAAAGCATTAAGAAATGTGATAAAATAACAGTAACATTAAAAACAGAAAAGAATTTTAAGAAAATTAAAATGATAGCCTTTCTATAGAGCTGTGAGAGCTGCTAAGCAGTTGAATTAAATTCTTTAAGAAGCCTGGAATTCCCATCGTGGCTCAGTGGTTAACGAATCCGACTAGGAACCATGAGGTTGCGGGTTCAATCCCTGGCCTTGCTCAGTGGGTTAAGGATCCGGCGTTGCCGTGAGCTATGGTGTAGGCTGCAGACGTGCCTCAGATCCCGTGTTGCTGTGGCTGCGGCCAAGGCCGGCAGCTACAGCTCCTGTTAGACCTCTACCCTGGGAACCTCCATATGCTGCGGGTGCGGCCCTAGATAAGGCAAAAAGAAAAAAAAAATTCTTTAAGAAGCCTGAAGGGAGCTTAATACCTTAAAGTACAATGTGTATTGTCTAACAGAAGCAAAAGCTGGAGTTCCCGCTGTGGCACAACAGGATAGGAAGTATCTTGGGAGTGCTGGGACGCAATCCCAGGCCAGGCACAGTGGGTTAAAGATTCAGTGTTGCCCCAGTTGTGGCTGAAGACTGCAGCTTGATCAGATCCCTCACCAGGGAAATCCATACGGGAGCAGGGGTGGAGCAGGTGAAGAAGAAGCAAAGTTTACTATCACAAAACAAGTGGTCCCAAGTAAAAGCTGGGTCATCTTTCCTGGAGGTGAGATCAACTTCTATAATGGATGTGTAATGGTAAATTATTTGTTTGAATATGCTTGCTCCCTAGCCCTCACTCAATTTTTTTTTAATTAATTTTTTCTTTTTATGGCCACACCTGCATCATATGGAAGTTCCCAGGCTGGGGGTTGAATGGGAGATGCAGCTGCTGGCCACAGCCAGAGCCACAGCAATGCCAGATCTGAGCCGCATCTGCCACCTATACCACAGCATGTGGCAACCATGGATCCTGAGCCCACTAACAAAGGCCAGAGATAGAACTTGTATCCTCATGGATACTAACTAGTCTAGTTCCTTAACCTGCTGATCCACAACAGGAACTTCCCCTCACCCAATTCCATCTCCAACCATTGTAACTACTAAATACAAAGTGTAACTCATATAAAAAAAATTTGTTTAAAAACTTCAGCACCTCACAAATTTATCAAGAAACTACTAGGAATCTGAATTCTTCCTCCTACTACCAAGATGAAAAACAACAAAACAAAAAATAGGCAATTAAACTTGTCTTTTAGATTCAGCCAGTTTGTTACCTCCCTTAAAAATCTGTTTTAAATGGTCAGTTATACTCAGTCTAAAGTTCAAAAGAGGAGTTTCAATCATGGCGCAGCAGAAACGAATCCAACTAGGAACCATGAGGTGGCGGGTTCAATCCCTGGCCTTGCTCAATGGGTTAAGGATTCAGAGTTGCCCTGAGCTGTGGTGCAGGTTGCAGACGCGGCTCGGATCTGGCATTGCTGTGGCGTAGGCCAGCAGCTGTAGCTCTGATTAGACCCCTAGCCTGGGAACCTCCATATGCTGCGGGTGCGGCTTTAAAAAAAAATAATAATAATAAAATAAAAATAAATTTCAAAAAAAAAAATTAACAGACTCCCAAACAGTATAAGGTTATCAGAACTCTGTTCAGACTGGAAGGTTGGACACTTCCCTATAGAGACAATTAAAAAGTTAGTCTGAATAAACTCTAACACCATTGATTCCAAAGATTTAATATCCAGCCATACGCACACTTTTAAATATGAGTGTAAATTCAAGAACTTGAAATACAAGGCTGAAGTATAAACAAGGCACAGAGTAAACAAGTTTGTCATCGCAACAAACTTCTGCAATGTCTAGGCATTAATATTAGTATATTTTATTTCAGAATACTAACCACTAATTTCTTATGCCTTCTGTCTTTGGAGTTATGTTTTCAGCACAATCTTATCACACTGTAGGTATAAAATTTAATCTAACACACAAAATTTTCTAAGTAGATCTATGAGTAGAAAGTAAGACTTCTCAGAAATATGCTAACTAAAAGTCATAAAAGTAGTTAAAAATCAAATACAGTAACAGCTTTAACTTTGAAGATACATATAACCAAATTTAATCAATATACTAAAAAAGAATAATTATTGTATATGAATAAATTATACAAGTTTTAAGAAAAATACCCAATCTTTTTTTATACCTTTTAGTGCAATTACTTTGCTAGCTGGATTCATGATGGCGCTGTCTGCTGAAATTGGTCTTCGAATTGGATTACTTGGGTCATTCATATCAATAATTACCACCTGGGCTTGTTCTCCTACTTTCTCTCTAATGCAGATGAATTTGTCTGACTCCATTGTCAGGGTACTGAAGCCAATGTTTGCTGGGTTTATACCCAGGTTCTGGAGCTGAGGGAAAGGAGAAAAAAAGAAATTAATAAACCATATTACAAAGTGAATTAGAAAGACTTGATATTCATGTATTGCCATCATTATAAATCCTCATTTAACCATTTCATTTATCCTTCAAGGTCAGTGGTGACAACTGAATTTACCTTGATTCAAGCAAGACAATTAATATAGTGGACTTTCTCTCTTCTAACAAATATGGCAGTCAATTGTCTCACTATAACTTTTAGAGATGTATAAACCACTAGTTACAACTGAAAGGCAGAATTAGGTAGATAAATAAAAAGGAAAGAGCTATATCTGAAAGCTAACCTTTATAGGTCAAGGGACTTAAGGTCATCACTGATTCTTGGTTTAAGATCTTTGAACTATTGGACCTGCCTGCTCTAATCCCCTTTAACATTTAGTAATTACTTGTTCATAGGCGTTGGACTTTAGGAATCTGAAAATTAAACTATAGCATAAAATGAGAGATTTAAAAATTTCACAAGGTTCTTGATTTTAAAGGAACTTGGACTAGCCAGAACAGACTGACAAGTAGACAAAGTTAGAATACTTTGCAAAAAGTGCGAAAATAAAGACATGTTAGAGAGATCTGGTCAAAGGCGGACTACAGGTAAGGGAATGAATGTGTTCAAGGGAGGCAGACCAGAGAATGCTCAACAGAAGGAAGAACAAATGCTAAGGCCTAGAAACGTATGGTCTGCTAAAGGGAACTGTAAGTGCTACTGTAATACTCTGAGTATAGACTATGAAAGGCTTTCCAAGTAGAGAATTAAAGTTATAAACACGAGCAAGGGATAGACTGATAAGCTAAATATACACAAATAAGAATCCTGAATTTTTTCTGCAAAGGAAGCTACTTAAGGATTTTTAACAGGAAAAATAATGGAATCACACTTGTTTTGAGTACTCAGAATCTATTCAAGTATTTGCTAGGGAAATATATAAAATTTACAGAATTGAAAGATGGTAGGTCTCTGAAAGCTAGTTAAGTGTGTAAGAAAAAAAGGCACTTATTGGAAGGTGATCTCTACCAGACTGGGTCATTCCTCTGGGTGACTAAACTACATGTAGTATAAGAGATTAAGTCCTATGAAAAGGCAACCTGAAGGCTTTGTTAGCTTTGGCCAGCCTAGGGTTTTGTTTTCTTTCCTCCAACGTATGTGTAACAAACTCACATGGAACAAAACATATGCAAACATGAAAAAGCAAAGGACCAAAAAAAAAAAAAAATCTAATCTTCCTCCTGCCTTTGTTCCTCAGATATCCAATTTCTCTTCCCAAAGACCATTACTGTCACTACTAGTAAGGACTGACTGAGCCAATTTAACTGTATTTTACTTAAATTCTTCTGTTAAACTCTCTTGCTAGTAGGAGAGACTATTATAACTATAACCAGGCCAGGATCTCAATAAGATAAAACATAACATTAGGAGACAACATTTTACTTTCACTTCCCTATTATACCTCAATGACTGCAGTAGCAACAAATTATAAAGTGTAGTTACAATAACTTAAGTCACTGAATACCAGGGCATGGAGACAAGTAACTGTCTAACTATTAAACATGGAAATAAAGTAGTAGATTAACTAGTTTTATAAGCTCAAGTATATGGTGCAGTGCAAGGAAAGTACACAAGCTGTGAGATACATAACTTATAAATAAGCTTGGTTATAACAAAACTTGATGAATTATCAATTTTCATTTCTTCCTAACTTTAACTTTTTATCTTTGTGGAGGAAGATAAACATAAGTGATCCTCAGAGTTCCCGCCATGGTGCGGCAGAAACAATCTGACGAAAGAACCATGAGGTTGCAGGCTTGATCCCTCGCCTTGCTCAGTGGGTTAAGTGAGTTGTGGTGTAGGTCATTGACACGGCTTGGATCTGGCGTTGCTGCAGCTGTGGTGTAGGCAGGGAGCTGTAGCTCTGATTAGACCCCTAGTCTGGGAACCTCCATATGCCACAGGTGCAGCCCTAAAAAGCAAAAAAAAAAAAAAAAAAAAAGGAATTCTATGTTTGTCAAGCATTCACCTAAGGCAACTGAGTATGAACTGTCACAGCTTAAATACCTACATTATCTGAGAAAGTAAAAATATAGTTCTAGTCAAACAGTAAAATTAAAACAAGGATGCAAACCTCAAACACTACTAACTGAACTCACAAATGATTCTAACAGATTCCTTTTTACCCCTCTACATAAGAGGCAGTTACAAGACAAAAGAAGGAAACACTATTAGAAACATCAGTAAAGAGGAGGGAAAAAAGCTAAATCAAGAAACCTATGTTTCCTATTCCATTTATCTCCAGATAAATGCAGCAAGAAAAGCATGTTATCAAAGTTAACACTGACCATCAGCCTCAAGGCTGTTTGTTTTATTTGCTGAAAAGGAAAATTTTGGTTCAAAATGGGTGGGGTTCCTTGCATTTTTCATAATCTACGTAATCCTTATTTTTTTCTCATTAAGCACATTCTACCAAGAGCTATTACACATATATATTTTAAACTTCTCTATTAAGAATGCACTAATACTACTCAAAATACAGCATGTGAAACAGACTTACAACATTTAAAAAACAAAATTAAAGATAGGTGGCCACATCTTACCAATCTACACATTTAAACATTTTAAGAAGCATATTTAATTAATGCCCATTTACACAACTAAATAGGAAAATCCTCCCTCATAAAAAGCCTCTCTCAGTTGCTAGGATGAGTGAGAGGACTTGAAGTGACCTATGACTATCAGTTAGTTAACAGAAAGTTACATTTCCTTCCTGCTCTTCAATATGGTAAGAATTTTTCCTTATAGGTGATACTTTTCAGTAAGAATGCCCAGAACACTCACAAATTCTTCCATATTTTCCTATAACATATTCATTAAAAGGTAAACATCCCAAAACATAATCATAGGACAGGTTACCATCATTAACCACAATTCTGGCTCAGGTGCACTCTTAAGATAGGATCACATAACAGGAGTTCCCACTGTGGCTCAGCAGTAACAAACCTGACTAGTAACCATGAGGATGCGGGTTTGATCCGTGGCCTCACTGAGTGGGTTGATGATCTGGCATTGCCATGAGCTGTGGTGTAGGTTGCAAACACAGTTTTGATCCTGCATTGCTGTGGTATAGGTCTGACCCCTAGCATGGGAACTTCCATGTGCCGCAGGTGTGACCCTAAAAGGCAAAAAAAAAAAAAAAAAAAAAAGAGTTGCATGAAGGTTTATCAATACCAGATAAGCGTGTCGAATAATATTCATATAGATCAGAACTTTACAGCAAAATTTTTTAAAAGTTTCATTTTCAAAACAGCACATACTAACCATAAAATATTCCAATTATAAAGGTCTGATGGTATATGAGCTACCTGCCACAGAAACTGAATTACAGACTGTGGAACAAACCACTAATAAATTCAGAAAACATATAAGCATCTCCAAACTTGCAGTTATTTTCAGAAAACACACAATAATATCCAAATTCTGGCCACATTTTTATCCTCTCAATTGGCAAAATGTCGCTACCGTTGAAGCTGGGGATATTCTATTTTGGGATATACCTGGAAGTCAAATTCCACAAAATAGGTACAATCATCCATCCCTCAGTATCTGCAGGGGACTGGTTCCAGAATCCCCCACAGACACCAAAAATCAAAAATTCACAGATGCTGGAAAGTGCCTTATATAGTTGGGAAACCACAGATATGGAGCAGAGGGCTGAATGTAAACAGATTTCCTGTTAATCGGCACATCCAAAACTCTGGAATGCCCTGGAACTACACTTTACAAATGATACAACAATGTTTCCTTTTCCCTCTCCTCCCCTCTTCGCCCTAATTTGGATTAACATAACTAAGAAAAAAAGACACTGGGAGTTCCCGTCATGGTGCAGCGAAACGAAATCTGACTAGTAACCATGAGGTTGCAGGTTCAATCCCTGATCTCACTCAGTGGGTTAAGGATCCAGCATTGCCCTGAGCTGTGGTATAGGTCACAGATGAGGCTCGGATCTGGGGTGCTGTGGCTGTGGCTGTGGTGTAGGCTGGCAGCTACAGCTCCGATTAGACCCCTAGCCTGGGAACTCCATATGCAGAGGGTGCAGCCCTAAAAAGACCAAAAAAAAAAAAAAAAAAAAAAAAAAAAAAAAAAAAAAAGGACACTGCATTCTTAGTTTTGTAGTGAGAAATGGTATTTCAGATTTCAGAGTCCTCATAATCTAGAGAACACAGAAGGTTCTTCATTCAAGGAAACAATTACTATACAAATGTATAACTGATTATAAACCACAAGTGCTACCCAGAATTAGTTCTGTGGATTCCTCTTAAGATCCAAAATGTCTGGATTTAAGCCCTAGTTTTGCCATGTAAATGATCATGGGCAAACAAATTATCTCTGTATACCCATCTCCTCATCTAAACATCTGAGACAATAGTACATATTCCACAATTGTGAAGACTTAATGTTAAAGTGCTTTTAGAACAATACCCAACACAGTAAAGCCTCAATATATACTACTAGTACATATAACATATTGGTACTTAGGCCTGCTCAAGGGTAGCTTTTTTTTTGGTATTTGCATTTTATTATCTGCTTAATTCAGCTGTCCTAGAAGTTGGCTGAAACTCTGGGTGTGAATTTCTTTGGACTACTGATAAAAGGTTACTGGCGTCTGGGTGCTCAACTTACTTAAGACACTGAATTTGTTTTTTTCTTCCAGAAAAAAAAAATTAGTCTTTAAAACTTCCAATTCTGTGAGTTCCCATCGTGGCTCAGTGGTTAACGAATCTGACTAAGAACCATGAGGTTGCAGGTTCGATCCCTGGCCTTGCTCAGTGGGTTAAAGATCCAGAGTTGCCGTGAGCTGTGGTGTAGGTTGCAGACGCGGCTTTGATCCCGCATGGCTGTGGGTGTGGTGAAGGCCAGCAACTACAGCTCCTGTTAGACCCCTAGCCTGGGAACCTCCATATGCCACGGATGCGGCCCTAGATAAGGCAAAAAGACAAAAAAAAAAAAAAAAACTTCCAATTCTGCTCTTTAACTTGCCTAACTAAAGTTAGGTAGAGGGAGTTCCCATTGTGGCACTTCAGAAACAAAACCCACTAGTAACCATGAGGATGCAGGTTGGATTCCCCGGCCTGGCTCAGTGGGTTAAGGATCTGTATTGCCATGAGCTGTAGGTCACAGAAGTAGCTTGGATCTTGTGTGGCTGTGGCTGTAGCAGAGGCTGGCAGCTGCAGTCTGATTCGACTCCTAGCCTGGGAACTTCCATATGCCGCAAGTGTAGCCCTTTAAAAAAAAAAAAAGAATGAAAGCCTCTTCCATCTCTGCTTTTCAATATGCCTAAAGCTCTAGAGGTCAGAATGTTCTTCCACAGGACAACATCACTTTACATAAACTGTTAATCACTTTTCAGGAAAATTATGGATTAAAAGAGATTTATGAAACCCAGGAGTCCATGCTAATATAAATAAAAAAGTTGTTCCTTGTACAAGAAAGCTAACTTGAAACTGGTAAAAGACTGATGGAATTTTTTAAGTCAGTATTTTGCAATCAATACAGTAATTGACTTGGGCAAGAATCAATTTATACTAAAATTAATGGATGAAATTCTGAAGAGTAACAGATACCGACAGCTCAAAATATCTCTTCACAGAATATTTATTAACAAAGGGAAAACGTTATAGTGAAGAAACCTCTGGACACAACATTCACCACATGATGAAAACTTTCACTAGCAATGGGTCAAAATGATAGCATGTGCTTCCCGATGAGTATCACTGCAAAGAACACATCACTCCTTTAATATTCGTGCCAGGAGTATACAACCTGAATCTAATCATGATGGCCTATCAGATAAACCCAAGGTGAGGAACATGCCACAAAATGAATGATCTGTACTCTTCAAAAATATCTACATCTTGAAATACAGAGTTCCATATTAAAGAAACCTGGAGACAGGACAACTCAACGCTCCTATCCTCAACTTTCTTTTGACATAACAGTATTACTGGAACAACTGATGAAATCTGAATAAAGCCTGATATGAGATAACAATATTCTGTCAAAGTCATTTTCTTTACCTTTATCACTGTAGTATGGCTATATAGGACCACTATGTTATTCTTATTAAATATACACAAGGGTACGGTAGTGGCAAAGAGGCATCATGTTTGCAAAACACTTTCAAATAGTTCAGTATAAAATGTACACAGAGAAGCTTAAGAGGATAAATCAAATGCAGTAAAAAATGTTAAGAACAGACAGATCTGGATAAAGCGTGCAAAGAATCTCTGTACCATTCTTCAAGCTTTTCTGTAAATCCGGTAGCTCCCATTGTGGCTCAGCGGAAATAAATCTGACTAGAACCATGAGGACGGGGGTTTGATCCCTGATCTTGCTCAGTGGGTCAGGGATCCAGTATTGCTGTGAGCTGTGGTACAGGTCACACATGACTTGGATCCCACGTGGCTGTGGCGTAGGTCAGCAGCCACAGCTCCGATTTGACCCCCAGCCTGGGAACGTCCATATGCCACAGGTGCAGCCCTAAAAAAAAAAAAGAAAAAGAAAAGAAAAAAAACCCAAGAAAACTTTTTTGTAAATCTAAAACTCTGTAAAAATAAAATGTTTCTGGAGTTCCTGTTGTAGCTCAGTGGTAACGAATCCAACTAGTAACCAGGAGGATGATGGTTTGATCCCTGCCTGGCCTTGCTCAGTGGGTTAAGGATCCGGCATTACCATGAGCTGTGATGTAGGTCACAGATGAGGCTCAGATCCTGCATTGCTATGGCTGTGGCACAGGCCAGCAGCTGTAGCTCCAATTTGACCCCTAGCCTGGGAACTTATATATGCCACACATGCAGCCCTACAATAATAATAATAATAAATTAAAAAATAAAATGTTTCTTACAAGAAACTTAAGAGACATAACTGAAAGCAGTATGGAGACCTTGCATGCATACTGCTTTAAACAAACCAAATAACATTTGGGGACAACGAGAGAAATCTGAATATGGACTGATTTTTAGATACCGAAGGATTGTTAACTATTAGGATACTATAATGATACCATGATTATAAGAAAATTTATTTTCTAAAGAGGCATGCTGGGAGTCCCCGCCGTGGCAAAGCGGTTAATGAATCTGACTAGGAACCATGAGGTTGTGGGTTCGATCCCTGGCCTTGCTCAGTGGGTTAACAATCCGGCATTGCTGTGAGCTGTGGTGTAGGTCACAGACTCGGCTCGGATCTGGCATTGCTATGGCTGTGACATAGGCCAGCAGCTGTAGCTCCGATTAGATCTCCAGCCTGGGAACCTCCACAAGTCATGGGTGTGGCCCTAAAAAAGCAATTTGCTTTTATCTGGCAATTTACTTGGCAGGAAGGAAGAATACAATTTCAAAAGGTGAAGAGGAATATTAAGCCACTCAAAGAGTGACATAATTTCATAACTAGAGTTTATGCTCTGTAAAAGAGCTGTACAATGCATGTCCAATCAGAACTTAGAGGTTTGTGACACTGTCCAATATGGCAGCCATTGGTCACATGCAGCTCTTTAATTTTGCTCAGTAAATAAAAAGTTAAATTCAGTTCCTCAATCCTTTCAAGTTCACAACTGCCACATGTGACTACTGTATTGGAAGGCACAGAATACAGAACATTTCCATCACTGCACAGTTCTACTGGAGAGCATTATTTTCAGAAATTTTTCTTGGGAGCCCAACTAGGAGAAAGGGAGAAGTTCATTAACATTAAACTCTACCAAATATGAAGGACAGTTGGCAAAGAGACACATTCATCTTATATAAGGATTTCAGAAGAGAAGTAGAAAAATTAAAACTTTCAGGTTTCAGAATTTAGATATCTGCAGGAAGGTGGGGGGAAAAATCTATAAATAAAGTTCAATGCTAGCACAAGGAAGAAAGGGCCCAAGGACAAGCCGACCACAGTCTGGGAACCCTCTTTGCCTTCAAGAAATCACTAAACATTCAAGTAGCTAAGCCTGGGTTATAACAGACTGAGAATGACTGAGAATGTGCAGGTATAATCAGATATAATTTCTTCAGAGAACATGAGAAAAGAAAGGCTCATCTCCGTGCTTGGTAAACTACCACTGCCTCAATTTAGAAGATGCTCATCAATATCATAAAGCTTTTGGGGAAACAGTATACAACTGTAAGATAAATCCTCAAATGCAAAAATGTTAACTGTGAAAGAGATTAAGATCCAAGAAATATAGTAAAAAATGTTTAATTTCAGCAATATTAGATTCAGAAATCTAAATTAATGATCATCAGTTTTTTACACTTTAAGCTTTGTTTTCCTGTCTAGGTTTTCAGACTATACTAGATTTGATTGTAAAGGTGGCAAATAGGGAAGCAAGGCATGCCTAGGTACTGCATAAAAAGTGTAAGTGATTTAACATACATCAAACCCTTAAAAAGTGTAGGTGCACATAAGCACTCTATTTTAGGAATTTCTATCCTTTTAGTTATTTAGCTCTAGGACTATGGCATCATGGCATGTCGTTAAAGGAACTGAACATACTATGTATATATTTAATCCAACAGTACACATGTTAAAAAAGGTAGAAAATTCTAGCATAAGACAATTCAAGTAAAATCACACTACTTTTCAATGGCCAATTTTTTGACCAGCTAAAGATGACACTCTCCATTAGCACATCTGTCTCAGCAATCAGTCACAACTATGTCTATACCTACAAACATCACCTAATTAAAAGAGTATTAAGTTTGCTTTGAGCCTACTAATTTCAACCAGCAGTTCTTACATTGGACCAGATAAGAACACTACTGGAAAAAGTTTTTTTTATAAGCACACCGGGAGAGTGTGCTTCCTAATGAATGACTAGTAAACTCAGAACAGAATTCATTTACCAGCTGAATCAGCTGAAAACCAAAATACATTAAAATTTGTGTTTATGACAGCATTATTAAGGATTATGTTTCACAATTAGTGCTTGGCTTTACACTTTCCGGTTCCTTCCTCTTTGTTCCATCTGAATACTCAGGATGTAAAGGAAGCACACACAACTACTGTATTTCAGTAAGGTGATTTTGTACATGCTCTGCGTATAGTCCTACTTCAGTTATCTTCTTCCTTCCTCTTTGTTTCATCTGAATAATTAGGATGTAAAGGAAGCACACACAACTAATGTATTTCAGTAAGGTGATTTTCGTACGTGCTCTATGTATAGTCCTACTTCAGTTATCTTCTCTGTAAATGAATTGTGTATCTTGATAAAGACTTAATAGGTGTTAACTGCTACAAAGTTATGAAATCATCAGTTTTAGAGGCCTGCAGATGCTTGGATGTCAATATAGATATTTTTAAGTACTATAAGATCTGGTTAACTTCCTAGCCCAAAGATTTCACTCAGCATAATTTCCTTTAAAAGTTCCAAAACATCCTCGGAGTTCCCATTGTGGCTCAGTGGAAATGAATCCAACTAGGAACCACGAGGTTATGAGTTCAATCCCTGGCCTTGCTCAATGGGTTAAGGATCTGGCATTGCTGTGAGCTATGGTGTAGGTCACAGACGCAGCTCAGATCTGGCGTTGCTGTGGCTCTGACACAGGCTGACAGCAACAGCTCCAATTAGACCCCTAGCCTGGGAACCTCTATATGCCTTGGGTGCGGCCCTAAAAAGACAAAAGATCAAAAAAAAAGCTCCAAACATCCTCTACCTTCATTGGTATTAATCACAGTGAAAAAAATGCTGACATTAAGTAACGTCATTGTGCCCTTCCAGGAAACTAGCAGAATGTCAAATAAAAACCGCAGTTGCTGTCTTCTACAGGAAATAAATAAAAATGCTGAAAATGCAGCATTCCTTTAATTCTGTCATCAACAATGCACCAGCCATTTTTTTTCTATGTGCTCCACACATTTTAAGCAACAAATAATGCCTTAAAGACCCTTACTGACCCCACACTTAAACATATAGATTTGTTTCTACTCCATGTTAGTCTCTGAGGCAATCATTCTTAGAAGAATTTTTACCTCTGATCATGTACCCCAAATTGTTAAGTTAATACATTCAGGAAGGAACCACAGTCGGAGACAGGAACTAGAAGACTATTAGCTTTGGTAAACTATCAGGAGACTCAAAGACAGAATTTTTCCTACTTGTAGCCAACTACTAACTGGAAAACTAAAAGCCTTTAAATTTGACTCATTCTTAAAAATAATAATCCAATAACTAGATGAAATATCACATATCAATTCTGACCTAACTGCAGGGAAATTTTTATATCCCCAATTTTGCAGATAAGTATGATTCCCCAAGGTTATGCCCTTTCCTGTATAAATGCCATTTGGCTAGCACAAAACAAGTGAATGCTACCAAAACTATTATTGGTTATAGCTGGGGGGTACAGATAGCATCTCAGAAGAAATGGATATGAATCTAAGCAGGACACACAATTTAAGGGAGGGCAGGGCTACAAAGATTAGGAGCAAACACACAGAAGTAAAAACACCACAACAGTGTACTCATTTTCCCAAGGAGACTATTTTCTGGTCATCCAAAAAAGTTTTTGGCAATTGTTGAGGAGAATGTGGAGGTACTGCAATCTCATAAATCGCTGGTGGGGGTACAAAATGGTGCAGCTCCTGTGAAAAAGTTGGACAGTCCCTCAAAAACTTAAAATATGAGTTTACCATATGACTCTGCCATTCCATTCCTTGGTATATATCCAAAAGAACTGAAAATGGGTATTCAAACTTGTACATTAATGTTCAAAGTACCACTATTCATAATAGACAACATGTGGAAGTAATCCATATGTTCATCAATCAATGAAAGGACAAAAAACTGTGGTATATCCACTCAATGGCATATTATTTAGTCATAAGGGAGTGAAATACTAATACATATTACAATATGGATAAACCTCAAACAGCATTCCTAGTGAAGGAAGTTAGACACAAAAGGTCATGTATTGTATATGATTCCATTTATAGGAACAGCTAAATTCATAGATAGGGAAAGCACACTGGAGGTTACCAGGGGATGGGAGGAAGGAGACTGCTTAATGGATAGAGGATTTCCTCTTGGGATAATGAAATATTTTGGAACCAGACTCAGGGGATGGTCACGAAACACTGTGAATATACTAAATACCACTAAATTGTTCAATTTAAAATGGTTAATTTTGGAGTTCCTGTTGTGGCGCAGTGGAAATGAATCCAACTAGGAACCATGAGGTTGTGAGTTCAATCCCTGGCATCGCTCAGTGTGTTAACAATCTGGCGTTTCCGTGAGCTGTGGTGTACGTTGCAGACATGGCTCTGATCTGGCGTTGCTGTGGCTCTGGGGTAGGCCGGCAGCAACAGCTCCAATTAGACCCCTAGTCTGGGAACCTCCATATGCCGCAGGTGCAGCCCTAAAAAGCCAAAAGCCAAAAAAAAAAAAAAAAAAGATTAAAAATGGTTAATTTTAAGTTATATCAATTTTATCTAAAATTTAAAAGGGGAGTTTCCATCGTGGCGCAGCAGAAACAAATCCAACTAGGAACCATGAGGTTGCGGGTTCAATCCCTGGCCTCACTCAGTGGGTTAAGGATCCAACATTGCCATGAGCTGTGGTGTAGGTCAAAGACATGGCTGGGACCTGGCATTGCTGTGGCATAGGCCAGCAGCTGTAGCTCTGATTCGACCTCTAGCCTGGGAACCTCCATATGCCGGTGGGTGTGGCCCTGACAAGACAAAAGACAAAAAGAAAAAAAATTAAAAGGCTTTTGGTCCCATTAAACTATGAACTCTTAGGATATGCCTAATATATAATTCAAGCAGTCATCTGACTTAGTTTATACAGACATTTAAAATTATAAAATAAGGAGTTCCCGTCATGGCCCAGCAGAAAGGAACCTGACTAGTATCCAGACGCAGGCTCCATCCCTGACCTCGCTCAGTGGGTTAAGGATCTGGTGGTGTTGCGAGCTGTGGTGTAAGTGTGGCTCGGATCTGGTGTTGCTGTGGCTCTGGCGTAAGCCGGCAGCAACAGCTCCAACTAGACCCCTAGCCCGGGAACCTCCACATGTTGCAGGTGCGGCCCTGAAAATAAAGAAACAAATAAAATTATAAAATAGCTTGGAAATGTTTTTCTACTCTTCACATTTCAGAAACTATTTTAAACTCTTCATATGCATTTTTCACATCAGTGTTTTCATTAGCAATGGAAAGTCATCTTCATTTCATCAAAGTGCCTTTTAAATATTATGATGCAATCATGGGAATTTTATAACATGCCTCAAATTTCTATTTGTGTAAGAGCAGAGCTGTTTTTATACTTGTTTTTAGATTACAATATCCAGGAACATATCCCTAATGGACAGATTCTTGAGTGATAACTTAAAATGTCTGCTTACAACATCCAGCAGTTACAGCTGTAAGACCATACAGAGAAATAATTATGAGATGTGTTAAATTTCTCTTACCAATCCAGCTGATTTCAAGTCCATTGTAGCCTTCACTGAATAGTGCTGCAGTACTCAATTCAAACCGAAGTAAATGTGAAAGGACTCAGTAATATGGAGAGTAAGATTTTAATATAAGGAAATTCTTTCCTGAGGAATATTTTACAGAAAAAAGGGAAAGAAACCTGCCTTAGATTTGCACAGTTCAACAGGAAAGAATGTAGACTATTGTAGAGTCAGGAAAGAGATGGATTTTGTAAACCATGTTCTCCCTACAGATTTTTCCCCTCTAATTATTAATCCTCAAATAATGAGATCTACCCAGAGTCTGCTGTTTGCTAAGTGGAGCATATATGGCTAGTCTTTGGCTTCACTCTGTCCACTTTGGTTGTTTTTTAAGCCCTCTTTCTCAGAGAAGCAGCAGGTCAGAAATTGATGAAAGCAACTCTCAATCCAATTACCATTTTTTATCTACTATGATTTCCAGTTTCAATAGATGGGGGTCATTAAAATTGCAACCCCCAGGACCCCTAGTTCTTCCCTTCCCCACGCCAAAATGGACTGGAAGTAGAAACTGAGGAGGAGAGAGTCTGGTGTAAGAGAGCTTAGATTCCATGATAACTGGGTAGATGGGCATTTTTTTCCTTTAGCACCCCATTATGTTCAACTCAACTGGATAAAGAGAGACTCTGCTCCAGTATAGGTGCTAAGAACTAATATTTGAGTGTCTGTGTGGGCTAAATATTATGATATAAATAGAAACACGTACTATAATCTAACTTTCTAACTACCAGAAAGTTTAATTATTTAATAAACGAGGAAGTTGAGAAAAGCTAAAAAGACAGACCTCGCATTAAACATCGGAGATATTTTCCACAACAGTACACTGTAGAAGTTAATTTTTTTTGATGTGACAAAGTAGTTTTAATGGACCCTGTTCCTATTGTTTCAAAAATGAGCTTTAAAATCTCCTTTACTTCAGAACTTAAAGAAAAGTCCTTATTTACCCAGTGATTCAGAACAGGAAGTACTAAAATTACTGGAAGTTCTGCCTCCAAAGCACAGTCCTACAAATTTGTAACCATTTCCCCCTCTGTAGTTATGCTACTCAAGTGGAGCAAGCATGTTCCACTCCCACTGAGTTCTATGCAAGTTTTATAGCGGTATAAACACAAAAACATGAATAATATAGTAAAATAAAAGCAGAAGCTTCCTGCCTTCATAAGTGGCTTCAGACTGGAACACATTCACTCCCTTTTCATTAAGGAAAACTCTAAGAGAAATTTGAGATGTTCAGCCTTATGACAGGGATAGAGATAACCTTAGTTATTACAAGTTAACCTGATCCCAATCATTCTGAACAATTTTCCAGTGGAAACTTGGGTAAAGCCTTTTTTAAAATGCCACCTAAATAACTGAAAATTATTTAGGCATAGAAAATCATATTGGTTCACTAGCCCCTACTATTCTCATCATATAAAAACTATTGACCTAAGAACAACGACTAGCAGAATGTATACATCAAAGAACATCACAGCATACACACAAATTATACAGATCATTCACCAAATGTGGCAATGTGCCACACTGAAAGAAGAGCAAATATTAAAGTCTAACTACCCACTCACTAGCTGTGTGACTCTGCAGGTTAACTGCTATGAACTTCAGTTTCCCCAGGTGCAAAATAAGGCTAACTCTACCTACCTGAGGGGATGTTCTCGTCAGTCAAATGATACCATGGACATAAAACACTTAGCAGAGCTCTTGGTTCATAGCAGGTGCTCAAATAGCTATAATGACCAATTTATTTTGATATTGTAGATTTCAGGATAATTAAGATTTGACGAGTAGTTATTCTCTCTAAACAAGGACAAACTATCTTAAATTATGTCTTTCATAACACAAAAGAGACACATAAGTCCAGGTCTGGACAGATGGTTTTTGCATAATACATTCAGATCCAAGCCTCCTGCCATTCCTTGAGTTAAGAGCATTAGCCTCAGGTACTTGGCCAAGAAGCATGGGGGGCAGGGGGAGAAGACATCTAGAGCCGTGAACTTTGCTGTGGCTTACTATCTGATTTTATGAAGTAGCTTTCGCATGGCATATATGTAGATCAAATTTAAAAAACAGCCTCATTCTGGGAATTCCTGCCATGGCACAGCATGTTAAGAATCTGAATGCAGCGGCTTGGGTGGATATGGAGGCTTGGGTTCAATCCCCCAGCCCAGCGTAGTGAGATAAAGGATCTGGCATTGCCACAGCTGATTCAACCCCAGGCCTGGGAACTTCCACATTCAACAGATGCAGCCATAATAAATTCTTCTTTAATTTAAAAAAAAAAAAAAAACAGGCCTCATTCTGGAGTTCCCATTGTCTGACACAATGGGACTGGTGGCATCTCTGGAGCACCAGAACACAGGTTCAATCCCCAGCCCAGCCAGTGGGTTAAAAGATCTGACACTATCACAGCTGCAGCTTGAATCTGAACCCTGGCCCTGGAACTCCATATGCAGCAGGGTGCTCAAAAAAGAAAGTGGAAAAAAAAAAAGCCTCATTCTATATAAACAACTAAAATATCAGCTATGAGCTCATTTCCTAAGTGAGAACAATCACTTCAGCACTACCATGTTTTAGGACACATAATCAACACTAACAAAGGTCTGACTGGCATTCCACTTGGCATTTTATATGTGGTTTATTATGATTCTCAAATCATGCAATATAATCAAAGATTAAGTTAAAAATTTCTTTCTTTGGGGTAATTTCATAGCAAAATCAATTCTGTCATATGAGTATCTGTATGAAATCCTGCACAATCTCAGTCATTAACACCCATGGTTATAATTACGCATGGCCAGCCTTTGCCAACTAACCAATGAAAGCACAAATGCAAGTTGCAGTCCTGTTCACCACTTTGTCCCTAGTCTGACGTACTTGCTTATACAGAATATTCAAATTTTAGGTGAGTACCAAATATTTATAAACCATAAAAATTTAGGTCTTAGGTTTACACATTTTAAGTAAAATGTGTCGCTGAGAGATTCCAATAAAACGTACTGGACAAAAATTATATAGCTAACAATATCTCTCAAGTGCTGCACAGAGTACTTTCACATACATAATCTTAGACCTTCGTAACTTCGTAAGTCAGTACACCTATTTCACAAAGAAAAAGGAGCAAAAGGTTAGTCTCCAAACTGTAGCCACATTTCACAAACTACATGCGGTTCTGAGCACTTGAAATGTGGTTCCTATGACTGAATTTTTATTTTTAAATTAATTAAAATTAAATAGTGACTGACCATTGATTCAATTATTGAAAACCTTAAGTATGTTTGGAACAACCTATATATGCAAATCTGCTTTTCCAACAGTTAATTTCATGAAAGCTAAATACAGGTCAAATATACCCAATGAAAATAGAGTTTGGAGGAGTTCCTGTCATGGCTCAGAGGCAACGAATCCGACTAGGAACCATGAGGTTGCGGGTTCAATCCCTGGCCTTGCTCAGTGGGTTAAGGATCCGGCGTTGCCGTCAGCTGTGGTGTAGATCGCAAACGTGGCTCGGATCCCACGTTGCTGTGGCTGTGGCGAAGGCTGGCAGCTACAGCTTCTGTTAGACCCCTAGCCTGGGAACCTCCATATGCCATGGGTGCGGCCCTAGATAAGGCAAAAAGACACAAAAAAAAAGGAACCATGAGGTTGAGGGTTCAATCTGATCCTTGGCATGAAAGTTCCATATGCCACAGGGAGGCCAAAATAAGAAAAGAAAAGAAAAAAAAAAGGAAAATAGGGTTTGAATTGAGATGTGCTCTAAGATGCTGAAAATTCAGCATCCCAACATGGAATATAAAATATTTCATATGAAGAGTTCCTGTTGTGGCTCAGCAGAAACAAATCTGACTAGTATCCCGGAGGACACAGGTTCGATCCCTGGCCTCAAGTCCAGTGGGTTAAGGATCGGAGTTGTTGTGAGCTGTGGCGTAGGTTGCAGACACAGCTCGGATCTGGTGTTGGCTGTGGCGTAGGCCAGTGGCTACAGCTTGGATTGCACCCCTAGCCCGGGAACATCCATATGCTGAGGTGCGGCCCTAATAGGAAAAAAAAAAAAATCTCATCTGAAAACTTTATACTAATTACATGCTGAAATTACAACATTTGGAGTATACAGAGTTAAACAAAACCTTTAAGTTGATTTCATCTTTTTAACTTTTAATATAGACACTGGAAAATGTAAAATACAAATGTTGCTCATATTTTTCTACTGGATGGGACTGATCTCTACAACCTCCAAGCCCCTGACCTGTCTACTATACTACAGCATTAATTACACTGTAAACCAGTAGAAAAGTCACTTCTCAGGCCAAAGTTCAACAGAAAAAAAAAAGAGAAAAAAAGAAAAAGGCACATAGGATAACTTCTCCTAAGGTCAAGAGGAGAAATTTTTTTCATTTGTATTCAGTGTCAGAAGACCCCTTGGGCACTAGTTTGCATCTCACTTTCTCCAACTGTTTAAGAATGATATCTGGGGGATTAGGTGAAGACCTGAAAGCACCCAGCCACATTCACATTACACAATAGAATCTCACAAGAAAAGAAGTCTGCTGCTACTGCCATTCACTAGTCATTGTTCATCATCACCACTTCCCAAAAGAGACGGGTATTCAACTAGCACAACGTTCTAAACGTATAAATATGTGTAGCCAGATAAATCTTCACTCTCACAAAGAACGTGAGTGTGGCCGGTAATAATGCAGTCCAGTGTTGCAGTCAATAGCCTCAGGTAGCTATTTACCTTTACATTAATTAAAAAATAAAAGTAATAACTTAGTCCTTAGGTCACACTAGTCACATTTCAAGTGTTCAATATGAGTACGTAGCTAGGATAAATTTTCATCATGGAAAAAGTTCTTTTGAATAGTAACTCTCCAAAAGCAAGAGCGACTCAGTAACAGTGATAGAAAAAAATCTTGTTAAATATAATTCAAATATCATGTCAAATGTCATCAGGTTAAGGTTCCTGAAATCATGTATTTCACTGAACACAAAAGTGAAAATGACTGTAATTCTACAGAGTTCTAGGTCTTAAATTATTTCCTAAACAGAGTGAAAGCACATTCACTAGAATTAGCCATACCCCTTTAGGCTGAGTAAACTGACCATTAGGAAGATTCTGAAAAACTGATACATCTTAAACTTAGAAGCTATTCCTAGAGCAGACCACAGCATTTCCAGGCAATACATCTCTTCCAGATAGTACAGGTAAGCATATAACATATCCCAGTAATACTTAACATTGCTTTCTCTCTGCAAATCAAAACAACCACAGCAGGGACCCCTACCATTCAATTCACAGCACATTCCATGCCTGCCTTTATGAATCAAAGGGAAAAGAATAGTGTGGGGATATTTTTAATTGCTGACTCAAAAAAACCTGGGAATACAGCAGAATGTATCAACTGGCATAAAGATACTTGAACCAAAAAATGAGAATTGCAGGCAACACTATATGTAGCCTCGGATTTTTTTCAGAACCTGCCATTCTAGCAAAATCTTGCTCAATAGGCATTCATCTGTTCACTGCTATTAGTCCAAACATCCTAAAAAAGAAAAAAACTTTCACAACTAAAAATATTAATATTCATTTGATGCAGTTCTGAGCCTTGATGTATCCTTTAGCTGGCCAACAGTTCACCTTCTGAAGCTTTCACAGGCCAACTCTACACTCAAATTCCACAATTCCTATTTCCAATTTTTATCCTAAGTGTTTCAGAAAGTGTTCTGCTCCTGGCAAACTGGCAGGGAGTCAGAGGTCAAAGACCTAAGATGTCAATTAAAATAATCCTTATTAATTTTTATAAAAGGAAGGGACACAAATGAGAAGTCAAGTGTTTTCCTGGAAGAGGTTGGTGATTAGGGCCCTGTTCAATTAATCATTATCAGCTGGAATATATAGTCACCTTAGCATGCTTAAGCTTAAGCATGACATATATATTACTCAAGAAAAAATGAATGACTGAAACTTCAAGTGTATTTGCAAGCCTACTTTACACTCAACTCTTAAAATTATTTGAGAAGGAAATGGCTTCACTCAAGTATTTGCAAAAACACTGAACCACTTAGAAATCAGACCCATATTAAATCTGTCTTCAATTAGTCACAAGGTTGGAGTCCAATCTTGGGATTATTCAACAATCATGTCTCCTCTTTAACAGAAATGAAAAACTATTGTTCAAACCACCACTAGTCAAGAAATAAGGTTTACTAGTGGGCAGGCTATACCTCTGCTTTGTAAAGTAAACAGCAACTGCAACTTACTTTTTTTCTACATGATTTTACAAACTTTTGTCTGCAAGAAGATTACAGTCCAGAAGCACTTTAATGTGAGGACAATGCTGTGTTTTCCCTTCACTCTTGACAGCATTATTTTCCTAACCCCTTACATTCATTTACACCCCACTTTAACAGAAGAAACCACAGCAACTAAAATTTGGATTGAGCACTAACTTCTGTATCCATTCTTCCACATAACGATTTTTAACCTTTTATAAAGTGTTCTATTACGTCTGATGAGTTATCTGAAGACGAAAGATAACTGAATAAACTGTATTCCTTAACTCATTTTTTGAGTAGATTTATTATTCATTATATTTCAAGACTTAAAGTAAAAGAAGCCTTGCTGATGCAAAAGTGATACCTGTAAAAAAAATTATGTTGGTAGTCAGATATTAACCTTTTTATTAACAGTAATCCTTGATGTACGTTAAACAATGGCAAGAAGTAAATAAAATAGCCTTCAATAGTAAAATGTCCAATAAGTCACTGACATTAGTGTCATGTCATTCCACTGGTATCTCTTTTGTAATGATAACATTACAGAATTAGCCCTTCAAATGACTAAACTGAGGCAGGCCTCTTTAAGGAAGTAACTGGAAAGAAAGCATATTTTATGAATAAATTATTTCAGCCAAACTAGAACCAGGAAAATTGGAAGCTCAAAAGAGACTTAATTCAGTCAAGCCCTCCAACGATCACCTGCCTGGGCCCGCTACGGGCATGTTGCCAGATAAGACAGTCTGTTGCCTACAGGATAATGCACCATGGGGAAGAACTCTAGAACCTACGAAAGGAAGGCAACTGCAGACCAAATAACCTTGCATATCTCCCGGCAGGTGTGTTCTATCTCCAGGGCTCATTCAATTCCATGCAATCCTGAGGGAGATACTCAGGCCAAGTCAACTACCTGCTAGACTCCAGCAGACCCCAAGATAACCTCTGGAGAACTCTTTTCTCCCTTCTAGAGGCAAAGAGGGAATAAAAGCCCCACCATTCCCAGATTAATCAAAAAGGGAAAAAAAGCCGAGTTCCTCTAGGAAACTTGATCCCACACACTCTGCGATTGACACCGCCCTGAGAAATATGTTCCCCCATTCTATTCTCCTTTTCCCTCAGTGACCTTCTCTGTTCCTACTGCCTCGGGGAAAGCAAAAGACGAGCCACCGCCATCCCCCCCTCCCCCCCAGGGAAGGTGCCTTTCCTGTTGAGAGGCGCAGAGGGAGGAAGAAAAAAGGCTGCTCCTCCCCAACCCACCCGCGCCACAACTCCTGGGTGCAGACGCGAAGGGGAAATGGGAAGAGAGAGCAATGGGAGGTGACAGTCCTGCACTGGCCTAGGATATAAGAATTCTTGCTCGAGAAGAAACGCGGGAGAACCCTCCCCCCGCCCCGAATCTACCCAAATGAATGAACTGGATAAAACCGAGAGGTGGAAGGGTTAGTATGCGCAGTTCTTGTCATCCAGGAAGCAGACAGAAAGGCCTTCAAATCCAGGTCTGGCCTCGCTCCCCTATGTGCCAGACTCGCGTCCTTTCCATCCAAGCCCCACATCATTTAACCCTTTAAGTTTTCCGAATAGTGCCCCCATCCTCCATCTACCCCAGGAACCGATTACCACCACCCCCCCCATTCTACCCTTTTTGCTTGGGCTCAGACTCCAACTTCTTCCTTCCTACCGCCCTCTCTACATAGCCCTCACCAGCCAGGGCCCCGCCGCACCTGAAGATGCTCCTGAAAACGAATTGGCAGAATCTGGGCCATGGCGCTGTCGGGGGGTATGGTCTCCTCCTGTCACTGGGGCTGCGGGGCAATGGCTACCCAGGCTCTCCAAGGGAGAGGAGGAGAAGGGGGAGGGGGAAGGCTGGGCTCAGCAGGATAGTCTCCGGGGACGCAGGAAACTGGCAGGCAGACGAAAGAGCTCAGGTCGGGGGCGGAGGCTCCAGGGTCCAGGAGAGCCGCAATGGCGGAACCGGGCGCAGCGCAGACTCCGGAAACGGCTGAGCCCTGCGGAGGGATCCTGGCGACAGAACTCCGCCCAAGTCACCTCACTCCCTCCGCCTTATGTACTCCTCCACGGAGCGCCGCGGTGCAGCGGGGGCGCAGGAATTCGGGGCGCAGTGCGCTGAAAGCCTCGCTTACTGCGGCGACACGGTGGTAAATAGAGAACTCGAAGGGACTACTTTTTTAGCCTCATCACTTTCCCCAGCCTCCTGCTTTCCCTCCCCCCCTTTTTTTTTTGCATTTTGCCACATCATGCGACTAGGGGCGACCAACGTCATTTCCGTGAGCGCTTCAGGGCCCACCCACGTACTTCCGAGTGCACGTGATGCTGGTCGGGAAAGGTCGGCTGCTTACTGCTAGAATGCAGCGCGAGTTTTAGGGAAATGCGGCGTCTCCTGGGGATGAGGTGGCTCTTGGGCCGCCTTGAGGAATGGCGGTGCTGCTCCCTTCCCCTGTGGGCCTTGCCTATTTAAGTCGAGTCCCTTACGAAGAGGACGTGGCGTGGGCAGATGGGCCCAGCCTCCCGCCCTCTCCGTGACTCAGGGAAACCGCCTCCCTGCAGAGCGCTCCTGGCAGCCGGCTGCAGCGCTCCTCCCCCGCCTAATTTCATGTGGTGGGTGGTTGGTTACATCCCGGGGAGGGGGGTAATGGGCTTTAAAAATCTTCGCTACGCTTGTGCGCGCCCTTCTGCCATTAGGAAAAGCAGACGCTTGGATTCTAACTAGTAGTCTCTTCGGATATTAAACAGTTGGTTCAAAGGACAGTGAAGGCCATTTATGAGTTATCTCAAGCCGGCCTTGTGATAGCCTTTCTTAACGTTTCTGCGGACATTTTGGTGGACGCGTATATGGGTCTAGCTTACTAATAAATTTTGTTGAATTTTAGTGTCACGAATCGCTAAAGAATTAGACTAAAATTGTAAGAGGGGTTTTAAAAGCCATATCAGGTAATTAATTAATGAGCCTCAAAGATTTAGACAATTAGGTTAAGATAGTATGTAAAACCTCGGTGTATTAATGCACACTCTTGGAGAAAGGGATTCACTATTACTGGTGTATTTCCTTGGGACCACCTGAACACTAAATTAGCAGTTTGGGAATGCAAGCGCTTCAAAGGGGGAGCACCTCGTGTTCTAACAGCATTAAGGTATCTAAGGTATTCATTATCGATTAATAAACTTCCCAGTACTTTATTGCTAAAGTATAAGTTACACTATTTCATAATAGCACAAATACAATAAAGGATAAGTGAATTTTGTTTTGTGCCTTTCATCTTGTAAGAGATGCTATTGTTTTTCCAGAAAGATCTTGAGGAAAAAATCAAGTACACATTAATTAGTGCCCTTTTCAGTTAAATATAAAACCCTATTAGGTATACAATAATTTTGTGTGTTGAGCAGTTTTGCTTAGAGGAATTTGCTTAATCATTTAAATTGCTTTAAATGTTTTCCCCAAAGTATATCTCACATACTGAGGATGAGAGAAGGATCTTTGGCCGTTAAGAGCACAGACAGAGACTGTTCTGCAAAGAAATGCTTTGCCACCATGTCATCAGAGTGACTATTTATGCTTGGCAAAATTTCATTGTGTTTTGTTAAGCCAAATACTTGAAAATGTTCTTTGTTCTGCAACATTTGAAATGACCTTTCTGTTACCAGTTTAGTAGTAGCTGCTTTGAATCTTTTTTGGAAGTAGACAAATTCTAAATTAAAAATCTAAAGGTGTTTTATTACAGTAAAAGCAATAGTTTAATCAAGTTACATTTCCAATTTCAGCATCTGGAGTACAAGAGCTATGTCATGAACCAGTTACCAGTTATTAATAACTGTCTTGCATTTTCAGACAGACCCCTTATGTTAAATAAATTTAGAATTCCCCAAAGCAATTGATTTTAGCTGGAGTATTTAATGTGGAATAGCTAACCAAAAGTGCACAGAGAGTCTGTTAAAGTGACTGCTGTGTCATCACACAGAAATCTAATAAATGCATTGTTTTCAGAAATCATTTAGAGGGAAGAATATATTTAATATGCCAGCTCATTTTGAATACTGTATCCTTCAAATCGATAAATCCAAAGGTTTTCAAAAGAAAAAAGTGGTCCAAATCAAAAACATTAAAAACAAAACAAAACCCAAACCTGTTCCTTTTAAAGATCAATAATTTTGGGTGAGGTAATGAGAGTTTTTTTTATGGCAGTATACTGTTCTTGCTAATGGTATAGAGGCAGGACAAAGGTGGTCAATCCTTAATTTAGAAGCCTCAAAGGCTGAATCACTGTTAACAGTTACCTGAGCAGTTACTGAATGGCTTTGTTTTCAGGCACTACCTTAAGCTAGAGAAGATAGAAAAAAAAGAGCATTTGTTTTCTGATTCATTAGGTTAACTATGACAAAGTCTTTTTAATAAGACTATTGCTATAAATGTATTATCATCCCAGCTTTTGGTTTCAGAAAAATGTTTTAGTAATGTGGTTAATGTTAATAAATGGTCAAATTCTTTGAAGGTATTTTTTTGCAGAATATTCAATAGTAGGTCCTCGTCCTGAGTCACAGCAGGTGCTATTAGCAAAAACAGCATTGCTCATCTGTTTTGAGGAGTGACAGTTTCTCAAAACCTATAGGAGAAACCCTTATTGAGTCCCTAATTTTATATTTTATGCTGGGAACTTTGCTATATATACCCTCCAGTGAGAATGACACATCAGAAAAACTTTTCATTGTAGTTTTTCATCTTTAAGCAACTCAGAATTTAAGGCCCCTGCCTTTTGACCTTTTAAAAACAGCATGCGGTTTAGAGGATTAAACTGCAGATATCCTTAACATTGCTGGCTCTGCCTTTCCCTGAGTGTTCTTCAGAATGGCATACCCAAATCATGAGAATTATTTTGAAGAGGCATTAGAGGAAGAAAATGTGATTCCTAAACTGGTTCCAGTTAATGAGGAAATTGTTGAAGACCATCAAATGGAACCAGGTGTTTCTTCAACTTCAGAAGTCAAGGTGGAGCTGCTGAGTACAAATGATGAAGTTCGTTCTCCTGAAACCAATGAACAGTTCAAAGCTTGCCTCAAATCTTACCATAAAACAGTTTATCTTTTGCCAGCCATTTTGCCTCCAATTAATAAAGTGAGTCAGGGAGTTCCTCTTGTGGCTCAGTGGTAATGAACCCAGGTAGTATCCATGAGAATGCAGGTTCAATCCCTGGCCTCGCTCAGTGGGTTAAGGATCTGGCAATGCCAGATTGCTGTGACTGTGGCAAAGGCTGGCAGATGAAACTCTGATTTGATCCCTAACCTGGGAACTTCCATATGATACAGATGCGGCCCTAAAAGAGCAAAAAAATAAAGTGAGTCAGGACAATGTGGAACTGGTGCCAACAACTTGAGTGCCCATGACAAGAAAACAGAGGTGTATCTAAGACACTTGCTTATCCTGAAAAAGATCAGTATATTCCTGAAACATTACAGGAAGCCAGACTGCAGTCAGGCTCAAAGAAACACAAGATAGGGACCAAGAGATTAAGTGTTCAGAAAAGTAAGATGAGAGAAAAGACTAACACGGTTGAAGTGATAACTTTGGCTCAGGAAGCTATGTTGGCAGCATGTCAAGAATTGCTGTAAGAGAGAGCTCCCATAGTGGCTCAGCAGAAATGAACCTGAACAGTATCCATGAGGACAGGGGTTCAATCCCTGGCCTTGCCGAGTGGGTCAAGGATCCAGCATTGCCATGAGCTGCAGTATAGGTTGCAGATGGGACTCGGATCTGGCATTGCTGTGGCTATGGCATAGGCAGGCAGCTGTAGTTCCCATTAGACCCCTAGTCTAGAAGCTTCCATATGCTGAGGTTGCGGCCCTAAAAAACAAATAATTGCTGCAAGATCCCTTTACCTTAAGGTTATGAATTCACCTCTTCCTACTTTTTTTTTTTTTAATCCCTTAGGACTGCACCTGCATCGTCATGGATACTAGTTGAGTTTGTTACCGCTGAGCCACAACAGGAACTCCCATCCCTACTTCTGTTGAGACCTTTCTGCAGCAAGCCTCTTGTGCCTGGTGGTGTGTGGTACATGGCAGACCACGCTTGGCAGACACAGAAGCACTTGGGTTTGCCTGCACTTCAATGCAGGTCAGGTTTGGGTGCCTGACTCCCCTCAGGAGGATGATCTCTCTCTTCATGTTTCTTGCCTGCACCTTCCCATCCCCAGACCTAGAAGATAAAATGTTATGCCCTAAATGTACTAAGGGGAATGAGAAAATTACAAAAATATAATTGCCTAGAGGAAGAAACCTCCTTTGAACACACTGACATCGTTCCTTTTATTTTATATTTTTTTTTGTCTTTTTGCCTTTTTTTTTTATCTAGAGCCGTACCTGCGGCATATGGAGGTTCCCAGGCTAGGGGTCTAACAGGAGCTACAGCTGCCGGCCTTCGCCACAGCCACAGCAATGCGGGATGCAAGCTGCCTCTGTGACCTACACCACAGCCACGGCAACGCCGGATCCTTAACCCACTGAGCAAGGTCAGGGCTCGAACCCACAACCTCACGGTTCTTAGTCAGATTCGTTAACCACTGAGCCTCGAAGGGAACTCCGACATCATTCCTTTTAGATGGACCATGTCTTAATACAAATCAGTGGTTACCAGAGAGGAAGGTATGGGGGTGGGTGAAGGAAGGGGGGTGATTTATGATAATTAATGGTAAGTAGACTTTTTGTGGTCTGTCAGGATAATAAATGGTAAGTAGACTTTTTGTGATCTGTTAGGATAATAAATGGTAAGTAGACTTTTTGTGGTCTGTTAGGATAATAAATGGTAAGTAGACTTTTTGTGGTCTGTTACTTTTTAGTGTATACAAATAGTTAATTACTATGTTGTAATCTGCAACAAATATATACCAATTTTACCTCAGTTAAAAAAAAATAAATAAAACACAGAGTTCCCATTGTGGCTCGGTGGTTAATGAACCCGACTAGTAACCATAAGGTTGCGGGTCTGATCCCTGGCCTTGATCACTGTGTTAAGGATCTGGCATTGCTGTGAGCTGTGGTGTAGGTCACAGACGAGGCTCGGATCCCGAGTTGCTGTGACTGTGGTGTAGGCTGGCAACAAAAACTCCTATTCGACCCCTAGCCTGGGAACCTCCATATGCCGTGGGTGTGGCCTTCAAAAGACAAAAAACAAACAGAAAAAACAGTTTTTTATAATTCACCAGTGGAAGTCATCTGGTCCTGGACTTTTAAAAAAATTTTTTAATTGCCGATTTGTGGTGTTCTGTCAATTTCTGCTGTATAGTGGGATGACCCAGCTGTGCATGTGTGTGCATTCTTTTTCTCATATTGTCTTCCATCATGTTCTATCGCAAGGGATTGGACAGGACCTCAGTACTTATCCATTGTAAATATAGTAGTTTGCATTCACTAGCCTCAGGCTCCGAGTCCCTCTCACTCCCTCCCCAACCCCTTGGCAACCACAGGTCTGTTCTCTATGTCCACGGGTTTGTTTCTGTTCTGTGAATGGGTTCATTTGTGCCATATTTTGGATTCCACATGTAGGTGATATTATGTGGTGTCTGTCTCTCTCTTTCTGACTTACTTCACTTAGTATGAGAATCCTGGTCCTGGACTTTTGTTTGGGAAGATTTTGATGACTGACTCAGTCTCTTTACTAGTAATGGAGGGGCAGGGAAGAATACAGAGCCCCCTCACACACACAAAAAAAGAAAAACCATCAGCTTTATTTTTATTTTTTAGAGTTGTACCCACAGCATATGGAAGTTCCCCGGCTAGGGGTCCAATCAGAGCTACAGCTGCCGGCCTACACCACAGTCACAGCAACATGGGATCTGAGCCATGTCTGCAACCTATAGCCCAGCTCACGGCAATGCAGATCTTTAACCCATTGAGTGAGGCCAGAGATCAAACCCACATCCTCATGGATACTAGTTGGATTCGTTTCTGCTGTGCCACAACAGGAACTCCCTAAACAGCAGCTTTAAATGGCAGCCCCCTATGGCCACTGATATGAATTCCAGCAGGCTTAGATAAAGAGTATATCACAGGCCAGTAAGTGGCTCAGGTATCCATCAGCACACCATGCCGACTTTATTTTGGTTCTGGACAACGCACTGATTATAGGCAAAGCTAACCCAAAAGGAATATTTACAAAGCAACAAAAATTTTTCATGGTCTTATTTTAGTATGAAACGGACCTGAACTTATACTCAATTATCACTCACTGCTCAGGCTTGTCCTAAACCTAATTTATATGGACAGTTTTTATAGTGTATCATGGATGGCATAAGATCTGTATTGAATCTCTTCTGTGTCAGGATCAAAAATGTTCTAAGTGAAGAATCAAGACTAGCTGGTCCTGTGGGAATACAATCTGGGATCTAGCATATTATATAGGCCCCTCCCATGTTCTCAAAAGATTAAATCAGATCTCAGCAGAGGAATGAAGTAGCTCAACATTACCTTAAAAAGTCATCTCAGGAAAGTTGGTTTAAATATAGTGATACACAGCACTGGGGACAGAAAAACCCAGAAGAGTTATAACACTACTGATCAACAGAATCAGAATCACAACATCCCTTTCACATGTAAAAACAAAATAAGCTTTAGAGGATTACAGAATGAAGGTGCCATGAGGGGCAGGGTGTGGGAATGATTGTTAAAGGCTGTTTTATTTTTTCTCATTTTTAAATACGTAGAACTGTCTTTTGACCTCCTGCAGTTATTACTGTCCCCAAAGCAAGGCATGACCCACAAACATTGTTCTCTCAGCAATCTTAAAATTCTGTCCCACTCTACAGAGAGTTCTTGAGACAGCAGTGCCATTAGGTAGCCTTGTTATGGTAGTAAACTCACCCTCAAAATAGAAAATTAAGGACAGATTTGATAAACAAAGTTTTAGTTAATAATAGCCATGTCAAGGAAATAGAATTTACTCAGTCAACAAATACTTCAATATATACAATGAAAATTTAAAAATAAATGTTAAGGAGTTCCTGTCATGGCTCAGCGGTAACGAACCTGACTAGTATCCATGAGGACCCGGGTTCAATCCCTGGGCCTGCACTGCCGTGATCTGTGGACTAGGTCGCAGACAAAGCTCGGATCCTGCGTTGCTGTGACCGTGGCATAGGTTGGAAGCTGTAGCTCCATTTGACCCCTAGCCTGGAAACTTCCACATGCCCCGGGTGCTTGCCCTAAAATAAAACAAAAAATAGATAATAAATGTTAAAATCTTTTGAAAAGGCTTAAAAATATTTTTATATGGGGAAAGCAATTCTGAAACTTAAAAGCCTCAGGTTCATTACTGTGAACTTTTTGTATAGTACTCCTACAAATGAAGCCTGATCTGAATATGTACCAAATGTAGGACACACTAGAAATTACTGGTTTTTAAATGCCTTACCTCAATGTGTCATCACTGATAAAAGTGCATTATGTAAAACAAACTCAAAATCTGTTTTCTTTTTTCCCCTTGTTGTTCATATTCTAAATAACTGAGTTTAATGTTGTACAGCATACAATCCTGCAACCACTATTCATTCCATAACTCTAGCAATGAAAAACATACCTACCTCGTATTTACTAATTTAATTTTTATTTTCTAAGCCAGTCCTATTAGTACCAAAAGGTATGAAAACGTCTTTTTAGTTTAGGGTACTCAATGTATAAAGCTAACCACTCAAGTACAAAGCCTTCCACAGGGTAAGAATAAAAACTAACTTAATAAAGATAGTCCTTTACTATCTACATATTTGGGAACTATCAAACTAAACCATCAGATCAGATGTAGAGATGAGATTATACTTGTTACTGCAGTCTTTAAAAATTCCATTTCTTAAAAGGGAACTAATGGAGTAGCAAATTAGCACACAATAGCAGTCTTTAAGTACTGCACCTATAAAAAGAAAACCTCAGTCTAAGCTGACTTTCTATCTGCAAGAATGAGTGGCACTCAAATTTCTTCTTCATAGGACCTATTTAGTGTTAACCCAACTTACAGAATTGGAAACTTCAAAACCATTCAAAAAAGCCCTTCTCAACATGACACTGGTAATGCCAGATCCGAGTCGCATCTGAGACCCAGGCCACAGCTCACAGCAATGCCAGATCCTTAACCCACAGAACGAGGCCAGGGATCTAAACCTCTTGTCCTCATGGGTACTAGTTGGATTTCTTACCACTGAGCCATGGAAACTCCTACTTAAGCTATACCACATATAACCATATAACACCTCTTTAATTTAAGCTTAAGCTATACCACCTATTTAATTTGAAGGCTAGGCAAATTATGCTGTTAGTGATCACACCTTGAGTTAGCACAACCATCATTTATAAATACCTACCGTGTACAAAAAGTACCAAACTGGGTGCTAGGCTATATTCAGGGTTATCCCATCTTATTTCCTTTGATTTAGCTAAGCACCAAGTAATATTAGGTTAAGAAATACATGTCAGGTTTTATCTAACAAGTAATATAATTCTTTTCTTTGAAAAATTTTCAATACCGTCACAAGAGTTTTGTATTATTCATATTTCCAGGTTAAAGGAACAGCTAACAAATAATACAGACTACTTTGAAAATCTTTGGCAGAATAGGAGTTCCCTTTGTGGCTCAGTGGTTAATGAATCCGACTAAGAACCATGAGGTTGTGGGTTCGATCCCTGGCCTTGCTCAGTGGGTTAAGGATCCGGCACTGCCGTGAGCTGTGGTGTAGGTTGCAGACGCGGCTCGGATCCTGCGTTGCTGTGGCTGTGGCGAAGGCCGGCGGCTACAGCTCCTGTTAGACCCTTAGCCTGGGAACCTCCATATGCCGCAGGTGTGGCTCCAGATAAAGGCAAAAAGACAAAAAAAAAAAAGAAAATCTTTGGGAGAATAATGATTATAAATTAAATTTTTTGATTCCTAACATATTAAATCCTGTCAGCTATGATATATAAAAAAGTAAAAACCAAAAAAGCCGAGTTCCCCTTGTGGCACAGCAAAAAAGAATCTGACTAGGAACCATGAGATTGTGGGTTCCATCCCTGGCCTTGCTCAGTGGGTTAAGGATCCGGCACTGCCATGAGCTGTGGTGTAGGTTGCAGATGCTGTGGCTGTGGCGTAGGCTGGCAGCTACAGCTCCGATTCAGTCCCTAGCCTGGGAATCTCCATATGCCACGCGTGCAGGCCTAAAAAGCAAAAAACAAAAAACAAACAAGCATCGGTATTTCATGAAGTTAAGATATTTTCTTTCAGGGAGTTCCCGTCATGGCTCAGTGGTTAACAAATCCAACTAGGAACCATGAGGTTGTGGGTTCGATCCCTGGCCTTGCTCAGTGGGTTAAGGATCCGGCGTTGCCTTGAGCTGTGGTGTAGGTTGCAGATGCAGCTCAGATCCCGTGTTGCTATGGCTGTGGCGTAGGCCGGCAGCTACAGCTCCAATTAGACCCCTAGCCTGGGAACCTCCATTTGCCAAGAGTGCAGCCCTAGAAAAGGCAAAAGAAGACCAAATAAATAAATAAATATATTTTCTTTCAAATGAAGTAATTTGAATTAGAATGAAAATTGCTTTACTGGAATAAAGATATAATCAAAAGAAGAATATATCCTAATGTGAAAGTTACATGAAATTCAAATTTCACTGTCCATAAAGTTTTATGGGAACAGACATTTCTATCTGTTTATGTATTATCTATAGCTGCTTTTATACAGCATAATAGTTCCAACAGAGACTGTATGGCTCAATAACCTAAAATATTTACTATCTGGCCCTATGAAATACCAATCAGTTAATTTCATTTCTTTTTTTTTTCTTTTTAGGGCCACACCTGCAGCATATGGAAATTCCCAGGCCAGGGGTTGAATAGGAGCCACAGCTGCCAGCCTACGCCACAGTCACAGCAACGCCAGATCCGAGCCACGTCTGGGACCAACACTGCAGCTCACGACAATGTGTGATCCCCAACCCACTGAGCAGGGCCAGGGATCAAACCCACATCCTTATGGACAATAGTCCAATTCGATACCACTGAGCCACAATGGGAACTCCAATTTCATTTACTATAGACAATTTAAACTAAGGAAAAATACTTGAATATCTAAATATGTAAATTAACATAATAACGAGGCACTTTTTTGCCTACAGTCACAAGACTATTTTTGAGGGACCACAAGGCAGGTCCTAAAAAGCATTTTAACTGCATTTCCTGAATTACTAGTAAGATTCAGTATTTTTATTGACCATTCATGTTTCCTTTTATTTTTTTTTAATTTTTTTTTTAGGGCCGCACCCGTGGCACATGGAGGTTCCCAGGCTAGGGTCAAATTGGAGCTACAGCTGTCAGCCTATGCCAGAGCCACAGCAATGCAGGATCCGAGCCATGTCAGCAACCTACACCACAGCTCACAGCAACACTGGATCGTTAACCCACTGAGCAAGGCCAGGGATCGAACCCACAATCTCATGGTTCCTAGTCAGATTCGTTAATCCCTGTACCACGACAGGAACTCCCTCATGTTTCCTTTTATATTTTATTTATTAATTATTCAGTTTTTGAGGTCCGTCCCCGTGGCATATGGAGGTTTCCAGGCTAGGGGTCAAATTGGAGCTTATCCGCTGGCCTACACCACAGCCACAGCAACATCAGATCCAAGCCACATCTGCAACCTACACCACAGCTCACAGCAATGCCCGATTCTTAACCCACTGAGCAAGGCCAAGGATCAAACCTGCATCCTCATGGATGCTAGTCAGATTTGTTTCTACAGAGAAATGACGGGAAATCCACATTTCCTTTAATAAAATGACCATGTCCTTTAACAATTTTTGTTTGTTTTTGCTTTTTAGGGCTGCAATTGCAGCATATGGAGGTTCCCAGGGTAGGGGCTGAGCCGCCAGCCACATCAACATGGGATCTTAGTCTGTGACCTACACCACAGTACATGGCAACACCAGATCCTTAACCCACTGAGTTAGGCCAGGGATAGAACCACACATACTCATGGATATTAGTTGGGTTCGTAACCCGCCTGAGCCACAACGGGGATGCCTGCCCATTTTTCTATGATAACATTCATTTTCATTTAGTAATCTGAAGGTGAATCTTTATTCCTTTAAGAACAAACTTCTTCATAACGATTACCTTTCCTCTAAGACTCCTTCCCCACCTTTTTTTTTGCTTTTTAGGACTGGACCCGCGGCATATGGAGGTTCCCAGGCTAGGGGTCTAACAGGAGCTACAGCTGCCGGCCTACACCACAGCCACAGCAACGTGGGATTTGAGCCGTGTCTGAGACCTACACCACAGCTCATGTCAATGCCGGATCGTCAACCCACTGAACAAGGCCAGGAAGCAAACCCGCAACCTTATGGTTCCTAGTCGGATTCGTTAACCGCTGTGCCACGACAGGAACTCCAAACAAAAAAAATTAAAAAATAAAAAACTAGGGCATTCCTGTTGTGGCTTAGCAGAAACAAACCCAACTAGTATCCATGAGGACAGGGGTTCAGTTCCTGGCCTCGCTCAGTGGGTTAAGGATCCAGCATTGCCACAAGCTGTGGTGTAGGTTGCAGATGCAGCTTGGATTCACGTTGCTGTGGATTTGTTAACCACTGTGCCATGATGGGAACTAGATCTAGTTAAATAACAAACAAACAAACAAACAAATAAAACTAATTCAGGGAAGAATCAGAGATTGGTGACAAATCCAGAGAGTAATAATTTATGAGGGACAGGTTATATCACATAATCCCAAAGTTCCCTTCTGTAGATTACTTATTAGTTATAAGAGTAACTAGATTAAAAAATAAATAAAAAAAAACATCCTAAACAAGTAATCAAAATTGGTATCACCAGGAGTCCCCGTCGTGGCACAGTGGTTAGCAAATTCGACTAGGAACTATGAGGTTGCAGGTTCGATCCCTGGCCTTGCTCAATGGGTTAAGGACCCGGCGTTGCCGTGAGCTGTGGTGTAGGTCACAGACGCGGCTCGGATCCTGCGTTGCTGTGGCTGTGGTGTAGGCCGGCGGCTACAGCTCCAATTCGACCCCTAGCCTGGAATCTCCATATGCCGCGGGTGTGGCCCTAAAAAAAAAAAAAAAATTGGTATCACCAAAAAGGGGCAAATTTCATGTACTTCCAGATCCAGTGCCTTGGGAAAGACACTCTATCATTTATGCAGCATTCCAGTCACAAATGCAAAACCACGAGGAAACAGAAAATCCAAATTAAGGATATTCTATAAAATAACCTGTATTATTTTAAAATGTCAAAATATTTAAAATATGTTGAATGTGAAAGACAACAAATAAGTTTGGGCAAGAAAGTGGAGAAAAGAGAATCCTTGTACACTGTTGGTGGGAATGTAAGGTGGTATAGCCACTACAGAAAACAATATGGAGGTTCTTCAAAAAATTAAAAATAGAACTACTACATGATCTAGCAATTCTACTTCTGGGTATTTTTCCAAAGAAAACAAAGACATTAATTTGAAAAGATATATGCACTCTTATGTTCATTGCAGTATTCTTATAATAACCAAGATATGGAAGCAACCTAAGTATCCATTGAAGGATGAATGGATAAAGATGTGGTATATATATTTCTAACGGAATATTAGCCATTAAAAAAAAAAAAGAATGAAGGAATTCCCGTCATGGCGCAGCAGAAATGAATCTGACTAGGAACCATGAGGTTTTGAGTTCGATCCCTGGGCTTGCTCATTGGTTTAAGGATCTGGCATTGCCGTGAGCTGTGGTGTAGGTTGAAGACATGGCTTGGATCCTGCACTGCTGTGTCTGTGGTGTAGACCGGCAGCTATAGATCCAATTCGACCCCTAGCCTGGGAACCTCCATATGCTGTTGGGTGCAGCTCTAAAAAACAAAAAAATATATATTTTTTAAAGAATGAAATCTGGCCATTTGCAGTAACATCAATGGACCCAGAGGTTATTATGCTAAGTGAAATAATCAGAGAATGACAAATATCAAATTATTTCACTTATATGTTGGATCTAAAAAACAAAACAGGAAATTCTAACTGTGGCTCAGCGGTAACAAACCTGACTAGTATCCATGAGGACATGGATCCAATCCCCGGCCTTGCCACGGGCTGTGGTGTAGGTCACAGGTGTGGATCAGACCCAGTTTTGCTATGGCTGTGGCACAGGCTGGCAGCTACAGCTTCTATTTGACTTCTATCCTGGGAACTTCCATATGTTTCGAGTGTAGCCCCCAAAAGTCAAACAAAACAAAACAAACAGAAGTTCCTGTTGTGGCACAGTGGAAACAAATCCAGCTAGTATCCATGAGGATACAGGTTTGATCCCTGGCCTTACTTGGTGGGTTAAGGATCCGGTGCTGCCATGAGGTATGGTGTAGGTCACAGATGCAGCTCGGTTCTGGCATTGCTGTGGCTGTGGTATAGGCTGGCAGCTGTAGCTCCAATTCAACCCCTAGCCTGGGAGCTTCCATATGCCTTGGGTGGGGCCCTAAAAAGCAAAAAAGTAAATAAATAAACATAACAAAACAGAAAAGAGTCATAAATACAGAGAACAAACAGGTGGTTGTCAGATAGAGAAGTGGGGTGATGAGTGAAACAGGTGAGGGAGATAAAGAAGTACAAACTTCAGTTATAAAATAAATAAGTCACAGGGAAGAAATGTACAGCATAAGAATATAGTCAATAATATTGTGATATCTATGTATAGTGACAGATTGTGATCCTAAATTTATTGTGATAAACAGATACAGGTCATTACAAGATACTGAATATAGTCTCTGTGCTATACAGTAGGTCCTTGTTTTATAAATAGTATAGCATGTATATGTTAATCCCAAATTCCCTATACTCCGATTTTTTAAAATATTACAGGTAAAAGGCAAAGAAAGATGAAGGACCTTTTCCATATTAAAGGAGATTAAATACACCCATGGCATATGGAAGTTCCCAGGCTAGGGGTCAAATCAGAGCTGTAGCTGCTGGCCTACGCCACAGCCACAGCAATGCAGGATCCAAGCTGCATCTGTGACCTACACCACAGCTCATGGTAATGCCAGATCCTTAATCCACTGAGCGAGGCCAGGGACTGAACCCATGTCCTCATGGATACTAGTCAGGTTTGTCTGCACTGAGCCACAACAGGAACTCCATGATTCTTGACTGGATCCTAAAATGGGGGAAAATGCTATAAAGGATATTCTTTGGGACAACTGATGAAATTACAGATACAGATCATAGATTTCGAAATGTGTGCTTAATAAATATTTACTCAAATAAGAGAACTTTCATCCCAAGAATCAACATACACCCCCACCACATCTTAAGAAAAGGCACTGATACATATACCTGAAAAGAGAAACTGATAGGAATAACGTGCTGAAACTGTATAGAGCACTGAAGATTAAAATGAACAAATTAACAAGGCTGGGAATGTTCAGAGAAACCATCACCACTCACCTTACTTCAAAACAATCATGTGGATTTAAGTCCTCCTGTGATTTTTCAATAAAAGCTTCAAGTTTCTAATAATGAACAGAAAACTGTTTAGATGCCAAAGGAAATAACTGCAAAAGAATGAGTTACCTATAAAAACTTTAGATTCTTAAATTTTACAAAAAATATCTAAAAACACACATTATACTGCCTTTTGAATTTTAATGACACTAATAGCTTTATTTAACAAACATTGAGTGACTACTATGTGCAAAGCACTGTGCTAGGTGCCATGAAAGATACAAAGATGAAAAAGACACAGTCCCTGCCCACAAGGAGCGTATAATCTAGTGGGGGAGACAGACAAATACACAAATAACTAGAATACAAGGCAGTAAACCACAGAGTGGGCAAGTGCTGATGTGGCCTGAGTGTGATACTAACTGGCCTCAAGGTTCCAATTTGAAACACTGTTGATATAGTGTTGGCTGCTTTGAAAATCCCATCTCAAGACTAGAATAACAAATGTTTAATTGGTCCTACCCAAGCAGCTGGAGGCAAGAGAGTAGGCCAGGTGGAAGGGCTGTTTGAAACACCGTCCACCTACATACATGGTGCTGACACAAGTATGTAGGGACAGCTCAAAAGAGAACATATATATATCATCTGTCCTTTGGTTAATGGCTATAGCTACTGTTTTAAACAATATACTTTTATATAAAAAGGAATTTGTATAACCCCAGAAAAATCAACTTAAGGATTAATATTAATTCAACAAAGAACCTTGCCATAGGCAATTTTCTGATTTACTAATTGATTAAGTCTTTTCTCTAAATATCTATAAAGCTCTGTAGCAATTAAACAGTTAGACGTCTAAGTATTGCTGAGTAAAAACCTCTTATGTTCAGCCTTCTGAAGGAAATGGTCACATAACCTGATAACCTGATATAATACTAGTCTAATAGCAACGAGAAGGCCTTAAAGAGATTTAAGGAAAATAATTTTTAATGCTTCGATGCAAATGGAATACACGCTGATTAAATACAATTCAATGTTCTTTGAAAATATCTCAGTGACAGCATTTGGTACCAGTTAAGGCCAGCAAAATTGAAGTGAGGAAAATTTCACATAAATTGTCTTTCATTGGCTTCATGTATCATTGCCTATGACTATGGCAACCCAATCTTTTCTCTGAAAATCCCATTTACTGGTACTGATGAGCTCTGATTTGCTTTTAACTTGTATGCTAAGAAAAATTGCTGACCACTTCCTCTTGGTAGTGCTGTCTGACATAAATGGCAAAGTAGAAGCACATTTTCTGGCTGCTTTTCCTACTTCCTGAATTGGAGGGTTCACTGCTTAGCCTGTTTCCTTCAGTGTGTCACCGTGATCCTGGGACCTCTGCTGCTTTCTCTCAAGGAAACGAGCACGTGCATCTGATATGGATTTATCATCATTTCTTCTCTGCATTTTCTTTAGGACTTCTTTTGATATTCCATCTGAAAACATTACAAATAAATCCGGTAAAACTTTAGTTTTGAGTTTTAGTACTAGAAATGTTAAAGGGATGCCCCGATTTTTCAATGTTAGGGGAGAAAAAAGGAAATTAAAATTTGCCCTATCAAAGGAAATGATATAGGAGTTCCTGTTGTGGCTCAGCAGTAATGAACCTGACTAGTATCCATGAGGACTTGGGTTCAAACCCTGGCCCCACTCAGTGGGTTAAGGATCTGGTGTAGCCGGTAAGCTGTGGTATATAGGCTGGCAGCTGCAGCACTGATTCAACTGTTAGTCTGGGAAATTCCATATGCCACAGATGTGGCCCTGAGAGGAAAAAAAAGGAAAGAAATGATACAATTGATGGCTAAAAAAATAAGAGGATAGAGCCTGAAGAATCAGAAAAACTGACCCTAATTCAAGCAGGCAGTGTAGTTACACACTGCAACACAATACCTGGTAGTTAAATTACTAAAGACTCTTCTATAATCTTGGGCAAGATTTTCCACCATTCTATTTTTTGGTGATGTTAAATACGGATAACAATTTACTCCATCAATCAGCCTCTCAAGCTTTACTGAAAAGCTTTTTATATGTGAGCTGGGAATTAAGCTTTCTGTCCCAGTTCAGTACCACAACTGTTTATGCCTCCTAATCAGGACCTAACATTTCAGGAGAAATCTGGGGGGAAAAAAAAGGTGTTCTAAGGTAATAAACTACCAAGTTTTATTAACAAAATAAAACCAGTAAAGCACCACTGGGAAGCAATATGGCATAATGGCTAAGAGTAGAGGCCAGAGAGTCAAATTCTTTGGATTCAAAATACAGATTCACTAAATGTTAGCTTTGGAATTTTCAGCAAAGTTACACTCTTATTTCCGCATCTATACAGTAGGGATATGTAGTTACTTCTTAGGTTACTGTAAAAATTTAATGGAGTAATTTAAGTTGTTAGCACATGGCAAAAGTTCAATAGATGTTGTTGTTAGTAATGTGAGACAAAGGGGTTAAGGAAAAACGTAACTGGAAGGAAGAAAAGGAAGTAAAATATAACTAAGTCTGAGATTCATGACAACTCTTTGTTTTTATGAGGAGATAGAGCCAGAATCTAAGCTCTGTAACAGTATTTCTGTAATTACATGAGAATTTGGACATTTATGCTCCTAGAACAAGTGATTCACTTACCCTTTAGGTGCTTTACATTTTCCTTATTTGTCCATCTCCTTCTTGAGTCTTCTCTCACTTCACGTCGGGCCACACTGCTCAAATCATGTGCATTAAATTCATGCAACTTGGGTAACAAGTCTCTCACCCATTCATAACGGATTGGACACACAATTCTTGCGTAGACTTTGGTGGTAACTAATACCTCATGAAAAATGATCCATTCAAGTTTGGTTTCCTGTTCATGAAGCTACACAAAAGAATTCGTATAAGGATGATAACTCAATAACCTGTCTTATTCCACACTAGACCAACCAAATACTAACAGTTCAAACTCTTTTGAATTAATCTCTATATTCTTAAAGAGGAGACATGGGCCAATCAATACATTTATGTAATACAGATATATGCTAAATCTATCCTCAAAGAGAAAAGTAGAAGACATCTGTATATTACTTATTCCTACACTTCTACAAGTTTCCTTTTATTAAAAACAAGGTACCGTACAAAAATAAATAATAATAGGAGTTCCTGTAATGGCTCAGTGGAAACAATCTGACTAATATCCATGAGGATGCAGGTTCGATCCCTGGCCTTGCTCAGTGGGTTAAGAAGCTGGTGTTGGGTTGGAGTTCCCGTTGTGGCTCAGTGGTTAACAAATCCAACTAGGAACCTTGAGGTTGCAGGTTCAATCCCAGGCCTTGCTCAGTGGGTTAAGGATCCAGCATTGCTGTCAGCTGTGGTATAGGTTGCAGACGTGGCTCGGATCCCTTGTTGCTGTGGCTGTGGCAAAGGCCAGCAGCTACAGCTCCTGTTAGACCCCTAGCCTGGGAACCTCCATATGTCATGGGTGTGGCCCTAGATAAGGAAAAAAGACAAAAAAAAAAAGAAAAGTAGAAGACATCTGTATATTACTTATTCCTACACTTTTACAAATTTCCTTTTATTAAAAACAAGGTACCTTACAAAAAGAAATAATAATAGGAGTTCCCATCATGGCTCAGTGGAAACAATCTAATATCCATGAGGATGCAGGTTCGATCCCTGGCCTTGCTCAGTGGGTCAAGAATCTGGTGTTGGAGTTCCTGTCATGGCACAGCGGAAACAAATCCTACTAGGAACCATGAGGTTAAGGGTTAGGTCCCTGGCCTTGCTCAGTGGGTTAAGGATCTGGCACTGCCGTCAGCTGTGGTATAGGTAGCAGATGCGGCTCAGATCCTGAATTGCTGTGGCTGTGGTGAAGGCCAGCAGCTATAGCTCCAATATGCCATGGGTGTGGCCCCAAAAAGACAAAAAAAAGAAAAAAAAGAATCTGGTGTTGCTGTGACCTGCAGATGTGGCTCGGATACCACGCTGCTGTGGCTGTGGTGTACGCCAGCAGCTGTATCTCTGATTTGACCCCTAGACTGGAAACATCCATATGCCGCAGGTGTGGCATTTAAAAAAAAAAAATAGGAAAAGAATAATAAAGTACTTACTGCTGAGGAAGGATGAATGTGAACTGGGCTTCCACGCCCATCCATTGTGCAAAACGTTCTCCCAACAGATCTAAGAACCAAAAACCAAAGGACAACGAAATAAGTAGAGCACAATGAACATTTATCATATATTCTACTACAAAGAGCACTATAAGCAGAAGCTTATATTTATTCAACTGTCACTATAATTTCTCTACCAATTAATCTTAAAGCTAATGTTACAGGAGTTCCCATCGTGGCTCAGTGGTTAACGAATCCGACTAGGAACCATAAGGTTGCGGGTTTGATCCCTGGCCTTGCTCAATGGGTTAAGGATCCGGCGTTGCCGTGAGCTGTGGTGTAGGTTGCAGATGCGGCTCAGATCTGGTGTGGCTGTGGCTGTGGCATAGGCCAGGAGCTGTAGCTCCGATTAGACCCCTAGCCTGGGAACCTCCGTATGCCGTGGGTGCGGTCCTAAAAAAGACAAAATTTTAAAAAACCGAAAGCCAAAAACACAATCGTATTTCTCTAACCATCTCTCAAGCTCTTACTGCTTACCTTCGAGCTACATTTTTGAAATAACCTGCACAAAGACATCTCCGCAGTACTTCATGTTTAGGGCCTTCAAAGGTCTCTCTTGGGAAGTCACTTTGCTATAGAAAGAACATATGAACAGTGGTAAATTTCACAGACCAGTTATTTGAAATAATCTTTTAGTTTTAAAAATCCACATTCTAAAGATTTGTGTTTCTGGCCAATATGGAGTAAGAAGGACCAGATTTACCCCTCTACTTGAAACAATGATAAAAACGGACAAAACACTACTTGTCAAGCAATAAGGGGCAGTGATCCCTGAGAAATAAATGAAGGAAAATAAATGAAGTGAAGCCCAACAACTGCCTCAGCTTACAATCACCCTTGGAAGAGACTCTGGACCAAGGTGCAGGAAAGGAAAAACCTAAGGGTAGTTAAAGTGACAGAGCTGAGGAAGTTCTCCTGCAGTGGAGCGGGTTAAGGATCCAGTGTTGCCGCAGCTGCAGGACAGGTGGCAACTATGGTGCAGGTTCGATGCCTGGCCCAGGAATTTCCACAAGCCACACATGTGGCCAAAAAAAAAGAGAAATGGAGCTGAGAATCCAGGAAAAGCAAGATGGCTAGAATTCCTAGTCCAGAGTTCAGGAGAGAAGAGAACTGCATAGAAAACTCTCCAGAGATCTGCAGACAGGCCTCAAGAGTTCAGCAGAATACTGATTAGCATAATGTGAGGAATGTGAGGTCATTAGCATAACCCAAGGCCAGGAAAAGAACCTCCCAAAAGGATAAGGGATAACAGAGCTAGGTGTTCACACAGGGTTAGGAACAGTGCCTATTCCCACAAGCCATTCTAGAACACCTCAAAATACACAGTTTTGGGTAGAGTATTCAGAGGGTCTTGCCAAAATGCTACTCAAGGAAAAATCATTATAGCAATTACCTGTTTAAGCTTCCTGATTAGTTCTCTAAGCTGAGCTTCAACACGAAATGCAGAAAATAAGCACCTCCAATGAATCCAATGTTTTTGGCACCACGAAGCTGGAGCTCCACTGCAAAACAAAAATACTGGTATCTCGAAAATATCTGCTATAAGTGAAAGACAGTCTAACAGTCTCATTTTTCTTTTCCTTTCTTTTTTTAGGGCCACACCCTTGGCATATGGAAGTTCCTGGACTAGGGGCTGAATTAGAGCTGTAGCTGCCTGCTTAAACCACAGCCACAGCAATGCCAGATCCAAGCCACGTCTATGACCTACACCGCAGCTCACAGCAATGCTGGATCCTTAACCCACCGAGCAAGGCCAGGGATCAAACCCACATCCTCATGGATACTAGTTAGGTTTGTTACACCTGAGCCACAACTGGAACTCCTAACGTTCTCATTTTCAATACAAAACTAGAAGCCTGTAAGTAATTGTCAGCTTTTTTATGAGACTTATCCAATTAATAAAAAACCACTTTAAGGAATTTGAAAAAACAAATTAGTGTAGGTACCTCTGAGTGAATTAATAAATAATCTGTAAATGGGTTTCTTTTTATATGTGTGTTAACAAATAACCAACCATTTTCTCATCTAAGCTACTTCTATAGAACCAAAATTCTATGAGGTCATTTTCAGGACAGGCTGAGGATGGGAAAAGAACCAACTGCTATGCGATAAACGACTACTAAGTCACAGTCACTTGACACACACAAATCTCACCGATGTTCACAAAAATACCTTGAGGTCAGTATCACCCCCACTGAACCTGACTGTCTAAAGTCACACAGTATATACTGCATCTAGAGTGCAAACCAACATTTTCCAGACCAAAGAACTATCTCACATACCTTGATTTGCACTGTTCAAAGATGACAGCTAAAGTTGCAAAATCATTAAATCCTCCAGCTTTAGCTGCCAATTCTCGATGTCTCTGTTCTGCTTCCTTCTGGTACTCTGGATCGACTAAAATGACAATTGGAGAGGCAATTTAGTTCTCCTTTACATCAAGTGCCTATATTCACTTTGTTTATTCAAGCTCATTAAACACTTCCTCACCCTCTGAGATGAAATTAGGGAGATATTAACCCTTCTAGGGGGGTCTCTAACTACTCCCACAATTCCTTTTTTTCTTTAACTGCACTTTGGAGATTTAATCAGAATAGCAACATTACTTCTCCCAATCAATTTACCTTTAAAATAGTATTTGGAATTTATTTATACCATAAGACTAACTCATGCTCTCAGTAAAAAAAAAAAAATACATAAAAGTTCAGCTTTCCTCACTTTGTCACACTAACCATAAACCAATCCTCAAGGCCAATCACTGTTAATTATTTAGTATATGTCCTTCAAGATGTTTTCTATGCATAAATAAACATTGTATATAGTGGTTTATTTTTACAAAAGTAGACTATACCTTCTGAAACTTTATTTATTTTCTCTTTTTAGGGCCACACCCACAGCGTATGGAAATTCCCAGGCTAGGGGTCAAATCGGAGCTGCAGCTGCCATCCACAGCCACACCAGATTGGAGCTGCATCTACAACTTACATCACAGCTCACAGCAACGCCAGATTCTTAACCCAATGAGCAAAGCCAGGGATTGAACCTGTATCTTCATGGATACCAGTCAGTACATTACCACTGAGCCACAAGGGGAACTCCCTGAAACTTCATTTATTTAATAACAACTTAATATAAGTACATATAGAATTTTTCATTCCCAAACATACCTACATTGTATTTCCCAGGAGTATAAGGAACATACATAATTTAACTAGTACCTACTTATCTAATTTCTTATTATGGTCAATTAGGACCATCATACATGTAGCCTTTCCTTTTTTAACTTTATCTTGAAGTATATCATGCATACAGAAAACTATATAGGTCATAACGAACAGCTCAATGAATGTTCACAAACATATCAATGGCCCAACACCCAGATCAAGAAGCAGAATATTATCAGCAACCCAGAGCCTTCTTTTTGCTCTACCTGTTCCCCTCCCCAAGGATAACCATATCCAGACTTCTAATCCCACTGAAGGGTTTTGCCTCTTTCTAAACTTTATATGAATGTACTCTATGTATCTGGCTTCTTCTGCTCAACATTAGGTTTTTGAGAGTTCTCTGTTACTGATTTTGACCCAATCTCACTCAGGAACAATGTGTTCTGTTAGCTCAAGTTCTCCAGCACTTTACCGAGGCTAACTCTTCAGAGTCCCCCACCTTCCTTTTTTTCTCCCCCCCAAAATTTCCTTGGCTTCTTCCTTCATTGTACAACATCAAACCACAATTCCTATTTCTCAGTATACCCATCATAGCTAGATTTAGCAGAGGCACCATGCTGCCTGATTCCAGGGAGCAGCACTTACATAGACTACAATGTGAATCTGCCAGGCAGCAGTTCCTATTAGGAAGAAAGCAATCTGATTAAACAAAACACTCATGAAGATATAAAGACTTCTATACTAGGTTTTAAAAAGCTTGCACCCGGAGTTCCCATTGTGGCTCAGTGGTTAACGAATCCGACTAGGAACCATGAGGTTGTGGGTTCAATGCCTGGCATTTCTAAGTGGGTTAAGGATCCGGCGTTGCCGCGAGCTGTGGTGTAGGTTGCAGACGCGGCTCGGATCCCGCGTTGCTGTGGCTGTGGCGAAGGCCAGCGGCTACAGCTCCTGTTAGACCCCTAGCCTGGGAACCTCCATATGCTGCGAGTGCGGCCCTAGAAATGGCAAAAAGGCAAAAAAATAAAAATAAAAATAAAAAAAAGCTTGCACCTATGTGACCTGGGTAATAACTGAAGGAAGCAACTAGAGACAAAGGGAGAGCAGATACGACTTACCACAGGACATACAAGTGGCCCTGCCAAGGTGAAGATATATAATGTCTATCTCTTGAACCAGTCGGGGATACTGATTTTTGACCCAAAACATATAACTTCATGAACTCAAACACCTTGCCCAGAAGGTACTATGCCAAAAGTCAAACTACACTATATTCAAGCATCAACCCTGTCTTGGCTCCCAGCACCAAGCCTATCTATCAGTCAGCAGCTCCTAAATTTTTGTGCTGTGGTATTCCCTGCTATACAGATGTAGAGTTCCAGCTGCCTCTGGGCTATGAAGCCTCAGAGAAGCTTCCTATTACGGTGTAGTTCTTCCCTTCTCTGCCTCCAGTTGACACTAGCAATGTGACACTAATACACAGATGGCTTACCGTCTCTTATGAAAATGTCAAAATAACAACAATAAATTTTAGTGGATCACCAATTCTCAGCTTAGTTTATTATTGTGAAGATTAACTCTGCATGGTTAGTTTTGAATCTCTGTTCTTTCGAGTAGCTACCTGCTCACACTTAGAAAAACGTAGAGGGAGTTCTCAGGTGCCTCAGGACCCGGCCTTGTCATTGCTATGGCATGGGTTTGATCCCTGGCCCGGGAACTTCTGCATGCTGTAGGCACAGCCAAAACAAAAACAAAAGCAAACAAAAAACAACATCAAAAACAAAAAAAAACCCACAAAAAATGTAGAGAGCACAATGCTTTTTCTGGCTGTCTTTTTCACATTGCTACCATTTTCTCTGTCTCTCTCTCTCCTCCCATTATTCTAAAGTCAAGGGAAAATACAGAACATATTTTTGTTCCTTTTCCTTAACTCTTCCTTCAAAAATAACCTAATTAATTAAAATTAAAACTGACAGAAGTCCCATAGTAAATTAAGGGTTTGTATAGGAAAGTCAAAAACCATATCACAGGAGTTCCCATCGTGGCTCAGCAGTTAATGAATCCGACTAGGAACCATGAGGTTGCGGGTTCGATCCCTGGCCTTGCTCAGTGGGTTAAGGATCCGGTGTTGCCGTGAGCTGTGGTGTAGGTTGCAGATGCAGCTCGGATCCCGCGTTGCTGTGGCTGTGGCGAAGGCCGGCAGCTACAGCTCCTGTTAGACCCCTAACCTGGGAACCTCCATATGCCACGGGTACGGCCCTAGATAAGGCAAAAAGACAAACAAAAAGAAAAAAGAAAACAAAAAGAAAAAAAACCATATCACAGAGTTCCCACAATCTCAGCAAGTTTATTCTCTGACTAAACTGTAGTTTGACTCTCCATCTTTAATTACTTTCCCAGTAGAGTTGTCATTTTCTTTACTATTTTTCCCCAGATGAAACTGTATTACCGGTTTTACCTCATGCAAATAGGTAGATGTTACTGAAGCAAAACTATAAATAAGAAGCTGAAGCAGCAAAACAAGGCTGTATCAGCTGAACTTCTTCCTTTGGGAAGAATTCAATGCTTTTCCATATAACAGTCAATCAGAAAACAAACTATTACACAGAAAGCGTTTCAATAACAGCAATTCTCAGAGCTGAAGCAGGCGAGAAAGGCTGTAAGTGTCATATACACATAAAGTACCATTTATTTATTTCTAAAAATATTACTGCTAAAACAATTAAAAATTTTAAAACTGGAGTTCCCGCTTTGGTGCAGTGGGTTAAGGATCTGGCAGTGCCACAGCTGTGGTGTGGGTCACAGCTGCAGCTCAGATTCAGTCCCTGGCCTGGGAACTTCCACATGCCGTGGGAGCAGCCAAAACAGAAAAAAAAATTAAAACCAATACAATGTTATTTTAAATTTGTTCCATTTTAAGACAACACTGTTTACCATCTACTAACATTTAAGAGCTTTCACTCCACTGTCTGACTTCCGAAGTAATTATCTATACTAGTAGACATTGAGTAGCTGGTTTACTACAGCAAAAGAGATTACTAAAGATGTTGACAGTATTATCATTTTTATGTTTAAAACTTTTATTCAATGTTAGATCTTAAAATATGAGCCAGTTTTACCAATAAGCAGATAATAAACTAAATTAGGTAATCTACAATGACTAAGACCCAAGGTAAAAAGGACTGCTTATATAAAGACTGTATAGGCACTTGGACAGCCAATATATATTTTCGGGTGGAACAATAGCTCAGTAAGTCACATGCTCAAAAATTGAAGCTGCATTTTGTAGCAGCTGAAGTTCTTGATGATCTCTTAAAAATTAAGCCTAGGTCATACATGTATGTAAAGCAACAGTGTCTCTCTAAGTATGAATAAGAAACTGGTAGCAATCGTTGCCTCAAGGAATCAGACCTGGGTGATACCAAGGGATGTCTCTGCCAAGGTGCCTAACTTTAGAGATCAAACTGTGGAGCAATTTATGCCCCAGGGCACTGTCTAAAACCAACAGACTAATCAGCTAGTACTCCATGAAGACTAACAGCTTGGTGTAATACCAACACAGAACACAGAAGACCAGCAAAAATTGAGGCAGACCAACCAAATTTTTGAAATTTTGTTTTTGTTTTTTAGTCTCTTTAGGGCCGCACTCACAGCATATGGAAGTTCCTAGGCTAGGGGTCAAATCAGAGCTGCAGCTGCCAGCCTACAACACAGCCGCAGCAACATGGGATCCAAGCTGCGTCTGTGACTTACCCTGCAGCTCACAGCAATGCGGTAACCCTGTGAGCAAGGCCAGGGACCAAACCCACATCCTCATGGATACTAGTTGGGTTCATTACCCACTGAGCCGCAACAGGAACTCCTGCTTATCCATTCTAAATGTAATAGTTTGCATCTACTAACCCCAAGCTCCCAGTCCATCACACTCCCCCTTGCTCGTTGCACATTATAACTTCAGCAGTTAGCCACTTATTGGTCAGAGGTTGTTCCTAAGCCCTTTAAACCATTAGTGTTCGTACCCTTTACTGTTGGATCTACGTTGTGTGCTTTGGAAACTATTTTCACAGTTCAGGGAGTTTATGAGTTTGTGTTAGGTTCGGCCAAAGACCAGAGGCTCAGATGTTCCCTTTGCTTCTGCTTCTCAGAAGGTACAAACTTGGGCATCTGAATAGTCTTCCAGAACATCAAGACAACTCTGGTTTTTGCAAGTTTCTCTGATCTGTTAAATGTTTGGTCTCATTTATGACAAACCCATAGCTAACATCATACTCAGTGGCAAAAGCTGAAAGCCTTTCCTTTAAAATCAGGAAAAAGAAAAGGATACCCACTCTAGCCACTTCCATTTAACATAGTATTGGAAGTCTGAACCCAGCAGTCAGACAAGAAAAGGAAATAAAAGGCATCCAAATTGGAAAAGAAGAAGTAAAACTGTCACTATCTGCAGAGTACATGATACTATACATAGAAAACCTTAAAGTCTCCACCAAAAAATTATTAGAATAGATGAATTCAATAAAGTTTCAGGGTATAAGACTATTATTTAGAAATCTGTTGCTTTACTACACACTAATAATAAGCTATCAGAAAGAGAAAGCAAGAAAGTAATCCATTTTAAATTGTATCAAAAAGAATAAAATACTTAGGAATAAACTTAACCAAAGAAGTGAAAGATACTCTGAGGATTATAAATCACTGATGAAGGCAACTGAAGATGATACAAAGAAAAAGAAAGATATCTCGTGTTCTTTGGCTGGAAGAATTTTTTTTTCTCTCTTTTTTTCTTTTTGCTTTTTAGAGCCGCACCTGCGGCATACAGAGGTTCCCAGGCTAGGGGTCTAATCGGAGCTACAGCTGCCAGCCCATGCCATAGCCACAGCCATACCAGATCCGAGCCGCATCTGCAAACTACATCACAGCTCACGGCAATGCCGGATCATTAACCCACTGAGCAAGACCAGGGATCGAACCTGCAACCTCATGGTTCCTAGTTGGATTCGTTAACTGCTGCACCACGACGGGAACTCCTGGAAGAATTAATATTGTTGAAATATCCACACTACTTAAAGCAGTCAGTGAGTTTAATGGAATCCCTATCAAAATACCTTTGACATTTTCTGGACAGGTCTGGAACAAGTAATCCTAAAATTTATATAGAACCACCAAAGACCCTGAATTGCCAGAGCAATCCTGAGAGAAAATAACTAAGCTTCACTCCCTGACTTAAGAGTATACTACAAAGTAATCAAAACAGCATGGTACCAGTACAAAAACACACACGTAGATCAATGGAAGAGAACAGAGCACCCAGAAATAAACCCATGCACTTATGATCAATTAATCTACAACAAAGGAGGCAAGAATATACAATAGAGAAAAGGCAGTTTCTCCAATAAATGGTGCTGGGTAAACTAGACAGCAACATACATAGAGAATTATGAAAAAGAATATGAAAGAATGAAATTAGAACATTTTCTCAAACCATATATAAAAATAAACTCAAAATGGATTAAAGACCTTTCGAGCCTCAGGAGTTCCCATTGTGGCTCAGTGGGTTATGAATCTGACTAGTATCCAGGAAGATGTGGGTTTGATCCCTGGTGGGTTAAGGATATGGCATTGCCATGAGCTGCAGCATAGGCCATAGATGTGGCTCAGATCCCGCATATTTCACAAAATTCATTTATTCACCTCTGATTTATACTTTTCACTATATGCAAAAAAAATTTTTTTGGCTGCACCCATCATGTGCAGAAGTTCCTGGGCCAGGGATAGAACCCAAGCTACAGCAGTAATAATGCTGGATCTTCAAACCCACTGAGCCACCAGGGAGCTCCTGTAAACAAATACTGAACTCTAGTTATATAGGGCTGCCTTTCACAATCTATAGTTTAGCAATTCTTTTTTTTTTTCTTTTTGGGCTTTTTAGCGCAGCACCCGAGGCATATGGAGGCTCCCAGGGTCAAATCAGAGCTGCAGCTGCCAGCCTATACATCACAGCAATGCCAGATCAGAGCCACTTATTTACTGCATACAGTATGTATATATATTTTTTTGTCTTCTTGCCTTTTCTAGGGCCGCACTCACAGCATATGGAGGTTCCCAGGCTAGGGGTATAATCGGAGCTGTAGCCACCGGCCTATGCCACAGCCACAGCAACACAGGATCCAAGCTGCGTCTGTAGCCTACATCACAGCTCACAGCAATGCCGGATCCTTAACCCACTGAGCGAGGCCAGGGATCGAACCCACAACCTCATGGTTCCTAGTCGGATTCGTTAACCACTGAGCCATGACAGGAACTCCTGCACACAGTATTTTACTAGAGAAAAAACACTGCAATAATGGGCATAATTAAGTCAAAATTCTGAGACTTAAAACTACACTGCAAGCTTTTTTTTTTTTCTTTTTAGGGCTGCACCTGTTGCATATGGAAGTTCTTGGACCAGGGGTTGAATCAGAGCTGCAGCTGCAGCCCTACACCACAGCCACAGTAACACTAGATCTGAGATGCATCTTTAAACTATACCACAGCTTGTGGCAGGCCCGGATCCTTAACCCACTGAACAAGGCCAAGGATCAAATCTGTATCCTCATGGATACTACCTGGATTCTTAACCCACTGAGCCACAATGGGAGCTTCTACACTGCAATCTATTTGGGATAGGCAGCACACTGATTAAACTACAGGGTATTTTTATAGAAAAACATATCCTCTGTTACAATTATTGCAATGACAAACCAATCTGGACCCAAGACTAACAGCTATAAAGGGATATGACCAGTGAGATAGCATATTACTGTTAGTCTTGGCTACAAGCAAAATATATTATCTACTCAGAAGATCCTTGAAAAAAAAAAAAAATTGTGGCACCCCACCCCCCACCAATTAGAAGAAAACGAAGTTGATGTGTGATGAACTAAGTTGTGTCCCATACTGACACACCAAGAAAGGAAAGAAGCAGAAGTCTAAAGACATGGAAACCTCAAAACAATTCTTGAAGGGTACAAGGGCTGAACTACCATTTCTTTTGATTGTGGGGGAAAAAAACGTTAATATATTACTAATGTACTGTAACAGGGCAAAGGTTCACCATATTATCCTCCTTTAAAGTGAAAGGAAATTAACCCTCAGCCCGAAACGTTGTATACTCTCTATTTCAAAAAATTAAGTTAAAGAGTAACAAAATGGGAGTTCCCATGTTGTTCAGTGGGTTAAGAACCTGATGGAACACCTATGAAGATGTGGGTTCGATCCCTGGCCTTGCTCAGTGGGTTAAGGATCTAGTGCTGACATAAGTTAAGTTGCAGTGTAGGTTCCAGACGTAGTTCAGATCTGGTGTGGCTGTGGCTGTGGCATAGGCCTGCAGCTACAGCTCCAATTTGATCCCTCGCCTGGGAACTTCCACATGCTGCAGGTATGGCCCTAAAAAATAAAAATAGAGTAGCAAAATTTTAAAAATTGTTTATCTTCAGTTTCACGGCCCATATGACTAAATATATGATAAAAAATGTTCAATAATTTAAGAAAATGTTCAGTTAATTGCTAGAGATCTAAATAAACTGATATCCCATATACATGAATAGGAAAGACAACACTAACGTCAATTCTTTCCAATTTGATCTACAGATTCAACATAACATCAATTAAAGTCTCAGTGACTATCAACAAACTGGTTTTAAAGTTTATAGAGAAAGAGAAAAGTCCCAGAATAATCAAAACAATGTTGAAAGGGAAGAGCAAAGCTGAAGAAATGAGCCTATCCAGGTTTAAGAGTTACTCTAAAGCTTCAATCATCAAGACAGCGTGGTATTGACAGAAGAACAGAAAAATAGACCGATGGTATAGAATACAGGGCCCAGAAATAGACCCACATAAATTCAGTCAAATGATCTCTGACAAAGGAGCAAAGGAATTACAATGGAGAAAGGAATCTTGAACACATGGGGCTAGAACAGAAGGACATCAACTCCTAGAAGATGACATAGGAGAAAATCTAGATGAACCTGGGTATGGTGATAACTTTTTAGAAGTCACACAGGCATGATCCATCAAAGGAATAACTGATAAGATGGACTTCATTAAAATTAAAAACTTTTGCTTCGTGAAAGACAATGTCAAGAGAATGAGAAAATAAGTCAGACTGGGAGAAAATATTTGCAAAGGACATTTGATAAAGAACTCTTGTCCAAAACATACTATGAACTCTACAATAAGAAAACAAACAACCAGATTTTAAAAAGACTGGAACAGGTAGCTCACCAAAGGAGATAAATAAATGTCAGTAAGTATATGAAAAGATGGTAATAAATATCATATGTCATCAGGGATCTGCAAATTAAAACAACATTTAAAAACCACTACATAGCTATTAGAATGGCCAAAATCCAAAACACTGACAACACCAAAAGCTGGTGAGGATGTGTAGTAACAGGAATCTCAGAAAGCTACTTCCCATTGCTGGTGGTAATGCCAAATGGTACAGACACTTTGGAAGACTGTTTGGTAGTTTCTTACAAATCTAAACATATCCTTATCACACAGTTAACAGTGCGTTGAAAATCAATGTTCACACAAAAACCTGCACACAGATGTTTATAGCATCTTTACCCACAACTGCCCAAACCTGAAAGCAATCAAAATGTCCTTCAATAGGCAAATGGATAAACAAGTACCACACAATGGAAAATTATTCAACAATAAAAAGAAATGAGCTATCATGCCACAAAATGGCATGGAGGAAGCTTAAAAGCACATTGCTAAGTGAAGGAAGCCAATCTGAAAAGGCTATGAATTGTACGATTCCAATTATATAGCATTCTGGAAAAAGGCAAAACTAGGGAGACAGTAAAAAGATCAGTCATTGCTAAGGGTTGAGGGGAAGGAATGTAGGAATGTAGGTGGAGCACAAGAAATGTTCAGGACAGTGAAATTATTCTGCACAATATACTGATGGTGAATATATGTCATTACAGATTTGTCAAACCCCAAGAATTTACAACACAAACAGTGATCCCTTATTTAATAATAATTTATCAATATTGGCCCATCAATTGTAACAAAGGTACCACACTAATGAAAGATGTTAATAAGAGGGAAAACTGTGTGTTTGCACTTTCCTTCAGTTTTTCTATAAGTCTAAAACTGCTCTAAAAATAAAATCAATTAAAAAAAAAAACCTTATCAATAAACCTCTTACCTGGTCTAATGAAGACATTTTCCACAGACAACATTGCTGCTATTGGAAGTAATAGATCTTCACAGTCCAGAGAAGCAGCCTTTATTACTGCACATGTCAGATGCGGAGGGAGAGGAAACTCTACCATAGACAAACCCAGTCTGGTCACATGGCCACTCCTTAACAGAAAGAAAAAGTTCTTAAGTCTTCCTACCTTAGGGGAGTAAAAATGAAATGTTCATCATTCAGAATAAGTCAGATATAATTTAATTACTTTAAATCACCTCAGAAATTCAATTCAATATAAGAAATATGATACACTGTGCTGACTGATAAGAGAAATACAAAGATGATAAATTCCTTGTTGCCAAGGGCCTATATACCCAAAAAACTAAACAATGAGGCAGGGTAAAGTAGTGTAATAAGACACAGAAGGCTACAGAAGCATGGAAGATGTCCTTAGAGAAATGAGACAATGATAATATCCAAATCTTTTCCTACCATACAAATCATAAGAACAAGGACTCTGGCTCTCTTACCATTTTGGTGTACCCAGCACAATGCCTGGCACTGAAACAGTACTCAGAAATTACTTACTAAATGATACTAACATTAAACAAAATTAGTTTTATGGTACAATTTCAGAAATGTGGTGAAGAAAGAGTGAGGATAAACTTTGATTTCAGGTAAAGCAACCCAGTTAATTCAAACAAATCACTTTCTACTGATAAAGGAAAGTATCAAGAACCCTGTTTTATTTTTTTTATTTTTTTTTTGCCTTTTGTCATTTTAGGGCCGCACCCGCAGCATGTGGAGGTTCCCAGGCTAGGGGTCTAACAGGAGCTGTAGCCGCCGGCCTACGCCACAGCCACAGCAACACGGGATCTGAGCCGCGTCTGCGACCTACACCACAGCTCACAGCAACGCCGGATCCTTAACCCACTGAACGAGGCCAGGGATCGAACCCGCAACCTCATGGTTCCTAATCAGATTCGTTTCCACAGCGCCACAACAGGAACTCCAAGAACCCTGTTTTAAAAAGATATTAACACCTATCATGCTTGGTTTTGTTTATTCGGTTTTTATTTTTTACCTGTCAATAGCATCACACTGGTAAAGTTGTTTAAGAGCTTCCAAAATAAGTCTCTCATTAGGTGGATCCAAATAGGGAAACCTGTGTGTTTAAATGAGATATAAAATGAGATACCATTCCTTGAACATGGTAAGATTTCATAGACTTGAAAACTATTTTAAAAGGTTTTACTTCCATTTTTCAAGTTTTTCTTTTCTCTTTCTCTTTTTTTAAGCATCTATGATCATGATCAGCATTTCGCAAAGTAGGAAATATTTTTTTCCGAATCACACTCCTCAATTTAATTCAGGAAGTACTTCTTTTCCATCCCCCTTAGTGGCACACTCTCATTCTTCAGAGCCAATAATAACAAGTCTACTCTATAGTGCATAAATTTTTTTTTTACAATTTTATAAAACTGTGAAGAAGAATTAATTCAAAGTGGTTACAAGTTACAAGTTATTTAATAGTACCTCAAAATGATTTTTGATAAAATTAATTTACTGATTTGTTTTATTGTATTTATATATATGTATGTACTTATTTTTTCCTGAACTATCTGTAAATAACTTGCAAATATAATGTCAATTCACCCCCAAAATATTTCAGCATGTATCCTCTGAAAATAAGGACCTTCTCTTTACATACCGCAATATCATTAATGAACATAAGACAATTAATAATAGTCACAAAGGACAGCAGAGTGGCATATAACCAAGGCTGAATAACTATGTCCCCCATAGGAACAATAGTTGCTTAATATTTTCTGCACTGGATTTTTTTTTCCATCATTAGCCTTTTTCTTTTGGCCATGCCCGCAGCATGCATAAGTTCCTGAGCCAGGGACCAAACCCTTGCCATAGCAGTAACTCAAGCCACAGCAGTGACAATGCCAGATCCTTAACCCACTGAGCCACTAGGGAACTCCAAAAGCATTAGTCTTGAGGCAATAAATAATTTACTCCAACTTCTCACTGTGAAAAAGTTTCAGCAGAAGACAAAAAGGTCCAATACCTTATACAAAAATCCATTCCAGGATTGACAACTCTATTTAAAAACAAATAAGGAAGTTCCCACGTGGTGCAGCAGGTTAAGGATTTAGCCTTGCCGTGTTGCAGGTTGCAGTTCAACACAGGTTCAATCTCTGGCCCTGGAACTTCCACATGCTGTGGTTGTAGCCAAAAGAAAAAAAAAAGCTACTCTAGTTTTGGGAGTTTCCGTTGTGGCTCAGTGGTAACGAACCTGACTAGTATCCATGAGGATGTGGGTTTGATCCCTGGCCTGGATCAGTGGGTTAAGGATCTGGCATTGCTGTGAGTTGTGGTGTAGGTCACAGATGCAGTTCAGATCCCTCATGGCTGTGGCTGTGCCGTAGGTCTGATTTGATCCCTAGCCTGGGAACTTCCATATGCCTCGGGTGCGGCCCTTAAAAGACTGACTAAATAAATAAATAAATAAATAAATAAATATAAATAAATAAATAAACAAAAAATCTGGTAGACTGTTCTACACTCAGCTTTCCTACAACTGGTATCCAAAAGTCCTGGTATCTGCTAGAGCAAGAGCTGGCAAGCACCTTCTAAAGAAGGCCAGATAGTAAATATTTTAGGTTTTGCAGGCTATATGGTCTGTCATATGCCCCACTCTGCTTCTGAAGCAAAAGCAGCCATACATAAAGGAATGGGCATGGCTGTGTTCCAATAAAATTTTAGTTTCAAAAACAATAAGTAAGCCTGGACCAAATTTTGTAACCCCTGTCCTAGAGTAATACCAAACTAAGCAGCTTCCTCTTCTAGAAAAAAGCCTTTTCATATTTGTAAACACCACAATTATTTCTCCAACTACCAATTCTGTCACAAATTCCTTATATTATTTGGTTTCTAAGAGAACTACTGTCTCTAATGGCCATTTTTTAGAAACTCTAGTTTTTCAAACTCCTCATAAAATGTGATAACATGCAAAACTGAACTCCAAATGCAGAAGGGTCAACACAGAACAGGAATGCTGTAATTCCCAGCCATCTAGACATGCAGCCTATTAATATCACCAAAGTCTACTATGCCACTGGGATTTTTTAAATTGTTTTCATACAGAATAAGAATTGTAAGCTCATATTACATTTGTGGCGATCTGGTAATTTTAGATCCTTTCCACACTGAATTTCCTTAATGTGCAATCAGTACATATATATTTAAGATGTACGCTTTCAGACTTTTACCTTGTTAATTTATGTCAAGGTTCTGGCTTGTTGAGACCCTTCCAAATTTTAGTTTTAATCATCTACCAATTAGATGGAAGATATTTTCCAAAAGTCTACTAATCATGACTTTAATATCTTTCTTTAGTATTTTCATTAAAAATGCTTATCAGGAGGAGTTCCCGTCGTGGCTCAGTGGAAACGAATCCGACTAGGAACCATAAGGTTGCGGGTTTGATCCCTGGCCTTGCTCAGTGGGTTAAGAATCCAGTGTTGCCATGAGCTGTGGTGTAGGTTACAGACGCGGCTCAGATCCCGCATTGCTGTGGCTGTGGCTGTGGCTGGCAGCTGCAGCTCCAAGTCAACCCCTAGCCCAGGAATCTCCATATGCCATGGGTATGGCCCTAAAAAGACCAAAAAAAAAAAAAAAAAAGGTTCTGAGTGAATTAGGGCCATTGTATACCTTTCATTACAGATAAGCAATGGTCACTAAATGATCCAAAATAAACACCAGCATGAAACACTCCACTGAGTCAAGGTTAAAATATGAACAAGGGATCAAATCCCAGTAAAGCAATGCAGAGAAGCCTTTTATCTGGGTTTAGTTGAAACTTGAAATGTAGGGATATATGAATCAAATACTTTAGCAAAATTCTGAGGACTCACCTGGCTTCCTAACAAATTTTTCTTTTTTTCAAGTTGTCTACATACCTTATAACATCATGTATGGCAAGGCACTTTAAGGTCAGAACTACAGATGTCAAACTAGTTCTCTTAATCTCAGGGATCACATGGTCAGGCATACACTGGTTCCAAAAATCTTTACTATAGATCCGAAAGCATTTTCCTGAGGAAGTCCTGCCAGCTCGGCCACTTCGCTGTAACGCCTCACTCCTTTAGAAGAAAAAAAACGAAGTCCCCAAAATGTCTTGTGAGTTTTCTAAGTAATTAATTTCCTACCCCCAAATCTGCTAGAAATTATTTAATCACCTGTTCTTTGAATAAAAAGGCTTAACACAGAGACTTACTTTGAAATCGGAACCACCTCTAGGATGTCCAATCCCAATCTGGGATTGTGATTTAACTGCTTCACAAAGCCACCATCTACCACATATCTAAGAAGAATGAAAAAAAGTTAAGTTTCTAGAAAATAAGGAAACACTTGTTAATTTTTAACCACTTTTGAGTTCTCCTTTTCTACCAAACCAACAACTAGACAATGACTTTTATGTTAAGTGTAAAACTTGAAAGTCAAGAAATTGGAACCTTTGTACCATTGCTACTGGAAATGTAAAATGGTCCAGCCAATGTGGAAAGTGGTTTGGAGGTTCCTCAAAACATTAAACACAGAATTACCATATGACCCAGAAATTCAATTTCTAGGTATACACCCAAAAGAACTGAAAACAAGTACTCAACAAACTCTTGTAGACATATGTTCATACTAAAACTATAATAGCTAAAAGGTAGAAACGACTTAAATGTCCATTAACGATTAAGGGATGAAAGGATGAACAAATTATGGTATTTACATACAATGGAATATTACTGAGAGATAAAAAAGAACGAAGCACTGGAGTTCCTGTCATGGCACAGCGGAAACGAATCCGACTAGGAATCATGAGGTTTTGGGTTTGATCCCTGGCCTCACTCAGTGGGTTAAGGATCTGGCATTGCCATTAGCTGTTTTGTAAGTCAGAGATGCAGCTTGGATCTGATGCTGTTGTGGTGTAGGCTGGGAGCTGTAGCTCTGATTGGACCCCTAGCCTGGGAGCCTCCTTATGCCAAGGGTGTAGTCCTAAAAAGAAAAAGAAAGAAAGAAAAAAAAAGAATGAAGCTCTGATACATGCTACAACGTGGATGAATCTCAAAAAACTTGCAGAGCGAAAGAAACCAGGCTGAAAGGTCACATATTGTATGATTCCATTTATATGAAATACCTAGAATAGGATATCCATAGAAACAGAAAGTGGTGGTTGCCACGGGCTGGGGTGGAGGCGTGAATAAGAAGGTACTCCTTAAAGTATACAGTTTTCTATCTGGGGCTAATGAAATGTTTTAGAACTAGAAAGTGGTGGTGGTTGCACAACATAACATGTATAATAAATGGTACTAAATTGTTCACTTTTCATCGTTAATTTAAGTTCTCCTGTAAAAAAACAAACAAACTTGAAAATCAGCTCTAAACCATTCTAACAGGTTCAGCATCTAATTCCAGTTAGCCTTTAATAATACCATTTTAAGCCAATTAAACAGAGAACAAGTCAGGTAAAACCAAGTTAGGGACAGTAGTAAGTCTATCATTTACTAAGGGAACATTCCAGGAAACATGCTATTTAATGACTTTTTGCCTTTGCTTGAAACAGAAAATTGCAGAGGTTAATATACTCAGGAAAACTGCTCTAAGCCCTTAGTGAAACCATTATTTTTAAAGTAAAGGAAGAAAAGCAGAGGAAATTAAAATTCCTCTCAGATCTGAGTAATCATTTTACCCAAAAGAAATACACATATCTTTATGTCAGGCCTAGCCTTTCTGTGGCAGAGACAGACAGACTTAGTTAAGGACATAAAACATACTGCGTAAAAGATAAATATCCACAAGGAATATTCTTTCAACAGTCTGAAAGAACTTCACATTAGCTATCAGTCTAGACTTAAAATCTCCAAGAGTTTCTCTACAAAATTTACTCAAAAATTTGATGGCATCACTAATTATATATATAAAAAAAGAGGTCGCTCTCATAGTTCTTTTCACAAAAAGGTGAAAAGTAAGAAACAGTACCTCCAGATGAACAGACATATAAAGCCTGCTACATGAAGCGGAGCTGAGCATAGGAAAGGACTATCAGATCATCTTAGGCACAGGCTGGTAATGGGGATCTAGAAAAAAAGAGGTTTGGCTTCCTATAATGAAACCCATTAAGTACTACACGTAATCTTAAATTCGGGAAGAGGAAGCTACAGGGTACCAAGTACAGGTATTTAAAAAGTGTGAACGGAAATACTGTGTACATCTCCTACTCCATTTTCTATTTAGGGCAATCAATAATTTCAAAAAAAATGATAGGTGATTACAAGTTAAGTAGGTGAGAAGGGAGTTAGTGGATGACACAAAGACACATATTTAATGTTTTATGATTAGCTAAGTGGCTTTCTCAGCTTTAAGAGGAATTTAAAAAGTCATACCTGATTCCATCTATTGTCAAAGACGTTGCAGAAATATTGGTAGATATGACACATTTTCTGATTCCAGGTGGAGGTGGCAAAAATATTCTCCTCTGTTGATCTAAAATACATGTAAAGAGAAAATACTAATTGACAACAGGTATTTGCCAAACTCAAGTTTGAAAATCTCAGAATTCCTATTGTGGCTCAGCAGTAATGAACCTACCATGAGGATGCAGGTTCAATCCCTGGCCTCATTCAGTGGATTAGGATATGGCATTGCTGTGAGCTGTGGTGTAGGTTGCAGATGTGGCTTGGATCTGGTGTTGCTGTGGCTGTGGCGCAGGCCGGCAGCCAGTCCAATTTGACCCCTAGCCTGGGAATTTCCATATGCCACAGGTGAGGACCTATAAAAAGGAAAAGAGCTGTTTTGAAAGGAACCATGAGGTTGTGGGTTCAATCCCTGGCCTTGCTCAGTGGTTTAGAGATCTGGCATTGCTGTCAGCTGTGGTTTAAGTCGCAGACTGGGCTGAGATCCCAAGTTGCTGTGGCTGTGGTAGAGGCTGGCAGCCACTCCAACCCAGTCCCTATCCTGGGAACCTCCATATGCCACGAGTGTGGCCCTAAAAAGCAAAAAATAAAACAAACAAAAAACCTCATTTTCTTTTTATTAAAAATGTTTTCTTTACCCCTTTAGTTATCTTGATTCCAAATAGAATAGCAAAAACTATTTTTTCTCACCTTTCACTATTAAGATCTCTAGATCCATGGAACCACAAATTATTATTTCTAAAACAAGCCCTATAGCAGAGTCCTTCAGGTAGGTCTTAGCTCCCCTCGAGACTATTTAAAAACTGTAGGCCTCTTCATTAAAAGTCACCTATGTGTATGCACACACAAAATTTCAACCAATGAGGATGTTCAGGGACTCTCTGAAGCCCATCCAAAGACAATAGATTAAAGACCTCTTTAAGCTTTAAAGACTAGCTAAGGCTATTTTTACTTTTGCAGGTGTTTTCCCAGTTCATGACTACATCTCTTAACAAGTAACACCACTGTGGTTTCTACTACCCACACATTCTGAAAGGTGGTTCCCCGTATGGTAACTTGTTTCTCTGGCCATAGTTTATGGCACCAAGGATAAGAATCTCCCTCCAGCTGGGCCACTTTGATTCTCCTGTGATTTTGGAATAAGGTCTAAGAGATGCTCAATTTGATTAGGCTAGTCTCTTTCAAAGAGGAAAAATTAACCTGTGAACCACAGAGAAGTGATTAATGTTTATGGAAGAAAGCTAGTCTAAAGAGAGGAAAGAAGGAATCACCATGAGAGTTCACCTGGAAGTAAAACAAGTAGAAAGATGGATTTGGCCAGACTTGCCCTCCTGCCAGGTTAAACAGAAAATAGGACAAGAGAGTTAATGTTTGTTTGCAAGGAAATTATTATGGCATAGGCAAAAGGAGATAAATGAAGTCTGGTAAAAGACCAGTCTCAACACATTCTAAAATTACTGAATTAGGAACAGAATGATTTTGCAGAAATAGGAAGTAATCATCAGAAAGATTGTTTAAAATTGAGATTAGAAATTATGATAATGACAAGAGTATGAAATTTATTATTTTTTTTTTTTTAGGGCTCCACCTGCAGCAGATGGAAGTTCCCAGGCTAGGCTCTGAATGGGAGCTGCAGCTGCAGGCCTCTGCCACAGTCACGCCAGATCCAAGCTGTGTCTGCAACCTACACCAAAGCTCAAGGCAACACCGGATTTTTAACCCACTGAGCAAGGCCAGGGATGAAAGCCACATCCCCATGGATACTAGTCAGATTGGTTTCCACTGTGCCACAACAGGAACTCTGACATTAAGTTTTTGAATGGGTAGCTGAGATGGGATAAAGGAAAAAAAAATCACTTAAGCTGGAGAAGTCAAGCAAGGGATTTCAAAGATCTCCAAAAGTTAGGAGTAATCATTCTAAATTAATCTACTAGAGTGTGAAAAGAAATTATAAGCACATCTATTTATATTAACCATTACATCTTTTTACTATTTTACATTACATATTAGAACAGCAAGTACATATATATATGTAATTTAAAAAGAAAAAAGATTTGGAGTTCCCATCGTGGCACAGCAGAAACAAATCCGACTAGGAACCATGAGGTTGCGGGTTTGATCCCTGGCCTCGCTCAGTGAGTTAAGGATCTGCCATTGCCGTGGGCTCTGGTGTAGCTCGCAGACACGGCTCGGATCCCGTGTTGCTGTGGCTGTAGCGTAGGCTGGCAGGTACAGCTCCAATTCGACCCCCTAGCCTGGGACCCTCCATATACTGTGGGTGCTGCCCTAAAGCGACCAAAAAAAAAAAAAAATTTTGGGGGGGGAGTTCCAATTGTTGCTCAGCAGTAAGGAACCCAACTAGTATTCATGAAGATGTGGGTTCAATCCCCGGCCCTGCTCAGTGGGTTAATGATCCAGCATTGCTGTGGCTGTGGTGTGGTCCAGCGGCGGCAGTTCTAATTCAGCCCCTAGCCTGGGAACTTCCATATGTCGCAGGTGCAGTCCTAAAGAAAAAAAAAAAAACATTTCTGCAGGTGTGGCCCCTAAAAAAAGTAAAATAAAATAAAATAAAATTTCTGGGTATTTCTGAGATTTACATAGTTCATTTCTTCCAAGTGGTTCAAAGGAGTCATATACTACTTTACAGTCCAAATTATATGTTTATACATTTATTTATTGTCTTTCTATTCTACTATAGCATAGCTCTGCAAGAAGGACTTTCTTAATTTAAGACTTATCTCTAGTACCTATACTGCTTGGACCACAGAAAGTGCTCAATAAAGTTTAATAAATTGATAAATTCAAAAACGCGTGATACAAATAATAAATTGAGATCCTTCTACCTTTAAAATTTCACATTACCCTAAAATTTTAATGAATTATAAATGTCCATTCTGAACATATTTATGATCAACTCCGTTTTTCAATTAACCCATTTTGAGAAGTACCTAATTTTCATCTCAGTTTAAGCAAAATTTCAGTTTCGTTTATCATTTTGTTCACCACAATAAAAAGTCCTGAAACTGCTGTTTTGACAAGATTCACATTTCTTTCACATTTACATTTCACTCACATATTTTAACATCATATTCTTTAAGTATATTTTTATTTTATTTTATTTCACTTTTTTTAGGGCCACACCTGCAGCATATGGAAGTTCGCAGGCTAGGGGTTGAATCGGAGCTACAGCTCCCAGCCTACACTACAGCCACAGCAACACTAGATCAGAGCCGCATCTATGACCTACACCACAACTCACGGAAACACCGGATCCTTAGTCCACTAGGCAAGGCCAGGGATCAAACCCACGACCTCATGGATCCTAGTTTATTTGTTAACCACCGAGCCACAAAAGGAACTCCATATTCTTTAAGTATAAACACATGCCAATTTCATTTTCGTTTTATAAAGGTTTGAAAAAATGTTAAATACATATATACTAAACTACTTTCTCACTTTCCACAAAGAGAAAGGGAAATTGAATACTTTCATTGAGATGTAGCACTTCTCCTGATTACCTCCAAGGTACCTAATAAGGGACTAGAATGTAAATTAACAGTGGAAGGGAGGTGGCAAAGAGGTAGAAAGGTGTTCCAACATCTACTAGGACATAAGTATACTGAGGAGAGACTACCTAACACTCGTAATGGAGCAATGCTCTTAAGATATATTTATGTGACATATTATATACATGATATACTGAAACTTCCTCATAGAATTTTTTGTTTCAAATTGACCCCAAAGCAGAAATGTGTTTGAGAGAGAGAGAGAGTGTGTGTGTTTGTGAAAGACAGAGAGAGAGAATGTATATAAAAAGAACATAAAGCAGTAAACAAACTGTCAATCAAAGGGGGAAAAAATGATTTCAGAATAGAACAAAAGAGGTACAACACTGCTCGGCTCAAACTCCACCTTCCCTGGAAGTCATTTTTGGGTGAGTCAAAAATAACTTGAGAATTCTAACACAGCTGAAAATCAAACTTCTGACATAGAGAAAAGGCTTGAGCTAATCAGTAAAAGCAGTTGTAAAGATAAAGTTACTAGAAGGAAGTTCAAAAAAGTATGGAAGACAAGGAATCTAATATAAGAATAACTGGTACCCCTGATGTAGGGAAACAACAGACAGGAGTTATATTCGAAGATATAACACAAGAGAATTTCCTTGAAATAAAGAATGGAATTTGAAGATCAAAATAGCAGCTCAGGAAAGTTTATTCTGTTTTTGGTGGTAGTTACACAAGCATATACATTTGTCAAAATTCACTGAACGGTATACTTAAAACAGGCATAGTTTATTGTACATAAATTATACCTTAATAAAGTTGATTTTTTAAAAAAGCACATAAAATTCCAGGAATTTTAATGCAAAACACTCAAGACAAAAATATCCTAATTAAAGCTATTAAACTCTTAAGGATTAAAAACAGAACTTTTCAGACAATCAGACAGAAAAAGCAAATGACTTACAAGGAGGGGGAAAAAAATCAGGCTGGCTTCAGACTTCTCCGCAGGAACATTCAATGCCAGAAGACAACTGGACAACGTCTACCAAGTTCTAAGGAAAAGAAAGTGTGACCCAAGAACATAAAACCCAGCCAGCATGTAGCTCAAGTATAAAAGCAAAAGCCAGACATTCCCAAAAAAAAAAAAAAACCTACAAAAAAAGTAGCCTTTCTATTAAAAAAAAAAAGTTAAAATCTAGCCAATCTAAAATTAACCAAAAGTAACTTAGAAATGAAAAAACAATGGTAAAATGATTGACTGAATATGTCTGAACAATGTAAAAATAAAAATCAGAAGAGGAGGATAAAGAGGACTAAAAGTACTTAAGTCCTCATCTTTCAAATCAGGCCACAGATAAGATCTCCAATCAAATATAGTCTACATGGAGTTTCCATTGTGGCTCAGTGGGTTAAGAACCTGACCAGTAACCATGAGGATGCAGGTTCTATCCCTGGCTTCACTCAGTGGGTTAAGGATCGGCATTGCCACAAGCTACAGCATCGGTCGCAGACGTAGCTCAGATCTGGAATTGCTGTGGCTGTGGTGTACGCCGATGGCTGCAGCTCCAATTTGACCCCTAGACTGGGAACTTCCATATGCCATGAGTGCAGCCATAAAAAAAAAACACAAAAAAAACAGGGGGACGGGGAACACAGTCTACAAAGAAGACATTAACTTCAGCTTAATATTTTTCCTCTTTTAAAACTTAAAGTAATCTTTTATAAAATATTATTTCATGTGGTAAAGAAAGATTTACTTGAAGTTTAACAATTCTTTTAAGTAAATTCAAGTAAAATCAAATACTTTTAAAACAAACAATAGTATAATCTCACTTTTAAAAAAGTACTTCTGAGAGTTCCCGTCGTGGCTCAGTAGTTAACGAATCCGACTAGGAACCATGAGGTTGCGGGGGTTCGATCCCTGGCCTTGCTCAGTGGGTTAAGGATCTGGCGTTGCCGTGAGCTGTGGTGTAGGTTGCAGACGCGGCTCATATCCCACGTTGCTGTGGCGAAGGCCGCGGCTACAACTCCTGTTAGACCCCTAGCCTGGGAACCTCCAAATACCGCGGGTGTGGCCCTAGATAAGGCAAAAAGACAAAAAAAAAAGTACTTCTGTTCTGGGAGTTCCCATTGTGGCTGAGCGTTAACAACGACTAATATCCATGAGGAAGTGGGTTCAATCCCTGGCCTAGCCCAGTGGGTGAAAGATCCGGTGCCGCTATGAGCTGGTATAGGTCCGCAGAGGCGGCTCGGATCCAACATTGCTGTGGCTGTGGCTCAGGCCAGCAGCTGCAGCTCTGATTTGACACCTAGCCTGTGGACTTCCACATGCCATGGGTGTAGCCCTAAAAAGACAAAAAATAAAATAATAAATACCTACCTACTTACTTATCCTTTACACACATAAACACAGCTCTGAACAATATTTTTCCTAATGTTAGAGATGGTTATTCTTGTATGGAGTTTGAGGTGATTTCTTTTTTTTACCTTTGTAATTTTGTACACTGCTTGATTCTTTACCGTGAAGCTGTCATTTTTGCTCAATTGAGTATTTTTTCTTAAAAGAAAATTGGAGCAAATATGCTGAGACACCAACTATGTTAATTCTGCATAGTAGAATGGATTTTTTTTTGTACTTTATACTTTCAAAACTTCTACAAAGGGCAAAAATCAAAGGAGCATATGTAACATAAACCTATTTTTGTTAAAAAAAAACTAAACAATAAAATATATCTAAATGTATAAAGAAAAAGATTAAAACAATATACCCCAAAATATTAAGTGATTACCATTTAATCATGTGGGTGGGATCTAAATTTAATTACTTTGCTGATTTTACTGTTTTTAAAAAGTATCTATTTCTTGGAGTTCCCATCATGGCTCAGTGGTTAATAAATCCAACTAGGAACCATGAGGTTGCGGGTTCGATCCCTGGCCTTGCTCAATGGGTTAAGGATCCGGCGTTGCCGTGAGCTGTGGTGTAGGTTGCAGATGCGGCTCAGATCCCATGTTGCCATGGCTGTGGCGTCGGCCACAGCTCCGATTAGACCCCTAGCCCGGGAACCTCCATATGCCGCGACTGCAGCCCTAGAAAAGGCAAAAAGACCAAAAAAAAAAAGTATCTATTTCTTTATAAGACAAAAGAAAAAATTTCCCACTTGGGGTGATTCCACATATACTGAAAGTTTTTATGTGAAGCTCACTACCCTTACTCCCCTACGTCTTTAATCTTAAGATTTAAGAAAACCTCTTAGATATTTGGTATTTGCCGTACTGAGGTAATATCTTTGTTTTACAAGAAGAAAGGAAAAAAACTCCTATTTTTGAATTTCTCCTCTTTTAACACGGACACTAGTCCAAGGTAAAGCTCCTCTCCTTTTCTTCCATATGCCATGGAAATATATGTATTGTTAGATCTCCCACTACTGAATAAATAACCAGTTATCAAATGTAGATTTACCATGTAACCTCAGCAACATCACTTAGCCTTTATCAGTAAAATAAAGAAATCTGATTATGCAAAAACATATATATGGATATATGTGCATTTTTCTTAAACAAAAAATAGTCATGGCTTTCATTACTCAAAAAAAAAAAAAAAACCTGAGATTCCCACCCTCCGCAAAAGGCTAAAAAGCACTGAATTAGATAATTACTTCAGCGCTAAAATTATCTAATTCTATGCAATTAATTGTCTACGCATTAATTATGAAGTAACAGGTATATTTCAGTTCACAAGTTTTTGTGAGGTTCAGCCTTCCCTAAATGCATGACAAATCTTAAGAAGTGCAATATCTCAACAAAGTGGGGATGTCAGAAGATGGAAAAAGTTTGAAACAAGAATAAGGTTCAGACACAGTGTTTGATGCAAGACATTAATAGAATATGCAGCAGAAAGTGATAAATCAGTAAATCAATTTAATAAATATTTAATCAGGACTTTCTCAGCATACTTGCCCACAAGAAGCTCACAATCTCATAGAGGGGATGAAATGATCATAACACAAGATAAATGTGTTAAGCGTCACAAGGGGTATAGTAAAGAACAAAGAGGTTCAAATGAAGAAGAGATAAAACTCAGCTGTGAGGAGGGAAATGAGGAAAGGTTCTTATAGAGTTGGCTGCACTCATGAACAAAAGAGCAGGATTTCCACCAGTAACAAGAGAGAATAAAAGGGAAAAGAGGAATTTAAGTTCAGGAAATAGCAAATAGAGTCACAAAGTTGCAGGAAGAATCAAATATACCTTTTACATTTTGAGTTTGGGTGAACATCACTATCGGTGGTGTTTAGAGTTCAGCCCAGGGAGCAGGGTCCTAGAACCTTGGTAGAAGGAGGAATACCATAGCACCTCTCCACATCTGACAGATGAGAATGTTTTTATGTCAAGTAAGGAGACATTTTAAGGTACTTCAAGATGACTTTAAACAGCTGGCTACTCTCATGGATATAGCCCAGAAATAAGAGCGAATATAAAATATCCTCATAATTTTCACATATTTACTAAACCTAGATATGGGTCATTTTTGAACCCACTTTACTACAGGCTATAAGCAGGAAATCTTTCTGCCCTCTCCTCACTCCCAAATGAAAGTTTTCTGTTCCTGAAGTTAACAGGAAATAAAGGAAATAACATTATAATAGTGTCTCTCCCCACCAGCCAATGCAGCAATAATAAAGAAAATAAGCACTGTGTTTAACAGGCTAAAAAGAAAGCCTAAGACCCCAGGAACCTGCCACTCTTTCCCTACGTCATCCAACTCCACCTCACCTATTATATAGTACTTCATCAAGCTCCATAAGAATGCTTCCTTGCACTGTTATAAACTGCTACAATAAATTTTATTACGCTCATAATGGATTACCAGTAGCTCACCCCTACAGTGCCCTTGGAATGAGAAGGGAAACTAAAATAAACAAAACCCTTCAGTAATGGCTCTACTCACACCCAATCCCACATCTTTACCATTTACACATATACACCAACAAAGAGAATCATATACATCGGATATTAAGTCTGAAAGCTGGTTGAGGTCATATTGAAAGATAATGAATGCCAAATTATTAAGCTGGCATTTTAAGTCAGCTGGCAATAGGAGATGGCTAAAGGTACCCAACAGGAGACTGACACAATCACAGCTGTGCTTTCGGAAGACTATGATTACCACACCAGGTGGGATAGTAAATTAAATCAGGGAAAACAAGTTAGGACATGCGAAGAACTCAGGAAAGCAAACTGAGAATCCCAATTCCTATGATGACAATGAAAAGAAAAAAAGAAAAATGAATGATGTGAACAGAAAAAAGTAAAAGAAAACATGTAAGAGTTGCCACTTGTTTGAATCATTTGATCTAACGTGAGATGATGCTCAGACCAAAAAGTCCCATGAGCCCCAGGAGGTCCAAAGTGCAAGAGGCTGAATTGGGGAGGGCTTTCAAGAGTCATCACAAAAAGTGACAGGTGATCCCATCGTGGTGCAGTGGAAACAAATCTGACTAGGAACCATGAGGTTGTGGGTTCGATCCCTGGCCTTACTCAGTGGGCTAAGGATCTGGCATTGCCATGAGCTGCGGTGTAGGTCGCAGATGCGGCTCATATCTGGCATTGCTGTGGCTGTGGCACAGGCTGGCAGCTGTAGCTCCATTCGACCCCTAGCCTAGGAACTCCTGTGTGCTGTGGGTGTGGCCCTAAAAAGAAAAAAAAAGTGACAGGTAAATCCTAGGACCTAACCTCTCCAAAACAGAGAATTCTAAGAAAACAGCAAGCTAAGGATGAAACCTTAGGAAGTAGTCACATTTAGAGGGGACTAAAGGCCAGGGAGGGTGGGAAGGTAGCAGCCTTTGAAAAAAAGGAATTACCCTAGACAACAGCATTTAATGAGACTTATTATTAATACAAAACCAAAATACAAACTAATAGAAAAAAGCCATGAGATCTGAAGAACAGGAGGTCACTAGCAACCTTTAATACTATAAAAACTGGATTTCAGGAAGATAAACAAGAAGCAATGGCAGATACAGAACATTATTTTCAACGTGGAAGTAAGAAAGAAAGAATGAAATTATTTATTTTATATATACATTGTTAACAGTTAACAACAAAGCAACTCTAAGACCTTATCAGTTACAAAGTAAACTATAAAAGTTAGTAGATCATATCTCCAAAAACCAATGAGAACCTTAAATATGTAATAATGACCCTATGAATTCCCTTGAAGATGTAAAAACCTAAAAATAAATTTCAATATTGAGAGCAAGGGCCCAATATCATCACAAAAGGGATGTCCAAAACAGCACATGGTCAGTGGTTATTTACCAACACATATATTCCTGAACATTTTTACCAATACAAAGATAAAAATCACCTACTCAGGAACAACAAAAAAAAAAACTCATTAAAAAAAAACCATTTAAATGCTTTCTGCATGAAATACCAATCCCAACCCAACTTCAAATAGGAGATTACGGATTAACCTCCTTTTAGTTTTACAAGTCGAATTCCATAATAAAATAGTTTTATAAAATAAATTCTAAACCTCATTCAACAACATTTATTATGAACAAATATTAGAATGATAAGAGCTTGTATTTGTTCTTTGAACTTAAAACAAGTAATACATTCTCAAAAAGTAGTCTAATGTGTATGGCTACTTAAAAAGAAAACAATCCAAGAAGTTCCCTTGTGGCACAGCAGGTTAAGGATCTGGCATTGCCTCGAGTACAGCACAGGTTCAACCCTTGGCCCAGGTGCGTCCACATGCCACAGGCATTACCAAAAAAAAAAAAAAAAAAAAAGAGAGAGAGAGAGAGACCTGAAAGTCATTCCTGTTAGAAAAAAAAAAAGAAAATCCACTGGTTTGTCTCAGATAAACACGGATAGGTAAGATTTCTAGAAAGTCCATGGCAGTGGCAAATTAGATCTATCATGCTACTATCAAGGAATTATAGCCCTAACTTCCAGAAATTACCAACAATATTTTTCTTCTGTTGAGAGAGAACATAGCTTACTCTTAATAGTAAGAGGGAGAGATGTCCAAGGTCTTGAAAAAGTGAACGTGACAAGACTTCAAGAAGAAAATCACTTCTCTCAAGGGATGCTGGTTGGTTTTACTAATGTTCTGTTTCCAGATTTGGGTGTTGGTTATAAAGGTGAGTGCACTTTATGAAATCCACCGACCTAAACACTTATGATTTATGTACTGTTCTGTACAGACATGATTACCCAATAAAAACTTTTTTAAAATCCAATTTTCTACTCTCGTAAAGAATTACCTGTTGTCATAGATCCATAACATGGCAGTATTAACAAGCCATCTAGAGTGGTATCTTGGACATCATAATCATAATCAACAGACTCTGCCATCTGAAAAAGTAACTCACAACTTTTTTCAATTTCAAACTGACCTGAAATGAGGGAAGAAAATAATGTCAGCAACTGAACAACAAAATTTAAGAATGAAAAAACAGGAGTTCCCATCGTGGCGCAGTGGTTAACGAATCCGACTAGGAACCATGAGGTTGCGGGTTCGATCCCTGGCCTTGCTCAGTGGGTCAACGATCCGGCGTTGCTGTGAGTTGTGGTGTAGGTCGCAGACGCGGCTCGGATCCTGCGTTGCTGTGGCTGTGGCGTAGGCCAGTGGCTACAGCTCCGATTAGACCCCTAGCCTGGGAACTTCCACATGCCATGGGTGTGGCCCTAAAATGACAAAAGGCAAAAAAAAAAAAAAGGAAGAATGAAAAAACAAACAAAAAGAAAACTTCTAGATTTTTAGTTTTGCGTAACAGCTATTTTAAATCTCTCATTTGATCTAAGATAGAAGAACACATAAGCAGTACTCAGTCTCAACAGTAACATTAAAAACAGGAGTTCCCATCATGGCTCTGGGTTAACGAACCCAGCTTGCATCCATGAGGACTTGGGTTTGATCCCTGGCGTCACCCAGTGGGTTAAGGATCCGGAGCTGCTGTGAGCTGTCGTGTAGGTCATAGACACAGCTTGGATGCCACATTGCTGAGGCCCTGGAGTAGGCCGGCGGCTACAGCTCCAAGTGGACCCTTAGCCTGGGAACCTCCACATACTGCGGATGTAACCCTAAAAGACAAAAGAAAAAAGAAAGAAAAGGTAACAGCTGTTTAAATCTCTAAAGGGGAGTTCCCTTCGTGGCTCAGTGGTTAACGAATCCGACTAAGAACCATGAGGTTGTGGGTTCAACCCCTGGCCTTGCTCAGTGGGTTAAGGATCCGGCATTGCCGTGAGCTGTGGTGTAGGTTGCAGACGCAGCTCGGATCCCGCGCTGCTGTGGCTGTGGTGAAGGCCGGCAGCAACAGCTCCTGTTAGACCCCTAGCCTGGGAACCTCCATATGCCGCGGGTGCAGCTCTACATAAAAGGCAAAAAGACAAAAAAAAAAAATCTCTAAAGGAATAAAAATATTTACAGTCTTTAAGCCTTTCATTTTGCTAATATGGTGTTTGAAGAAGAATCAATAAAGTTAATCATTAACACAGGGAGTATTTAGCCCAGGAGATATTGCATTTAGGTATATTTCAAAATGCTTAGGTAACCTTAAAAAGCCAAAGAGGTTGTTACAATGTCCCACTTCTGACATCAGTACAAGGCAGAGTAGGAGGTGAGCCATGAAATGACTCATATCTGTTAGCAGGATGCTGCTACTTGAAGAATCACACTAGTCTGAGATTTAACTATTCTATTTTTGAGCTCCAAAAAAGGCTTTTCTATGAGACATAGATGCCACATCTTATGTACTGCTACCACACAGTACCATCCCACCACTCAAAGAAGAAAGGAACTAGAGGCTGTCTTTCGAAATAGCAAAATTAATCATTCAGATCCAAGACTGTTGAGAAAAATAATAATACTTCTACCATTTAACATCTTTCTACTAAAAGGTCAGTGTATTTTACATGTTTACTAATGAGACTGGTGTTTTTAGGGTAGTGCAGAATTATCATACATATCTCATAGTAGATACAGTAACTCAAACTACTCAGATAATCATAAAAAAGCTAGGCTAACATGAGTAGAAACTAGATTTCCCAACAAGGGCTGTATTGCCACACTCCTCTCACACAAACAGTAAAATTTTTAAACCTGATACTGAATGCTCACCAGTCAGAAAAACCAAGATGTCTCCAGCCATTTCATTCAAATGGATATCCATGGTCACTTTCACAATCTAAAGCAAGAAACACAAGCAAAAGTTGTTAGTAGAAATAGTCATCCCCCCCTCCACCAACCACCTCCCCTAGTTCCACAGAAAAATTAAATTTGGTTCTCAAAAGTCTTAGGATCTATGTGGGTAGCCATTAAAATAACAGACAGGAAATGAATTACTAAACTATTCAACCAGCTAGATTCATAGATACACAAGCCATAAAAAGGATGCCAAATAGTACCGCTTGAATATATGCAGTATTTTCTCTGTCTCGTGGACCAATCAAATTGCAGAATTTTTCTCTGACTGGATAAAGCCTTCCAGGTATATCAAATATTGGACAATTTCCAAAGAATGCAGAGAGTTTGGCTAATTCCATGGTCGCTGACATCACTACGACCTTTAAATGCTCCTTCCTGTTAGGAGACTTCTCCTGAAACAACTTCTTCAATAAACCAAATAAGATGTCCTGAAAGAAAAGTAAATTTCTAGTAAGTTACAAGTGTAACTAACAACCAATTTATTTTAAATATTTTGCTCTCCTAACCAAAGAATTCCTATTTGAATAGATTAAAATGTAAGAGAAGGCAATTCACCTTGGGATAGTAAAAAGCTACCCCAAAGAAGTAAACTGTCTAATGAATAACCAATATATTGAAACACTCACTGTAGTTAGAGTTCTTTCATGGGCTTCATCCAAAATAATGACACTGAACTTGGTAAGATTTGGATCTCCCAGAATATGTTTCAGTAAACATCCATCAGTCATATATTTGATTGCTGTTTCCTAATGTTCAAACAGCAGAATATAGTAACATATATATAACAATAAAATCATAGAACTTCACCCTTGCTTTGCAAAGTAAAATTTCCCCCCAAATGTGCAGACACTAAGTAAGCAAACTAATCTGACTAAATAAAAGAATACATAAAATAGTCTAATAACATGTATAATAATATGAATGGTAAGTTATGAAACTTGTGATCCTATGGAGACAGGTATATTGAACTAAGGTGGATATTCTGGGATAAAGCAACAAAAATGACCAACAAGGAAATACAATGAAGTCAGTGGAAAGTGGTTAAGATAATGTAATGACTCCAGGTGAGCAAACTGTGGGAAATAATAATGAAATGGGATTCATCTACCTGTCTTAGCAGCTATTTTAGAGGACTCAGGAAAAAAGGTAGAGGAAATACACCATTTCCTCTCACTTTTTCCTTGCCCATTTTCCTATTACAAAATAGGATCAGTTGACTAGCATTAAAACCAGGCGAGGGGAGTTCCCGTCGTGGCGCAGCGGTTAACGAATCCGACCAGGAACCATGAGGTTGCAGGTTCAAGCCCTGGCCTTGCTCAGTGGGTTAAGGATCCGGCTTTGCCATGAGCTGTGGTGTAGGTTGCAGACACAGCTCAGATCCTGTGTTGCTGTGGCTGTGGCGTAGGTCAGCGGCTACAGCTCCGATTGGACCCCTAGCCTGGGAACCTTCATATGCCACGAGTATGGCCCTAAAAAGCAAAAAAAGAAAAAAGAAAAGAAAAACCAGGTGAGGAGTTCCCATTGTGGCTCAGTGGTAACAAACCTGACTAGTATACATGAGGACAAGGGTTCGATCTCTGGCCCCGCTCAGTGGGTTAAGGATCTGGCACTGCTGTGTGAGTTACAGTGTAGGTCACAGAGGCAACTCGGATCTAACATTGCTGTGGCTATGGTGTAGGCTGGCAGCTGCAGCTCTGATTCAATCCCTAGCCTGGGAACTTCCATATGCTGCATGGGCTGCCCTTAAAAAAAAAAAAAATCAAAACAAACAAACAAAAAACACAAGGTAAGACAAAGGTCCAGAGGAGGCTACAGCAGTATATCTATGAAATGAGGGAAGAAGAAAAAATCTCTAACAGCGACCACTAGGAGAGCAAAGACAGTACTTTGGGGAGTCATTCTGTGTCACTATTGGTGGCCATTCCTGTTAGGGACCATATGCAAATCAGGGACTATTTTGTATTTGGTACAGGATTAAGAAATCCTGAAGAAACATAAATTGTAACTATGAACTACTGCCATGAAAACAGAAGATGCTCACTAAATATGTGCTTACTGATTTTGTTAATTAAGCTGTCAGTTTTTCACCGAATCAAGGATACAAACATACAATATGGATGAACAGTGAGAAGAACATTAGTCAAATGAAATAAGCCAAACGAAAAGGACAAAGTATTGTTACGAATTCACCTGTACAGGGTACTTAGAATATGGAAAGACACAGAGACAGAAAGTAAAACAGAAGTTACAGGGGGAGTTCCCACTGTGGCTCAGCAGTAACAAACCTGACTAGTATCCATGAGAATGTGGGTTTGATCCCTGGCTCTACTCAGTGGGTTAAGGATCTGGTGCTGCCATGAGCTGTGGTGTAGGTCGCAGATGCAGCTCAGATCCCACGTTGCTGTGGTTGTGGTGCAGGCTGTCAGCTGCAGCTCTGATTCGACCCCTAGCCTGGAAACTTCCAAATGCCACAGGTTCGCTGTAAAAAGCAAAATAAACAAACAAACAAGTTACCAAGGACTGGCATGGGGGGGATGGTAACGTGAGGATACTATTTAATAGCTACAGACTTTCTGTTTGGGATGGTGAAAACAGTCTGAAAATAGGAGGTGATGATGGTTCCACAACACTGTGAATGTACTTAATGCCAATGAATTGTACACTTAAAAATGATTAAAAAACATTTTATTTTCTACAATAAAAACATTTTTTTGCTTTTTTTTTTTTAGGGCCGCACCCGTGGCATATGGAGGTTCCCAGGCTAGGTGTCGAAACAGAGCTACAGCTGACAGCCTGCACCACAGCCACAGCAATGCCAGATCCAAGCCCGTCTGCGACCTACACCACAGCTCATGGCAACGCCAGATTCTTAACCCACTGAGCAAGGCCAGGGATTGAACCCGCAACCTCATGGTTCCTAGTCAGATTCGTTAACCGCTGCACCACAACGGGAACTCCAACAATAAAAACTCTTTTGAAGAATACAAATGTGAGTTACATGTCAAGGATCCTTAGAGTAAAATACATAAGAGAATCCTATGAAAAATCAAGGTAACTGTCACATAAACTAATTCAGAAGGGAGAAAATGGGATAAAATAGACATCCAAGAACTAGAGCATTAACAATGGGCAACACAAACTAATTCTAATCTGAGGCATTATTTCTTTAAAACACAAATGGAATTTTGAATTTGAACTTTTTTTTTTTAGGGCTGTACCTGCAGCATATGGAAGTTCTCAGGCTAGGGGTCTAATTGGAGCTACAGCTGCCAGCCTACACCACAGCTTACGGCAACATCAAATCCTTAACCCACTGAATGAGGCCAGGGATCGAACCCACATCCTCATGGATTCTAGTCCAGTTTGTTCACCACTGAGTCATGAAGGGAACTCCTGAAGTTGAAATTTTTTTGTAACTTTCTCTGCTCTTCCTATAGGTTTACAGTACTTAAACCAACAAAACTTTTGTACCTTAGAGCTGCAATCATCAAAACGAACTTGGTATCCTACTTTGGATCCCAAAGTGCATTTCATTTCTTCAGCAACCCTCTGAGCAACAGATATGGCAGCTACTTTTCGTGGCTGAGTCACACCAATCATGCCATGCTGTGAAAACCCTATCAAAACCAGAGGTAAAAAACACAGAAATGTTAACAATTGCTTCCCATCACAGCTAACTTGTTTCTGGTCAATCAATACAAACTGTTAGAGTATTTCTAAAAGAAAACTCTAGGGAGTTTCCATTGCGGCACAGCAGAAATGAATCCAACTAGTATCCATGAGGATGTGGGTTCAATCTCTGGCCTTGATCAGTGGGTTGGGGATCCCGAGTTGCCATGAGCTATGGTGTAGGTTGCAGATGCAGCTCAGATCTTGCACTGCTGTGGCTGCGGCATAGGCCAGCAGCTACAGCTCTGATTCAACCCCTAGTTTGGGAACTTCCAAACAAAACAAAACTCTATAGATTAACAACACCTTGTATTACATTTGCATAAATTTAAGTACTAATTATAAATAAGACTACATATTAATAACCATTCTAAATGTACATATCTTAATCAGTTTTTTTCCAATTTCATTCTTTTTTTTTTTTTGGTCTTTTTAGGGCCACCCCCCCAAAGTATATGGAAGTTGCCAGGCTAGGGGTTGAATCTGAGCTGCAGCTGCTGGCCTACACCAGCAATGCCAATCCTTAACCCACTGAATGAGGCCAGGAATCGAACCTGCATCCTCATGAATCCTAGTTACGTTCATTTTCACTGAGCCACAAATGGGAACTCCCTATTAGCTTTTAAGAATAGGATATTTTGCGAGTGCCCATTATGGCTCAATGGAAACGAATATGACTAGTATCCATGAGGACGCAGGTTCGATTCTTCCCCTCACTCGATGGGTTTAAGGATTCAACATTTCCATGAGCTGTGATATAGGTCGCAGATGTGGCTTGGATCCCTTGTTGCTGTGGCTGTGGCATAGGCCAGTGGCTATAGTTCTATTTGACCACTAATCTGGGAGCCTCCATATGCCACCAGTGTAGCACCTTAAAAAAAGGGGGGGGGGGGATATTTTTAAAATACTCCCAATATTATCCCAGAATAAAATTACCTGCTTCATGTAGATATTTTGGGAGTTGTGTTGTTTTACCACTTCCTGTATTTCCAGTAACAATAAGGAATGAATTGTCCCTCACAGCTTGAATAAGTTTTTTTCTTTGTTTCTGAATAGGAAAAGTTGGAGTAGTTCCTCCCTCCTGTGATGTGCATCCTTTCTCTTCTGTAATAACAAGAAAAAAGTTTTATAAATTAAAAGGTCTGTAAAAATAACACTAACTCAATTTCTCAGAAATGAAAAGAGAATGACAAAAGAATTTGGGGGCTAGAAAGAATCAAACCATGACTTCTCAGTTAAATCACTCACATTCAATTTGCAAGCAAAGGGTTTATCAGTCCAACGCAACTTTTTAGTCAGATCTAACAAGTTGAGCATTTGCTAACGCATGACTCAAAGTATCTGACAAAGTAAGCCTAGAGCAAGGCAAAGTATTTGCAAGCATACCTATACAGAAACACAAAACCCAATTTTATTAAACAATAGGCCAAAAACTGGAACACAGAAGAAAAACTCTCAGCTGAATTAAAAGCCACCTGTGTTTGCTTCTGATTCATGGTTCAAGTTAGGTCCCTGTTCAGAGTGACTGATATCCCAGAAGGCCAAGTGGTGGGTAACCATGGAAACTGGCTCCTGGAAACTGGCTCCCTTCATACCGTACCCAAAGGCAGGCTGGCGGCCCGACGAAGGGGCGGTGGGGGGGGGGGGTGGATGGGTAGAGAACAAAGGCTTTAAGAGCCTATTTAAGAGCAGAACGCGTCTTGGCGTTGGGGTTCACTTTTTTGTACCCCAGCAGGGTTTTCACCCAACTTGAGTCTGGGACCGCCCCCCTCTAGACCAAAGTGCTCACCGGACGCAAAGTTCGCCTCCGGCTTGGAGGGCGACAAGAACGCTGCAGCCTCCACCCCACTCTTCTCTGCCTGCCTAAGGCAGACTTTTACCTTCCCCAAACCCCCCCCCGCCCCCAATGCCCTAACTCCCGCTGGCCTCCATGGTGTCCCGCGGACCGCACCTCTATCCGCGATGGAAACAGCCGAAGGCCGCTCTTCCTGAAGGTCTCTTGAGCGCTCACCTTCCTCCTGCCGCCTTGGCGCCCTGCCCGCGACGGCGGGAAACCGGGACATAGACCTGGCCCCGAGCGGAGGTGAGCACGTCCACGGATCTGAGGAGATGGGAGGGGAAAGGCGAAGACGCGCCCTGATGACGTAGCGGTGTTTACTTCCGCGCGTGCGACTCGAGCGAGGGGAGGGGCAGCTGTTCAATGTCTTGGCGCGCAGCGGGCGAAGAGTTCCCCAAAGCTCGACACCCGGCTGATAGCAGAGGGTCCACCCCCGAGTGTTCCCCGCCTCCTGGCGGTGTGCGCTGCGCTGGTGTTGTGAAGCCCGCTCCGAGGTCCGGAAGCTCTCCCTCCTCTTTTTCTTCTTATGCGCGAAAGGCCCAGGGGACACCTTTTTCTCAGTGGTCACTGCAAGCCTATCCTACCTTCACACACCTAACGTGATGTGACCCTTTGCCAGGAGCTGGAACCTTACTAGAGATTCGGCGTTCCACAATATTGTCATTTTGCTTATCCTGAAGTGACCTGTTCAAGGAACACAGCTCAGGAGTTGCAGAGCCGAACTTCTGGTTCGGTAGGGTCCAAAACTTACGTCCCATACGCTCTACGTTCCCTTCATAGGATCCTGCATTTTAATTTATTCCCATGTTTACTTTCTTCCCCTTTTCCCCAAACAGACACAAGCGCGGCAACTTTAGAAAAATCATAGAACGTTCAGCCCAGCAAAGTGATTCAAAGTGGGCTGTCAGTGTTTTTTGAATTTGCTGGGTGGATGAGTGAGTGAGTGATCTGCAGAGGAGTTAAGCTCACTTTTAATGGCTGTGGGTTCCTTGGAAACCACAAGAGCTAAAAAGTTTAAAAGATACACAACAATCAAGGGTGGGGTGACTTTTCAGAAAAGGTACTTTGGGGAGCAGATCTTTCTGACATAGAACCTTAAAAATTTTGTAAGTAGTGTCAGTCGTAACAAAATCTGTGCAAGATTCTTTCTCGGACTTTTCAACGATTCCTGCTGTTAGAATTAACCAACACTGAAGTTCCCACTGTAGTTCAGTGGTAGCAAACCCGAATAGGATGCGGATTAGATCTCCAGCCTTGCTCAGTGGGTTAAGGATCTGGGTTAAGTAAGGATCCTGCGTTGCCATGAGCTGCGGACCTGGCGTTGCTGTGGCTGTGGTGTAAACTGGCAGATGCAGCTCTGATTGGACCCCTAGCCTGTGAACTTCCATATGCCAAAGGTGCGGCTGTAAAAAGGAAAAAAAAAATTAACCAACACTTAAAGCTAAAGACAACTCAAATTCTCGCTTTATATTAACTAAAGCCCACTACTCTATCTGACTAGCCTTCAAATGATGTCATTGGACCCCAAGATTTTTCTGTGCTCATTAAAAATTTATGTATACCAACTCCTTTTAAAGTGGTCTGGTTAGCATCTCCCAAAATGCAAGTTTGTCAAATTTTGAGTGAGAGCAACTTTCTAACAACTTTATATCTCCAAAACCTGGGAGCTACAAGAATAAATCTGGCAAAAGGAGGACATCCCAGATTTTTCTCATCCATTAAGAGAATCTCTCAGCCTCCCATATTCTGTTAGAAATACAGTATATTCAAGTCAGGAATTGTGGCTCAGTAGGTTAATGACCCTATGTTGTCTCTGTGAGGATACAGGTTCCATCCCTGGGCTCACTCATTGGGTTAAGGATCCGGCGTTGCTGTGAGCTGTGGTGTAATTTGCAGATATGGCTCCGATCCTGAGTTGCTCTGCCTGTTGTGTAAGCCAGCAGCTACATCTCCAATTCAACCCCTAGCTTGGGAACTTCCATATGCTGTAGGTGTGGCCCTAAAAAAAAAATAGAGAAAGAAAAAAATTTTAAAAAGAGGTAATAGGATTAGATTTCAAAACCACACTAATAGCCATTTTACCATAATGGGAGATGGAATTCTCTAAATCTCAGTGACTAATATATTTTCTTCCAATGTTTGTAAATCAACTATTAGTTAATAACTCCGTTTGCATATGAGAACCACCTAGTGAGAGTATCCAGAATAAAACCTGCAAGCCAAGAATAAAGAAAAGTAAAAGTGAAAAACTCAAATGTTGATTAACATTGTTGATTTTTAAAATTTAGGACATTTAAAATATATTACCATTATATTCCCTCCTTTATTTCTTTTACTTGTAAATGAAGGACCCTCTTCCTCCCCAGCCCTTATCAGACCAAAAAGGCCAAGATAAGGGTCTCCTGTGCATTCTTGAAGAACTAGTTGTTACCTCTCTCAGACAGGAAAGACCAAGCCTAGAAATGGCAGGTGGAAGGGAGACTGTAATGAGAGAGAGAAAACAGATTGGAGGAATAAGAAGCCCTCAGAGTAGGCAAGAGAAAGAGGGTCTTTCATTAGAAAGTACTAGTGGAAGGATTGCAAGACGATGAGCCACCTTGGAGTTTCCGTCGTGGCTCAGAGGAAATGAATGTAGGCCTGAAAAGAGAGAGGGGAGCTTGTAAATTCTGGAGGGAATGGAAGCACGAAGAAAAAGCTCAATCCCTGAACTAGGCAGAGTTAGGCAGAAACAATGTGAGTGAGGTAGTGGACCCCATGCCACTCTTACATATTCTATTAACATGCCTGTAGGATGTTACTGATTAGGCATTTGGAGGAAAACAGATGAGCCTATCATAGAATTTATAGAAGTAGCTACCTTGGGAGTTCCCGTTGTGGCTCAGCAGTTAATGAACCACTAGTATCCATGAGGACGTGGGTTGCTCAGTGGATTAAGCATTCAGTGTTGCCATAAGCTGTGGTGCAGGTTGCAGACTAGGCTCAGATCTGGCAGTGCTGTGGCTGTGGTGTAGGCCGGCAGCTACAGCTCAATTTGACCCCTAGCCTGGGAACCTCCATGTGCCATGGGTGCAGCCCTAAAAAGATGGAAAAAAAAGTACCCACCTTTTAGTTCAAAAGTAAAAAACATCATCATCATACTCTTCTCTCCCTCCCTACCTCCCCTCTCTTGCCCTTCCCCTTTTCAGTGTCCAGATATTAAGATCTGAGTAAGTATCACAAGGCCATTTACCAAGCAGTCATTTTTTTTTTTTTTTTTTGGTTTTTCGGGGCCGCACTTGCAGCATATGGAGGTTCCCAGCCTAGGAGCTGAATCAGAGCTGTAGCCACCAGCCTATGCCACAGCCACAGCAATGCCAGATCCTAGCTGCTTCTGTGACCTACGCCACAGCTCACAGCAACGCCAGATCCTTAACCACTGAGCAAGGCCAGAGATCAAACCCGCAACCTCACGGTTCCTAGTTGGATTCGTTAGCCACTGCACCATGACTAGAACTCCCCAAGCAGTGATTTAATCATTCATCAATAATATTGTTTAACTGAGAGGTTAATAAAAATTGAGACAATTTTAGTCATTGTCAATGAAAATCACATATGTGTATAATCTTACATGAATGCCTGGCATTCCCATTATTCTATCAGTAAAATAAGATCTCTTTCAAATAAAAGCTCAGTGAGAACTCTTAACTCCCTATTCATTCACTCATGCATTCATTCAGTACATTATGCATCATTTTAAATAGCCATACAGAGGCATAAAACTATGTATAAGAGAGGATCATTATCTTTAGGTAGTCATGGAGATTAATATTTATAGGAGGAAAAACCAGTTAAAGTGAACAGGAAAGGCTTTTTGGAGTTAACGACATTTGAACTGAGCTTTGAAAATTGAAAAGATTTCAGTAAATTCTGGGGTAAGGTTCTGGATAGAGGAAATCTCACAAAGACACTAATAAAGTGACCGAGGTATTATTAATTATGGATGATTAAGAAATCTGCAAAATTAATGTTCTGTCTCTGGTGACAGTCTCTGTAAATCTTTCACTTGCCTGAAGGTGGCAAGCTGGGTTTATCTGAGAAACTTCAACATTAACATCATTTGAAGGAAAAATAAAGCAGTGCTATTTCTCGGGGGGGGGGAACACCACCTTTTATTGACATTTAACTCAAAATCAAAAAGTGAGAAAAATCAAAATTGCTAATATAAGTAAACATTTAAATACTGTCCATATTTAACATTACTTATTTTAAAGCACATAGATTTTGTATTATACATATTTTACATTTGATTAAAAATTTTTATTTTCCTTATTTATTTATTTATTTTTGTCTTTTTCTAGGGCCGCACCTGCGGCATGTGGAGGTTCCCAGGCTAGGGGTCAAATTGGGGCTGTAGCTGCAGGCCTACGCCACAGCCACAGCAACACCAGATATGAGCCACGTCTGTGATCTACACCACAGCTCAGGGCAATGCCGGATCCTTAACCCACTGAGCAAGGCCAGGGATCGAACCCGCAACCTCATGGTTCCTAGTCGGATTCGTTAACCACTGAGCCATGACGGGAACTCCTTTATTTTCCTTATCGATTTCTCAGTTGTAATACAGTTTTTCCATAGGAAAAAGAAAGGAACTTACACTTTTAAGGGTGACCATTAATAAGACTACGTATAAGGCTTTTGGGGTGTGGTAAGGTTTATTGAGATTTAATTTCCAAGTGGTAAAAAGCATCATTTTTAGTGTGCAGTCATAGGCATTTTATGAATTTTGACAAGTGCATATAGTATGAAACCACCACTATGATAAAGTTATAAAACAGTTATATTAGTCTCACAAATTCCCTTAAGCTCCTCTGTGGTCACTCACTTCCTTTACCTTTAGGCCCTCGCTACCACTGATTTGTTTCCTGTCTCTATATTTTTGCCTCTTCCAAAATTTTATATGAATGGGACCATACAGGGTGTACTCTTTTCTGGTCTAGCTTCTTTCATTCAGCATAATTACTTTGAGATTCAGGTATAGTTGAATATACTTGTAGTCTGTATTAATAATTTAATCCTTTCTATTACTGAGTAATATTCCACTGTATGGATGTATCACAATTTGTTTACCAGTTTGTTGATTCAGAGAAATTTATGTTTCCAGTTTTTGATGATTATGCACAGTCACTAAAAACATTCACATACACTTTTTTGAGTGTCCCTGTGTCTTAATTTCTCTTGAGTAAATACCCAGGAGTGGAATTCCTGGGTCAAGTTATAAATGTATGTTTACAAGAAACTGTCAAACCATTTTTCCAAAGTGGCTGATCCATTTTGCACTTCAGCCACGTATGAGAATTCCAGTTGCTCTTGCATTCTTGCTAGGACTTGAAATCGTCAAGTTTATCTGTTTGTTTGTTTTACCCATTGTAACAGGTAGTGGTGGTATGTCATGGTGTTTTTAATTTGCATATCTCTATGACGATGATGTTGAACTTTTTTTTTTTGTCTTTTTGCCTTTTACATAGAGCCGCACCTGCAGCATATGGAGGTTCCCAGGCTAGGGGTCTAACAGGAGCTGTAGCCACCGGCCTTCACCACAGCCACAGCAACGCGGGATCTGAGCCGCGTCTGCAACCTTCACCACAGCTCACGGCAAAGCTGGATCCTTAACCCACTGAGCAAGGCCAGGGATCGAACCCGCAACCTCATGGTTCTTAGTCGGATTCGTTAACCACTGAGCCACGAAGGGAACTCCGATGTTGAACGTTTTTAATACATTTATTTGTAGTCTGCATATCTTCTTGGTGAAATGTCTGTTCAAATCTTTTACTCACTTCAGAAGATCTAAATAGACAATTCTCCAGAGAAGACGTAAAGATGGCCAACAGGCATATGAAAAGATTCTCAGCATTGCTAATTATTGGAGAAATGCCCATGAAAACTTTAGTGAAGCACCACCTCACATCAATCAGAAAAATCGTCATTAAAAAGTCTATAGGAGTTCCCGTCGTGGCACAGTGGTTAATGGATCCGACTAGGAACCATGAGGTTGTGGGATCGATCCCTGGCCTTGCTCAGTGGGTTAAGGATCTGGCGTTGCCGTGAGCTGTGGTGTAGGTTGCAGATGCGGCTTGGATCCTGCGTTGCTGTGGCTGCGGCATAGGCCAGTGGCTACAGCTCCTGTTAGACCCCTAGCCTGGGAACCTCCACATGTCGCGAGTGCGGCCCTAAAATGACAAAAGGAAAAAAAAAAGTCTATAAATAATGCAATCTGGAGAGGGTGTGGAGAAAAGGGAAACCTCTTACGTGGTGGGTGGGAATGTAAATTGGTGCAGCCAGCATGGAAAACAATATGAAGATTCCTCAAAAGAACTAAAAATAGAATTTGCCTATGATCCAGCAATCCCTCTGGGCATATATCTAGACAAAACTATAGTTCAAAAGGGTACATGCACCCCTATGTTCATAGCAGTACTATTTACAATAGCCAAGACATGGAAATAACCTAAATGTCTATCAACAGATGAATGGATAAAGAAGATGGGACACACACACACAGACACACACACACACACACACACACACGCACACACACACAATGGAATACTACTCATCCACAAAAAAGAATGAAATAATCCATTTGCAGCAACATGGATGGACCTAGAGATTATCATACTAAATTAAGTCAGAAAGAGAAAGACAGATAACCATATGAAATCACTTGTATGTGGAATCTAAAATTTGAACAAATGGAGTTCCCGTTGTGGCTCGGTGGTTAACGAATCCGACTAAGAACCGTGAGGTTGCAGATTTGATCCGTGGCCTCGCTCAGTGGGTTAAGGATCCGCCTTTGCCATGAGCTGTGGTGTAGGTTGCAGACGCAGCTCGGATCCTGTGTTGCTGTTGCTGTGGCTGTGGCGTAGGCCGGCAGTTACAGCTCCTGTTAGACCCCTAGCCTGGGAACCTCCATATGCCGCAGGTGCGGCCGTAGAAAAGACATAAATAAATAAATAAATAAAATTTGTAGAAATGAATTTAACTACAAAATGGAAGCAGAATCACAGTTACAGAGAACAGGCTTGTGGTTGCCCAGGGGAAAGCGGGGGATGGATTGAGAGTTTGGGATTAGTAAATGCAAACTAATCACTTTGCTGTACACTAGAAACTAACACGACATTGTAAACAAACCGTACTTCAATAAACTCAACTTTTTTAAAATTAAAAAACATATTTTTCCCATCTGTGTGTGGGAAGAAGGGGTTACTTATTAGGTTTTGAGGGTTCCTTATGGATTCTGGATTCAAATCCTTTATCAAATTTGTGCTTTGTAAATATTTTGAAATAGACTATGGCTTGCTTTTAATTTTCTTAACTGTGTCTCTCAAAGATAAGAAGTTTTTTTTTTTTTTAATTTTGATGAGGTCCAACTTGTTGATGTTTTTTCTCTTGATTTTGCTTTTGGTGTGGTACCTAAAAAATGTTTTCTTGATCCAAGGTCACAAAGATTTTCTCATATATTTTCTTCTAGAGTTTGTGTAGTTTTAGGTTCTATAGTTAGGTTTATTATCAATTTTGAGTCGATTTTTCTACATGGTACAAAGTATGGGTCAAAGTTCCTTTTTTTTTTTTTATACCTATGGATGTCCACCATTTCTTCCTAGGAGAAAAATGTAGCAAAGGAAGAGACTTACACTTTTAAGTTATACAGTTAAAATCTGTGACAGGTCCTGTTTGAGAGTTTTTTTCAACTTTTTGTTTTTCAATTTCTTTATTTTTCAGTTATTACACTCTGTTTAAAAAGAGCCATTTTTGTCTTCGTTCTTTGTTCTTACATTTTATTCCATTTAGCAATGTCAGGATTTTGAGGTATTTCCAAATGATGCTATCTATTTCTATACTATCTAGAATTATGGACTTTTAAACTATAAAGAGTGCCAGCCCCCACTTTTTTTTTTTCTTTATAGGGCTGTACCCATGGCATATGGAGTTTCCCAGGCTGGGAGTCAAATAAGAGCTATAGCTGCTGGCCTACATCATAGCCACAGCAACTTGGGATCCAAGTGGCACCTGTGATCTACACCACAGCTCATGGCAACCCTGGATCCTTAACCCACTGCTGGGACCAGGGATCAAACCCTCATCCTCATGAATACTAGTCGGGTTTGTTAACCACTGAGCCACGACGGGAACTCCAACCCCCACTTTTATTTTTTTTTTTATTTTTTGAAAAGATACATGCTCATCTGTATTCAATGCAGCACTTATTTACAATAACCAAGATATGGAAGCAACATAAATACACATGGATAAATGAATGGGTAATATTTAAAAAATAATGAAAACTTGCCATTTGTGCCTACATAGATGGACCTGGAGGGTACCATGCTAAGTGAAATAAGTCAGAAATAAAAATTGATTTCACATGAGTTCACTTATAAGCCAAGACACAAAACAAATCAACAAACAAAACAGAAACAGACTCTTAGATACAAAGCATAAACTGGTGATTGGAGAGGTTTTGAGGGATTAACAAAACCGGTGAAGTGAGATTAAGAGGTACAAACTTCCAGCTATAAAATAAATTCTTTTTCTTAATGGATTTTATTTCAATTATAGGTGTACATAAATCATCACAAGTCAATTTTACAGATTTTGTATCCCAAACCCACAGTGTTTCCCCCCACCCCCCAGATTGTCTTATTTGAAAAACCAAGGTTTTCTAAAGTCTGTGAGTCATTGTCTGTTCTGCAAAGAGGTTCATTGTGTCTTTTTAGTTTCCACATGTAAGTGGTAGCATTGGGTGTTGCTGTCTAATTGTCTGACTGGTTTCACTTCGCATGATAATTTCCAGGTCCATCCATGTTGCTATAAATGTTGGTAATTCGTTCCTTTTAATGGCTGAGTAATATTCCATTGTGTGTATGTACCATATCTTCCCTATCCACTCCTCTGTCAATGGGCATTTAGGTTGCTTCCATGACCTGGCCGTTGCATAGAGTGCTGCGATGAACACTGGAGTACGTGTCCCCTCGAGTCAGGGTTTCCTCTGGATAGATGCCCAGGAGTGGGATTGCTGGATCAAATGGTAATTCTGAGTTTTCTGAGGAATCTCCATACTGTTTTCCACAGTCAACCCCCACTTTTAAAGATGAGAAAACTGAGACCTTCAGATCTCCAATGACTTGCCCACAGTCAAACAGCTAGACAGAGGCAGAGCACAGTCTGGGGTACAGCTTTCCAAATCTCAGGTCACTACTTTTCCTGCCAACGATTTGTGGTCTCCTTTTTGAATGTATCACTAACTTCATTTCTATTTATTAAACTTAGATATTTGTTCCAATAGTAGGCTTTTATCCAAAACTTCATTTTTCTGTGCTCTTCTACTACATGAAATTTGACTAAGCAGGATTAAATCCAATTCTTACAAAATACCTCTAAGCTTTATCCCAATGCCACTGAGTTTACAAATCTCATCACAAAGGAAATACACACGAAGGAAACATAATCTAGACAAAGGAAACAAATATAATTTAGTAATCTAGGGATTACTAAAATGCTGAGTTGATAATTCCAAGACTTTGCATATATGCATAATTTTCACTTTTCATTAAATTAGCTATCTCTCTTTCCATTTAATTGTAAATTAGACAGATTTTTTTTTTTTACATGCATAGGACTTCCAACAACCTGGTGGATTAAATCTGAATGATCCAGTCTTGCCTTGTGGAATAAAAACATATGTATATTTGAGGAAAATATAAGAAAGAAAAAAAATCCCATAGAGTAAACATCCTTTACTGGAAATGAGCTCACAACAACAAAAAAATTACACATCACAGGAAGAAACACACCATCATGGGAGAGATCAGGAGAGCCAGCAAACAGGAAAACTACTTCAAAACTGGAAATAGGGAAATCTGAGAGACTGTAAAATAAATGTTTTAAATCATTTAAAAAAATTTTAAAAAAAGAACCATATTGAGGGGAGCCCCAAACAGGAAAAAAATAAAAATCGTATAGACCTAAACAAAGTGAAACACAAAATACAACAGAAAGAAAGGAAATCTTAAAAACAACAAGATAAAACATATTTCCTACTAGGGAACAATAATACATTATAAGTAGATTTCTCACCAACAAAAATAGAGAGAAGACAATAAAATTACAGGTATCATGACATTGTTAAGGGGAAATAACCAAGAAGTCTATACTCAAAGTATCATTTGAAAGTGAGACCGAAGTTAAGATATTTTCAGACAAACACTAAAATAGTTTAATAGTAATAAATTGTTGCTTAAAATATGTTCAAGTTTATGGAGTTCCTGCTGTGGCACAGTGGGTTAAGAATCTGACTGCAGCAGCTTAGGTCACTGAGGAAGTGTGGGTTGGATCAGTGGCCTGGCACAGTAGGTTAAGGATGCAGCATTGACGCAGATGTGGCATAGGTCGCAGCTGCAGCTCAGATTCAATCCTTGGCCCAGGAAACTTCCATATGCTGTGGGTGCAACCATTAAAAAAAAAAAAGGCTCACATTTATATTTCAAGATGAAGGAAAATGAAGCCAGTAAACAGCATTAGCTATAAGTACTAATTGTGGACAGAAACATTAGTAAAAATACTGGTAAATCTAAATTAATATTGAGTATTAAAAAGCAATGTTATACTTATTTCTAAGTTGAGAGGGTTTTTGAAAAGGTGAAACGACATTATAATAACATGAATGATGAGAGAGTTGGAAGCTTCTAAGATTATATATTCTTTGAAATATGCTGACAATATCTTAGAGCTGGTTAAGTGGAGTGTGCATTCTAGAAGTTTAAGGACACTGAATAAATAAAAAGAAAGTGTATATCTTTATATAAATGTAAAAGAGAAGCAAAGTTAAATTCTTGTTAGCTTTACTACTATGAAGAAAATATTCTCAGCAACCGTGAACTTTTCACCAAAAGTGAAGCAATCCAAGGAAAAATAAACAAAACAAAAAATGTTTAAAGTTTATTTGTAATTACGGTGAACAAAAAAATAGATTTCAAGATGTGTAAGTCCATAAGAAAAGAGCATAGTTTGTTTTCTGATACCTTTTCTGTATCACATACAGCTTACAGAAATACATGTGAAACCCCACCTGTTTACCAGAAAAAAAGTTCAATTTTTTTAATGTGTAATGTCCAAGCCAGTAGAAGTGGGGGGAAAATAACTCAATAACTTAATAGAAGACAGGAAAGTATAGAAAAGGAGAAAAGGAAGTAAAGTAAAAACATGATAAATACAAAACACAAAATAAAATCATAGAATGAAATTCTACTGTGTTAGTAAATTTGCAAAAGGATACTCACAGCATGATACCATTTAAATAATTTTTTTTTCTACCTTTATCTAGAGCCGCACCCGTGGCATATGGAGGTTCCCAGGCTAGGGGTCTACACCACAGCCACAGCAATGCGGGATCCGAGCCACGTCTGCAGCCTACACCACAGCTCACGGCAACGCCGGATCCTTAACCCACTGAGCGAGGCCAGTGACCGAACCTGCAACCTCTTGATTCCTAGTTGGATTCGTTAACCACTGAGCCACGTCGGGGAACGCCCACCATTTAAATAAAAATTTAAACACTAAAAATAATAACATTGCTTATGGACACATACCTATGTAGTAAGATTATAAAAAACTTGGGAAACATACTAACTTCTGGACACTGGTTACCTGTGGTAAGTAGGGAAGGGAATGAGAGGGGGATGGTTGCTTCAACTATACTGGTAATTTTTTATTTCTCTTAGAAGAATCTGAAACAAATACAGCAACATGTTAAGATTTGCTGTTAAGTACGAAGAGGTTTATCATGTTATTTTCTACACTTTTCTATATATCTGAAATATTAACTCTATATTAAAAACTCTCAAAACATCTCACAGAAACATCTCAATAAATAAACCTATTTGTACAAATAAATATTTATAAACATCTTACTGGTTATGAGGACATCAAAGGAGACTGCAAAATTGTTTTTTCCACATCAGTTGTAAACACTGCTTATAGGAAAGACAATGTACCATATCACGTCTTCCTGGTTATCTCTTTGAACCTCTACTGCAGAGAAGTTGAAGGCAGAAGATGCTTGAAATCCAAGTCTGTATTTCTATACATATTATGATGCATCCAAAACACTTGCTTCACCAATGTTCAGAAATTTTCAAAGTAAGGAAAGAAATAGAAGTCTTGAAAGGGTACACATTTCCTATGGGAACTTTGGTGCTTCCGTGTTTTTTGTTTTTCTGACTATCCATAGGTTCGAGGCAACTGTGGGCCTTTTTGTCATTGGGAGAATTACATAAATCTTTGGGGCTGGAGATGATAGAGAAGAGAGGAAAGGGCCAAACAAAAGCGAAATGGGAGTAGAGTTCTCCCAATAAGAATTGGAATGGATTCTTCCTTAAAGTAACTGATATCAAGCTTCAAATATAAATTTTTTGAAAGTCATTCTGAAATTGTATTTTCATAAAAGGCCTAAATAATAAACAGCCTGTAATATGTAATTGCAAGTCTCTTTTTTCTCTCCCTGGTGGTCATCATTTTTAAACACTATGGCATATATATTTAGGGAGCATTTGCTCTGCTCCTTCAAAAAGAAATTGGAGGAAACAATTTGTGATGCAGAGGAAACGAATCCGACTAGGAACCATGAGGTTGTGGGTTAAGTTGTCTTCTCCTGCAAGACAATTGGGAACTGGGGTTTACAAAATACTTATTTTTCCCAAATATTCTTTCTTTCTTTCTTCTTTCTTTTTTTTCTCCCGATGTTAGTATTTTTCCTCAATTGGCATGTATTATCTCTTTTGAAATTAACTGTAATAGCCATTGTATTGGTCAAGGAGGTTCCAAATGCAAATACCAGCTACTTCTATTCTGGAATTGGCAGGTGTAAAGCATGAAGCAAGGGGCAGAAAGGTTAAGGATAGACTCAGCTCTTTGGAAGAAAATGCCCACCCAGCTGTTCTTTTTAATTTGTTCCTTTCTCCTGGTCTAAATGCACTTACAATTAGAACCATAGAAAGCCACACGCACCGCAACCACCATTCCTCAGCACTGTGACCATTCCTCTGGGTTACTAGGGACAGTAACATTTACTAGGCCAGTCCCAGCATCTTGTAACAAAGGAAAACCACATGGCAGATCACAATAATGATTTTGTGTCTTTCTGTAACGATGAAAGGAAAACCTGATTCTGCATAATAATCGATTTGTTATTCATGGAACTTAACCGACATTTCCTCATGAATTTTAATGTGCCATCCATTTTCTCACGACTTATACCCACCATTCTTTGTGAGCCTTTGCAGAACGTTATTCTCTTATCACTTTCTTTTTTCACGGATGTAATTATTCTATCTATACTGAAAGGATTGAGGATGTTGCCTTTTTACTGTATTGGTCAGAGAGCTGGTTTAGGTTGACATTAAATAACCTGGAAATATCAAGCTGTGCACTTATGATTTCTGCATTTTTTTTCCAGAATGTGTGTTACTTAATTTTAAAAACAGTTACTTTTCAATAATTTTCTGGAACATCATGCAACCATAAATTGGTGCCTTTTTAAAGAAACCATAATTGGGGACATTCATGAAGGTACATTCTAATTGATTTCATTCAGTGTTCTAAAAGTAAGGGAATCGTTTGCAACATTTTTTCTTCATATTCCTTTTAATAAGCATAATGCATATTGAAATTTATCTCATATTATTTATAGACAAGTAATCTCAGAATTTTATAGAACTAGATTAGATTTTAAGCTGTTTAAGGACACAAACTGTCTTACTTAGTAGCATTCTAGAAGTGTGTCTAGTTCAAGGACTTCCTAATAGAAAGCCTTCATAAATGACTGCTTAATAAATAAAAAGTATCTTCTGCAGAAAACAAATCAGTGTTTGCAAGGTCAGGGTGGAAGGATGGAACTTCCTGCAAAGGGAGTTAAGCAAACTTTTTACAGTGATATTGATTGTGTGCAACTGTAAGCATTTGTCAAAGACTGTATGCTAGAAATTGTTTAATTGTATTGCAATTAATTTATACCTCAATAAAGCTGCTTAAAGAAAGGGTCTTGTGGATTTCCCTGGTGGCCTAGCAGTTATACAAATTTGGCATTGTCACTGCTCGGGCACAGGATTGATTTCCTGGCCTAGGAACTTCTGTATGCCACAGGTGCGGCCAAATAAATGAATAAATAAAAGAAAGAAAGTGTATTGTGATATTATCATGGTTTCATTGTAGGAAATAATTAGTAACAAATGCTGTTAACAAAAAACTAGCATATTCTTTACATGATCAAATAACCTGGTTTTAGATCAACCTTGAAAATTCCTTATTTCTCGGTTGACCAACCAATTACTACATACTGCCATGTATCTGTAGATGATTTATGTTCTTTTTTATGTTTATTTGTTTATCTTTTTTTGGACACACCTGCGGCATATGGATGTTCCCAGGCTAGCGGTCAAATCAGAGCTGTTGCTGCCAGCCTACACCACAGCCACAGCAACGCGGGATCCAAGCTGTGTCTGTGACCTACAGCACAGCTCACGGCAGCACCAGATCCTTAACCCACTGAGTGAGGCCAGAGATTGAACCCACGTCCTCGTGGATACTAGTTGGGTTCGTCAACACTGAGCCAGGATGGGAACTCTGATTTACGTTCTTTTTTAAATTCTCGCATCAACAACTTCTGTGAATTCAGAGTTATTTCTATTTAGACTGAGGCTCGGAGAGGTTAGTAAACTGGTCCAAGACCACAAAGTCAGTGCATGCATAAATATAGTTTCAAAGAGGCTAAACTAAACACATTTGTGATTTAGGAATTTCAAGAAGTCAGATGATTTTGTCCCCAAAAATACTTACAATACTTAAATTAAAACTTAAATTCGGAGTTCCCCATGTGGCACAGCGGTTAACGAACCCGACTAGCATCCATGAGGATACAAGTTCCAACCCTGGCCTCGCTCAGTGGGTTAAGGATCCGGGATTGCTGTGAGTTGTGGTGTAAGTTGCAGACATAACTCAGATCCAGCATTGCTGTGGTTGTGGCGTAGGCCAGCGGCTACAGATCCATTTCGACCCCTAGCCTGGGAACCTCCATATGCCATGGGTGCGGCCCTAAAAAGCAAAAAAAAAAAAAGAAAGAAAGAAAAAGAAAAAGGAACTCTATTACACTCTTGGTGGGAATGTAAATTGGCGCAACCACTGTGGAAAACAGTATGAATATTCCTCAGAAAACTAAAAATAGAATTACCATTTGATCCAGCAATCCCATTCCTGGGCATCTATCCAGAGAAAACCATGATTCGAAAAGACACATGGGAGTTCCCCTCGTGGCACAGTGGTTAACGAATCCGACTAGGAACCATGAGGATGCGGGTTCAATCCCTGGCCTCGCTCAGCGGGTTAAGGATCTGGCGTTGCCGTGAGTTGTGGTGTAGGTCGCAGATGCAGCTTGGATCCCATATTGCTGTGGCTGTGGTGTAGGCTGGCAACTACAACTCCGATTAGACCCCTAGCCTGGGAATCTCCATATGCCACAGGTGCGGCCCTAAAATGACAAAAAGCCAAAAAAAAAAAGAAAAAGAAAAGACACATGTACTCCAGTGTTCATTGCAGCAAGCTATATAATAGCCAAGACATGGAAACAACCTACATGTCCATCGACAGAGGAGTAGATAAAGAAGATATGGTACATATACACAATGGAATATTAGCCATTAAAAGGAAAGAAATAATGGCATTTGCAGTAACATGAATGGACCTAGAAATTATCATGCTAAGTGAAGTCAGTCAGACAATGAGACACTAACAGCAACTGCTATCACTCACATGTGGAATCTAAAAAAAGGACACAATGAACTTCTTTGCAGAACATATACTGACTCACAGACTTTGAAAAACTTATGTTTTCCAAATGAGACAGGTTGGGGGGTAGGGAGATGCACTGAGGGTTTGGGCTGGAAATGCTATGAAATTTGGTTGTGATGATTGTTGTACACTTATAAATGTAATAAAATTCATTAAGTAATTAAAAAATTAAAAATAAAAGTAAAAAAAAAAAGGAAAGAAAAGTCCTGTCTCTTTGTTTACGATAGCCCTCCCACCTTCCTTTATCCCTCTATAAACACGCTCTCCTTCCCTTGCTGTTCAGGGACTTGTGCACAGGTCGCCATGGGTATAGATCCTGAATTGCAGAGCTATGCTGATCCCAAATAAACCCATCTTGGAGTTCCCATTGTGGCTCAGCGGAAACAAATCTGACTAACACCCATGAGGACGCAGGTTCAATCCCTGGTCTCACTCAGTGGGTTAAGGATCCAGTGTTGCTGTGAGCTGTGGTGTAGGTTGCTGACATGGCTTGGATCCCGCACTGCTGTGGCTGTGGCATAGGCTAGCAGCTACAGTTCCAATTCGACCCCTAGCCTGGGAACCTCCATGTGTCATGGGCGAAGCCCTAAAAAGACCAAAAACAAACAAGCAAAAAAACAAAAACAACAAAAACCCAAAACAAAAACAAAAAACAAATAAACCCATCTTTGCTAAAGAAATTGCTCTGCTGTCTATTTGTTTCAGGTCAACAGTGCATCACTTCAGTCCCTAGTATAGAACAGAGAGTGTTATGAACAAGGCAGAGCCTCCAGGACTAGAGACAGCGTGGTTCTCGGCAGGTTTCTAGGTCAAGGATTCAGGCACAGGAAACAGACAGAGATCTATTACTAGAACTGATTATCAGAAAGGGTGGTCTGGGAGACAAGTCAGAAGCCCAGGTATTGAAGCATGAAGTCAGGGCTAGTCCAGCAGTGAGTATAACTTTGTGTGCCAAGTCCCTGGGCGAAGGGCAGGATGCCTTCCAGAGGCTAAGGTTGATTTTAAGGGCCAGATGGTTGGTATCTGTGGGGAGAGGAAGGATATTGAAGTTGGAAGTCAGGCCGGTTATGACAGATACAAGGAAAGACAATTTACTGTACAAGTTTAATAGAAGGCGTTTGGGTCTGATCAAGTGCTGGAGCTGTATTAAAGCATTTGAAGGGGTGCAGAGGGTTAAAGATCTGGCATTGTCACTGTGGCAGTTCATATCACAGCTGTGGAGTGAGTTTGATCCCTGGCCCAGGAACTTCCATGTGCCCTGGCTGTTGCAAAAAAAAAAAAAAAAAAAAAAAATTGCTAGAAGGGAAATATTTTTTAAAAGAGGAGGAGTCCCCATCTGATTTGAAGAACCCAGGGCTGTGAGAATATCAGGGCCAGCAAATAGCAAGTACAATGTTAGGGCACATTTGGATGGGAATAATTTGAGACTTGCATTCTTCTCCAAAATGTGCCTCTCTGTGTGAAGTTGTGCAGATAAAGATGTGGCTTCAGTTTCAAGCTAGAAACCTGGCACCATTTACCGACAAATTAAAAATACAAGTGAATCATTTGCATATCTCCTAGAAACCAAGGATGTTACACCTCCAGCACTTTGGATAATGCTGTAGGTTGTGTTTTTTCCTTTTTAAAATTCTAATGAAGCCATCCATAACTTCAAGGTGACAATTTTTTGAAATATGCTCTTCATAAAACCATTGAGTTTTATTTAGTCTCCTGTAGAACGAAGAATTTTGACTCCTAGGGGAAAGATTCATGCAAGTAGCCATCTGTAACTTTTGGGGTGGAGGGTATGGAGGAGTCTTCTCCCATTCTTTCCTCTTTTTTTTTTTTTCTTTCTGCTCCTGTGGCAGAAGTTCTGGACCAGAGATCAAGCCCACACCACAGCAGTAATCACAGCCACAGCAGTGATGATACCAGGTCCTTAACCCACTGAGCCACCTGGGAACTCCCCATCCTTCCCTTTTGAGAACTATCTCTTTCCCAGCCCACAGGATCCTGGTGGGCCTGTCAGTTACATGGATTTATGAATCAGACTGCTCAGCCAAAGAACTTAATTTCCGTAGGCAACATACTTGGTCTAGGAGGGAGCAAGTGACATAATCTAACTTCTTTCCAAAGGTAGATGCAACTGCTGGGGCAGCAGAAGTTATACCCTTATCTTTGGAATTGCTGGTTATGATAATAATACAAGCCTGGGGGAGCTCCTGTCATGGCGCAGTGGAAACGAATCCGACTAGGAACCATGAGGTTGCGGGTTCGATCCCTGACCTCACTCAGTGCGTTAAGGATCTGGCCTTGCCGTGAGCTGTGGTGTAGGTCGCAGATGTGGCTCAGATCCTGCATTGCTGTGGCTGTGGCATCGGCTGGCAGCTGTAGCTCTGATTGGACCCCTAGCCTGGGAACTTCCATATGCACCTGTGAGGCCCTAAAAAAAAAAAGTGGGTTGCTCTCTGTTATTGGGCATGAGTGAAATAGCTTTCTCTGTATCAAAGAGCATTTGAAAGAAGTTATAAAAATCACACGATGATGACTCCTAACTGGGGTCTGACATAGTTTCCGCTTTGCTCTTGGGAAGTTCAAAGCTACTCTGACTCTTGATCTTTCGCACGGGTTTTTTTTCTCCTCTCTGGAAGCTTTATCTCTGATGTCCTAAAGTGTCATAGTGATGTGTCTTGAAGTGGGTCTTTCCCCATTTCTTAGGATAAGTGGATCTGAAAGTCTGGAGATTATGTTGAAAATTTTCTTGTATTTCTTTGATGATTTGCTCCTTTCCATTTTCCCTGTTCTTATTTCTTCAACTGCTTTCATTAAAAATAGATATATTGAGAACCAAATATGTGTCTGGTTTTGTTCAAATATATTTTACACACTAAAAAATTTAGGTTAAGTAAAATGTATTAATTATTTGATCTTTTTTAATTTAAAAATATTTTTATTACAGTTGGTTTACAATGTTCTGTCAATTTATGCTGTATAGCAAAGTGACCCAGTCATACATATATGTGTGTGTATGTGTGTATATATATATATATATATATACACACACACACATATACATACGTTCTTTTTCTCCCATTATCCTCCATCATGTTCCACCACCAGTGACTAGATATAGTTCCCTGTGCTATACAGCACACATTATTCGATCTTTAAAGAAATATGAAATTTCTTTTTGTTTGCTTTTTTAAAGTTTTTTTTTGGATTTTCTTGAATGATTTTTATCACACAAAAATACATTTTAAGGGCACTACTATTATATGCTTTAAAATATGGTTATAATTTCATGACCTTAGACATAAGTTCTTCGGATTTTCCCTATGACCAAGATGAAATTAAATCGAAGGCTAGAGGTTTCCTACCCATCTTTTAGAGAAATATCATTTTAAGGCTTTTCTGTTGTTTTTTAATTTAGCATGTAGTTCTTTGTCTAGAGGGTAAACTTAAACATACTGTAAATCCGCTATTCTTAACTAAACTAATAGTTTGGCTTGATTCATGATTACTATATTCAACTTTGATTATAGTTAGAGAAAATAAAATGATTTTAAATAGAATACTGCATAAAAGAATATTAAAAATTGTGTCTGCAAATAGCCCCAGAGTGGAAAATACTATTTTAACTGCTGTTGAAGTTTGATGTTTTTCAAACACAAGGAAAGCGTGTATCATAACAGGGCAAACTGAGCAGCTTCCCAGAGTTCAAGTCAGAAGACCCGAGTCCCAGTGTACTTGCCCTTGTGTGAGTTTAACCGTACCCAGCACAGTGTCTGGAACATGGTAGATGGGCAGTAAATAGGGCTGAGTGAGAGGACGATAAGTGAATGTCTCTCTGAACCTCAGTTTTCTCATCTGAATGAGAAAGCAGTTGGGTGAAATGAGTGGGTCTCAGTGCTGCTTGCACATTAGAATCACCTGTGGAGCTTTTAAAACTATGCATGCGGAGTTCCCGTCGTGGCTCAGTGGTTAACGAAAACGACTAGGAACCATGAGGTTGTAGGTTCGATCCCTGGCCTTGCTCAGTGGGTTAAGGATCTGGTGCTGCTGTGAGCTGTGGTGTAGGTCACAGACGTGGCTCAGATCTGGTATTGCTATGGCTGTGAGGTAGGCCGGTGGCTACAGCTCTGATTTGACCCCTAGCCTGGGTAATTCCATATGCTGTAGGTGCGACCCTGAAAACACACACACACAAACACACACACACACACACACACACAGAAAAAAAAAAGAAAAGAAAATAAGATTCCCATATAAATGATTCTTAAATGTCCTTTTTTCTTTTGCTGCACTTTGACATCTTTTTTGATTCAGCCTCTCTTTTCCTATCACTAATAGCCCATATTTCATAGCAAAAAATAGTATTATTCAGACAGGTAGAAGGGTTGGCATGCTAATACAAGCACTGTCTCCATTTGAGAGTTTATCTTTGGACAAATTTTCTCTAAATATTTGTCATTCAAGTTCTTGGCATCTTTTAATGACTAGTACCTGCCCATGAGCACTGATTTTCAAAGAACCAGAGCTTCAGTCATGATCTTGGCATCATCCCACCTCAATATGTCCAGTATCCGTATGTCAGTATCCAAATGTCCTCCATGCTAGGCATCTACTACGGGGAAGGTGGTGACCAAATATTCTGGGTCCAAAGGGACTTCAGGTTATCACATGCTGACTTTGTTTAATGCACAAAGAAATGCAAAATGGCAGAAGGCTGTGTTGTTGCCTAGTCCTGGACAACAAAGGAAAAGAAATATTAACCTGAGAGATTTGGCTGCTTGCCCAGGCTGCTTAAATGATAATCCAGAATAGCTGAACTCCGACTGGTTATCCCACCTCCTCGCTCAGCACATTTTTCCCCTGCTAAAAGCCAGTCTTTTTTTTTTTTTTTTTAAACATAATCTTTACCTACTTTAAGCCTACAGGATCCTTTAAGAGCTTCCTAGTTAAACTTTTAAAGTTAATGCTTGGATCACAATGAATCCGCAGTTTTTCCAAGATCTGCTCTGGCCAACTCTTTACCTTCTCTAAGATTCTGTTCAGGGCATTCTAGGGGAGGGTGTAGGTCCAGACGAAGTGGCCTCGCCAAAATCTACCCATCTTAGGTCTATAATGTAAAGATACATGAAGTGTAGAATCTAAAATAATACATAAATACCAAAAAAAAAAAAAGAGCATCAAAGCTATTGCATTTTAATGTTAAACACCTATAATAGCAACACAAATCTCAACGCATTTTGGTCCTTATCCCATCTTTTTTTAGGGCCACACCCATGGCATATGGAGGTTCCCAGGCTAGGGGTCCATTCGGAGCTACAGCTACAGACCTACACCACAGCCACAGCAACGTGGGATCCAAGCCGCATCTGCGACCTACACCACAGCTCATGTCAACACCAGATCCTTAGCCCATTGAGCAAGGCCAGGGATTGAACACACATCCTCATGGATACTAGTTGATTTCGTTAACCGCTGAGCCATGACGGGAACTCCCTGAACCTCCCTCTTTTCTGACTTCATCTTCTACCTCCCGCCTCCATGCTCACCACACTCCCAACACTTTGACTTGATCGCTCTGCAAGCAAATGCCCTCCTGGGGACCTTGGAACTTGTGGTTTCCTCTCCTGGGAACCCTCTTGCTGCTTATCTCATGGCTCACTCCTTCAACATATCTTAGGTCTCGGCTCAAAGTTACTGTATCAGTGAGGCTGTCCCTGCCTGAGTCCCTATAACATGTCCTTCCCCTTATAGGGCTTAATTTTTCCCCTACAAATCTTATCACTAATTGATACACTGTTTTTCTACTGCTATATATTTACTTTTTTCTGCGGCTGCTTTTCTTTCTGCAAGAATGCAAGTTCCAGGAGTTCCCTGGTGACTCAGAGGGTTGAGGATCTGATGTTGTCACTGCTGTGGCATGAGTTCAATCCCTGGCACGCTGTGGGTGTGGCCAAAAAGAAGGAAAATGAGTTCTAAATGTAAGTCCCAGGCCAATAGACAGTTGCTTGTTTTATTCGCTCCTGTATTCTTACACTGGAACAATGTCTGGCACACTGAAAATACTCAATATTGACTGACTCGGTGGATGATTATCAGGAGTTACCTATTTTCAAGTGATAGAAAACCCAGCTTCAATGATGTAAAAAGATGGGAGTTCCCGTCGTGGTACAGCAGTTAATGAATCCGACTAGGAACCGTGAAGTTGCGGGTTCAATCCCTGGCTTTGCTCAGTGGGTTAATGATCTGGTGTTGCCGTGAGCTGCGGTATAGGTCGCAGACGCAGCTTGGATCCCACGTTGCTGTGGCTGTGGTGTAGGCCGGCGCCTACAGCTCCGATTAGACCCCTAGCCTGGGAACCTCCATATGACGCGGGTGCGGCCCTAAAAAGCAAAAGCAAAAAAAAAAAAAAAAAAAGAGGGAGAGAGAGAAAAAAGGGGGATTTCCCACTGTAGCTCGGTGGGTTAAGGATCCAGCTAATATCCATGAAGCTGTGGGCTCAATCCCTGGCCTCATTCAGTGGGTTAAGGATCCAGAGTTGTTGCGAGCTACAGTGTAGGTCACAGCTGTGGCTTGGATCTGATGTTGCTGTGGCTGTGGCATAGGCTGCCAGCTATGGCTCCGATTCAACCCCTAGCCTGGGAACTTCCATGTGCCACAGGTGTGGCCCTAAAAAGCAAAAAACAAAAAACAAAACAAAACTAAAAGAACCCCTCTGTTACAAGGGTGGGTAATTTATCCTTCTGCAGTGAGTTTTGATACAACATTTACTGGTTCATTTGTGATACATTTTTGTTTTCTATAACATGGGGTTTCCTTTTTAAATCAAAACTTTTCGGAAGTTCCCGTCGTGGCCCAGTGGTTAACGAATCCGACTAGGAACAATGAGGTTGCGGGTTCGATCCCTGCCCTTGCTCAGTGGGTTAACGATCCGGCGTTGCCGTGAGCTGTGGTGTAGGTTTCAGACGCGGCTCGGATCCTGCGTTGCTGTGGCTGCGGCGCAGGCCAGTGGCTACAGCTCCGATTAGACCCCTAGCCTGGGAACCTCCACATGCTGCGGGTGCGGCCATAAAATGACAAAAGGCAAAAAAAAAAAAAAACTTTTCATGTGATCTGATGCTTATGTATAAACATGTACACATCTATCTGTGCTAAATTCTTCATAAAGGTAGAAAGAGGAATACCATTAGGAACTTATCCAATAGTTTAGAAAATTCTAAGTCAGCAAAAAAAAAAAAAAATTTTTTTTTCCAGTCCAGTGGTTATAATTGCCTATGATGAGGTTTATGCTGACTTTGTCATTTCTGAACTAAATTTCTGGTACAAGGTATTTATTAAAGTACTTATTACTTCCTCTGGTGAGTCCTTCAGCTAGTGGAATTTTAAAAAGCATGTAACCTGAACTATTTACTTCATTCTGCATTTGTTTTTAACGGAGAAACCAATCATTACAGTGCATTAAACCATGAGATAGAAATCACCATCCTTTAGGAGAGAAGTTGACACCCATTTATGCTTAGTTTGGTCATTTTCTGACAGCCATGCCGTTTTCGACATCTGTTGCTTGTAAAATCCACTTTGAAGAAATTTCCTTAAGATAGATGATAATGGAAGGACAAAAAGTTCTTACCTTATGGAAACACCCACATGACTTTCCACTAGGAATTCACCCCCCGACTCAAATTAATGAATTCACAAATTGTAATGCACGTGCTTCTTCTAAAAAAGAATTTTTAAAAAATTTCTGTTGATTTAGTGACCTAGAACAAAAATAATAGCCCTTCCTGTTTCTTAATGTATCATCTTAAATTTCTGTTACAACCAGTGTCCTAACAATCTCCTTATAAAATCATAGACACACCTGATCAAAAATAACAATTAAACACATGGCCCTCACATCTCCTACTTTAAAGGACATTCTCTTATTATCATTATTATTTTTTAAATAGGGCAGCACCCACAACATATCTGGAAGTTCCCAGGCTAGGGCTTGAATTGGAGCTACAGCTGCCGGGCTACACCACAGTCACAGCAATGCAGGATCCGAGCTACATCTGCGACCTATACCACAACTCACGGCAACACTGGATCCTTAACCCACCCAGCAAGGTCAGGGATCGAACCTGCATCCTCATGGTTATAAGTCAGATTCATTTCCACTGAGCCGAAAGGGGAACTCCCTAAAAAGACATTAAAGCCATGTGGCTCAGCAGTAATGTACCCAACTAGTATCCATGAGGATGTGGGTTCAATCCCTGGCCTTGCTCAGTGTGTTAAGAATCCAGGATTGCTTTGAGCTGTGGTGTAGGTTGCAGACTGACTCGGATCCTGCATTGCTGTGGCTGTGGTGTAGGCCAGCATCTGCAGCTCTGATTAGACCCCTAGCCTGGGAACACCCATGTGCCACAGGTGCAGACCTAAAATGAAAGGAAAAAATTATATGCATAGTCTACATATTCCATATCTAGTCATTAGTTTCTATTTCATGAAAGCAGAGCCACTGCCGTGTCATATAACATTTCTTGCTGTTGCACTGCTACTCCTTGAAGCTTTTAGAAGCTTTTCCTATCCCTATATTTGCTTCCAACATTGAACACATTTTCTTCTCATGCTTAAAAATAAATGTCAAGTTCTGAATCTTTTGTTAAAGATTCATTCCCAAAGATGGTTTCACAGCAGGAGCCTTCCTAGGGAAATAGTTGGCTCACATTCCTGCTAAGAACGTAACCTGGGAATGATGGAAAAATAATTATAATCAATGTCATAGAGCATATGGGTTTCTCCCAAGACGCCTGCCAAATAGGACCTGCACTAATCTTTTCCATCCACTATCAGTCGGTCGACTCGAGCAAATAAATCCCTCATATTTGGTTAAATGAAAGGCCAAAGCTCACACGTACTTGTCCTACATCTGAGAGGTTTCTGAGAGAAACCAGTAAATGCCTTGCATTTCTTTAGTTTTCATAAGGTCACAGTTATTGTGTTTTTGTGTCTGTAAATGTGGAATTGCCTTAGTTCTACTTCATCCTTCACCCTGGGTGACCCATTAAGTTCAATCCACAGACAGTGAAAGAAGAGAGGCCGTCTTAATACACATACAGAGGGGGGAAAAAGACATTTTAAAAATATCGTACTTTACATCGATGGGTCCTTCAGCTGGCTACACCCCAACAGTATGTGTCATTCCCAAAAGGAGAGTATTGCTGGGCTGATTAAAGCAGAAACACCTGGTGCATAACATTCTGCAATAAGGTCCTGGGTGATTTAATTAAGATCTTTATTGTCATAAAGTGGCTTTCCAAGTATTTTTCCACTGAGCTTATATTTCACTCTATCTTGCTTTGCTTCTCTCACGATACGTGCCAGGTGGCATGCAGTTCTTTTAGGAGAGAATTTTCTGTCTGTGGAATCTCAGAACATAGGAATATCAGAGGCAGATTTGAATTTTCATTACAAGCCTCTGTTTCAAACATTTGAGGGCTTAGAGTAATTTGACTCTTTTCTATGCAGCAGAAAGAGAAAATTTAGCCTCTTTTAAAGTAGCATTCTGTTATTTTCGAAGCACAAATAAATCAATAGACACAATCAGTATATGGTATGCTTTCTTGTTACACAATGCTGAGTAGACAAAGGGGAGGACATTCTAATTAAATATTGGTAGTTCTTGTTTCCAAAATTTAGAACATTTTAAGCAAGGAGAAAAATGATTTGAAAATGAGGCTGCTATTTGCTCCAATGGTGCTCCATTCACAGACCTAGCATTTAATTAACGAAGAGACAGTACTTTGAGCAGCTGCTTCTCCATCCTGACCCCTCTGCTCCTATTGAGACGTTTAATAGAGCTGTCTGAGTCATACTCTAAAATAAAGATTTTTAGAAAGGAGTTAATAATGTGATTCCCCCCAGCCATACAACCCAGTTATAAAAAGATGAAATGACTTTTGTCCCCAAGCGGCAGTTTTCAGGAAGACTTGCATTTCGACTTCTTACTTTGACCCCAGCATATGTCTGTAAACTTTATGAAAACTCCAAGATGACCAATATCCTTCAAATCAGCTGGGTGCAATTCTGCCTTTGCAGAGCAAAATGAATCAGAAACGGACATTCTCATACAACTGTTCAGAGCAAGATGATGGAAACTAGAACTCAAAGACCTGAAGCCTTTTGACTCAGAAAAATGCTGAGATGTATTTTCTCTGGAATTGGTTTGAAAGAACTGAGAAATCAAATTTGCCAAATACCGTTCCTGGAGTTCCTGTCGTGGCTCAGCAGTTAACGAATCTGACTAGCATCCATGAGGACGCATGTTCGATCCCTTGCCTTGTTCAGTGGGTTAAGGATCCGGTGTTGCCATGAGCTGTGGTGTAGGATGCAGATGTGGCTCGGATCCTGCGTTGCTGTGGCTGTGGCGTAGGCCAGTGGCTACAGCTCCGATTCGACCCCTAGCTTGGGAACCTCCATATGCCACGGGTGCAGCCCTAAAAAAAAAAAAAAAAAAGCAAATCCATCCTTGTCCTGTATATTTTGTGAGGATACTATGTATAGCACCAAAGTGCTCCATAATTTGATGAATAGGTAGCCAGATAAGGTGACAGGAGTTTTCCTTTCTGAGTAGGCTGTGCTGTGCTTATTAATAATAATAACAATAAAAATCCACCTCTCCTCGTCCACTCGTTCACTCTGAAGGAAGGTTCTGACACGCCAGTGAAATGTGTTCCCCAAGTTTATGACGTAGTCGGTTGTTTAGAAACCCAAATGGTTTTTCCTTAGACATAATAGGATACCTGGTGGTTAAATTCCAAGCATAAACTCCACATCTGATTGACCTTTAAGTCAGAGGAGCAAGACCAGCCTGAGTTCCAGCTGCTAAGAGACAGCATGTATGTTGTGTTCTGGAAGGCTGGGCTACAAATGGATTTCTTTACCTGGGTTCCCTTGCTTGGCTTTCCCTAAGGAAGGGCGTGGATCATAGATGAGAGTGTAAGACGCAAGAGAGGACAGGTTATTTCTTCATCTGTTCTGTCCGGGTTAGCTGCTGCCAAGCTGGCAGTGACTAGGTCCCTCCGAGACCACATCTCTAGCTGGGCAGCCCCTCCGCTGCAGTGCCGGTTCTTACTGGGCTCTGGGAACATCATTCAGTCCCCTTGCCTGCTCGCCCCACCCCTCTCCTTGGCTTGGGGATACAGCCTCTCTCTGCCCTTGCTGCTCTTGGATATCTCAACATCCTGTGTTGATTGATTGACTGATTGATTGATTGATTGATTTTACCACCTGCACTGGAGGCATATGAAAGTTCCCGGGCTGAGGGTCCAATAGGAGCTGTAGCTGTCAGCCTATACCATAGCCACAGCAACGCTGGATCCAAGCTGCATCTGCAACCTGCACTGCAGGATCCTTAACCCGCTGAACAAGGCCAGGGATTGAACCCCAATCCTCCAGGACACGATGTCAGGTTCTTAACTCACTGAGTCACAGTTGGTTCTCTTAAAGGGGCCCATGCCTCAGTTAAAAACCCCTTCATGAACATTTCTTCATTTGTACCATCTGAGTGGAAGACCCTGACTGAGACAGTGAAAGAAGACAAGGAGAACGATTTTTTTTTTAATTCCTTTCCTGGGTGCAGAAGTTGCTGGCAGAATTTCAGGCAGGATCATTCACGCATCTAACAGATATTAATTATGATCCTCACTAAAAAGGATCTGGTCCTCGCCTTCAAGGAATTTATTTTCCTAGCTGGGGAGGCAAACTTGGTAAATGAATAAGCAAAATAGTCCTATGTTCTGGGAAATAGTATATGTGGGAAATAAACTGCTAGCGGGTCATTGGTGGGGAGGGCAGCTTTGGACAAGACGGTCAGGGAAGGACTTAACTGAGACCAAGGTGGGGAAGGAAAGAGCACTGTGCAAACAGGTGGCAAAGGGCAGGAGGAAATTGTTTCGGGCAGGGAGCTGCGGCTGTAAAGGCTTAGATTTGGGGAAAGAGCTTGGTGTGAAAACCTGGCCTATGGCAGCTGTTTGACCTTGGAGGAAACAAAAGACATATTTGCAAGGCACACGGGGAGCTGGAGGAAGGGAAGTGTGACTGGAGCAGGGGCCAGGCGTTACAAGATGAGGTTAGACATGTGGCTCAGGGAACTCCAGGCAGGGCCAGGGTGAATAGTATAGATTTATTCCAAGTATAATGGGAAGAGGTTTTTTTTTTTTTTTTTTTTTTTTTTACTTTTTAGGGCTGCACCCTCGGCATAAGGAGGTTCCCAGGCTAGGGGTCCATGCAGAGCTGCAGCTGCCGGCCTACGCCACAGCCACAGTCACAGTAACGACAGATCCGAGCCATGTCTACAATCCACACCACAGCCCACGGCAACACCGGAACTCCAACCCACTGAGCAAGGCCAGGAATCGAACCCACGTCCTCATTGATCCTAGCTGTGTTTAACCACTGAGCTACGAAGGGAACTCCCAAGTATTTTTAAAGGTCGGGTGATACAGTCTGATTTATCTTTTACAAAAGCTCACCCTAGCCACTCTGTGGAAAAGGAAAAAACAAGTAGAATCGGGGAAAAGAGTCAGGATGCTCTTAAAATAACCCAGGAGGAAGATGACTGCATTTTGTTCTAAAGGGGTGGGAGTGGAGATGCAGAAAAGCAGAACTCTTTTGAGTTTTTTGCGGAGGCAGAGCTCATGGGACTTAAGTAGGACTAGGCACAGAGGAAGCAAGGGGAAGGGAAGGTCAAGGGTGACTCTCAGTTTTCTGACTCAGGCCTCGGGCTGGATGTTGGAGCTGTTTGTGAAGAGCAGGAAGACTAGCAGAAGGAGAGGATGGAAATATTGATGAGATGAAGGTGAGGAGTTCCCGCTGTGGCTCAGCATGTTAAGAACCCAACTGGTAACCATGAGGATGCAGGCTTGATCCCTGGCCTCACTCGGTGGGTTAAGATCCGACGTTGCCGTGAGCTGTGGTGTAGGTCGCAGACGCGGCTCGGATCCTGCATTGCTGTGACTGTGGCGTAGGCCGGCAGCTACAGCTCCAATTCGACCCCTGGCTTGGGAACTTCCATATGCCACGGGTGCAGCTCTAAAAAGCATTTAAAAAAAAAAAAAAAGATGAAGATGAGTCAGTCGGTGGGCAGATGGCTACCACAGCCTGGAGCTCAGAGGATAGAGTTGAACTGGGGGATATTTTTTCTAGTCTTTTAGTGGGCAAGCAGGTTTCTCAGGCCAACCTGGCTTAGGCCTAAAGGGATCTCCGCCAGGCCTGGATGTACTCGCTAGCACTGTGGTTTAGAAGTGAAATTCCGGTTAGGGAAAAAGCATTCCTACACCTTGCTTTGTCATTAGGACACATATTTTCTTTGAAGATCTCAGAGAAAGAGATGGCCAGTTGAACAGAAGATTGGAGAATTCCTAGGTCCTTGACTAAATGCCATCGTAATCTTGCCTCTTGAGTTCCAATTTCAACATGACTTAATGACATATTTAAAGAACAGCCCTCAGAGTCCAGTTTGGCTGACATACAATAACGTGCTTATGGGGAGGCATGTACCCATACTGAGAGATAAGATTCCAAGGCTTTTCCTTCTGGTTGTCATGGCAACAGCAACAAGGGCTCTGGAGATAGAAAGGAGGAAAGGGAGAAAGCAGAAGCTGTGGTGTCTGTTAGTCTCTGAAAGATAATTAAAGGCAGATATTTGTAAGCTGCATGGGGAACACACCCTGTAAATCCAGGGCAGTTCCAAGCATTCAGTTCGTTAGTGGACAGTTTGTTCTTTTCTTTTCTTTCTTTTTCTTTTTTTTTTTTGCTTTTTCGGGCCACACTTGTGGCATGTAGAAGTTCCCGGGCTAGGAGGTGGAATCGGAGCTGCTGCTGCCAGCCTAACCCACAGCCAAGGCAACAAGGGGTACGAGGAGTTCCAGTCGTGGCTCAGTGGTTAACGAATCCGACTAGCAACCATGAGGTTACGGGTTCGATCCTTGGCCTTGCTCAGTGGGTTAAGGATCCGGCGTTGCCGTGAGCTGTGGTGAAGGTTGCAGACGCAGCTTGGATCCCGCGTTGCTGTGGCTGCGGCGAAGGCCGGCGGCTACAGCTCCTGTTAGACCCCTAGCCTGGGAACCTCCATATGACGCGGGTGCGGCCCTAGATAAGGCAAAAAGACAAAAAAAAAAAAAAAAAAAAACAAGGGGTACGAGCCACAGCTGCCACCTATGCTGTAGCTTGCCTCAACACGGGATCCTTAACCCTGAGCAAGGCCAGGGGATCGAACCTGTGTCCTAATGGATCCCAGTCGGGTTCATTACCAATGAGCCACAACAGGAACTCCCAGCTTGTTCATTTTAAGCACCAGAGATACACATGAAAGCTTCATCAGGCTCAGGGGCTAGGAATACATCATGCCTCTGTTGTAATGCCTGTGCGCATTGCACTGCCTGGGGCTCCACGTACTTGGCTCCAAACTTTTCCCTTTAACGTCCCCTCCACCCCCCCGCCAGTAGTCACTCTCTCCCTTAGCATGTTTTATTTATCACCGTACGGTATCTTATTTGTTTACTTGTTTATTATCTGATTCCCAAACTAAAATAAAGTCCAACATAGCTGCACCCCTGGCAATAAGTGGAGTCAATACTCAACAAATATTTGTGAAATGAGTTGAGTGGGGGGGGGAATGAGGTATGAGTTGCTCTAGACTAGAGAGAGGAGATACAAACAGGGAGAGGGGTCTGAGGGATATGAAACCTTCCCCTGGACCCACACAGTTGCTTTGACAAAGTACAGTCACTCTAGGAGTTCCCTGGTAGCTCAGTGGGTTAAGGGTCCAGCACTGTCACTGCTGTGGCACCAGTTTGATCGCTGCCGTGATTCTGCATGCCATGGGCCACCTCCAAAAAAAGAGAGACAGAAAAAGTATAATCACTGCATATGTCTCTTTTTTTTTTTTTCTTTTCGTAGGGCTGAACCTGAGGTGTATGGAGGTTCCCAGGCTAGGCGTCGAATTGGAGCTGCAGCTGCCGGCTTACGCCACAGCCACAGCAACATGGAATCTGAGCCATGTCTGTACCTACATCACAGCTCGTGGCAGCCCCTGATCCTTTACCCACTGAGCAAGGCCAGTGACGAGTCCTCATGGATACTAGACGGGTTCATTTCCTGTGAGTCACAATGAGAACTCCCACTGCACGTGACTTAGTTTTGTGTTTGTATGTCCTTTTGACCCCACTTTAGACCATGAACAATTTGGGACAAGAACCATCTGGTTCGTTTTGACATCCCCAATGTCCAAATAAATGCTCATGGGATCCCTCAATGCCCTACTGATGGAAATGGGCAATTCAGAGAAAAATTAGAGACTTTCTGTTGGGTGAGCTTGGCTGAACTGGCCGGGCAAGAGCCTGACAGAATAAGCAGTGTCTACAGGGAAACAACCAGGTATGTACAAGTAGCTGCAGTACCAGAAGGTAGCCTAGGATGAACCCATTAGCCCTCCTTCTGCTGTAGTCTCCAGCACACCCTCCAAGTAACCCCCAAGAAGATTCCAGGCAATTCTCCAACCAGGTTGCTGCTGCCCTGAGCTCTTCCTGCTTAGCAAAGCTAGAGCCATCTCTGTACATGGAAGTCAGACAGAAGCAGCTCCCACTTGACACAAGTCCAAAAAGAGACTTATGAAAACAGACCAGCTGAAAGTGAGGGTGCCCAAAGGAGGCACCAGCAAGAACCAGCATCCAGCAAGGAATGACTGGAAAGAACTGTTTAATGTTTTAAACATTGGCAAGCTGAGTAACATGATTCCGAACTCGTTCCTTAGCTCAACTATATATAGTTTGCATCCTGGAATTCACTCATACTATATATAGTAGAGTTTTATTCATGCACTCGAACTGATTATGTGTGCTGGACTGAAGTGTTCCAGTGGTGCCAGAAATGAAGAGAAAATGGAAAATTTCCCCGACCTATGGGCATGTACTTTATGCCCACTGCCGTCTTCACTAATGCCTGGTGGCGGCAGAAAGCTAAGTGAGACCAGCCATGGAATAACACGGGTAGCGCCTCCCCCAGAAAGAATGCCTCTTTTCAGTCTTCCCCTTGTGAAGTGTTGATTGATTTATTTAAAAACTGGCTATGGTCATTGCTCAGAGAACCACATTAAAAGAGGGTCTAAAGGCCCAAATAATCACCCAGCTTTTATAACAAAAGAATGACACAAAGCGGGCTTATGGTCTCATCTAACTCAAGAAAGGCAGTTCTATTAAAGTCATCATGAACCATTTCATAAACTTCAGTTTTTGGGATATAAACAATTTGTATGTCATTTTTGCTCTTTCTTGATTCAAACTGCAATTTTTTGGACCTGCTTTAAAAAGGCAAATGTTCTCTGCATAGCCTATTTCAGGCTGAAGAACAACTTATCGTCATTCAGGAGTCTCAAATCTCTTTTAAAAAGCTACTTTTGGACGTGTCTCCAAAACTGAGTTGTTGGGTGGGAGTGAGCGAAGAGACTACAGTCCCTAAAGGAAGGGAGGGGGAGGCTTTCTGAAGCGGTGCTTTGGTGAACGTTTTTACTGCCCAGCATTTAACATCCTTCCTGACAATATACCCCAGTTCCACTTTGGGGGATTATGTCTCTTCTCTCCACCGAGGCACTGCAGATGAAGCTCACTTGCCCCTACTCACACTGTGGAGCATGTGACCTAGACTAAGCCAATGAAGGCCCTGCTATCTCTTTGGTTACAGTGATTGGTTGGGAGATGGGCACGTGATTCAAAACAGGCCAATCAAAACCGGCAAGATTCAATTCTGGGACTTTTATTGGAGTTATTAGAAGAGACGTAGATCTTTCTTTTGTTAATTGGTTGTTGTGATTTTGATGGCCTGTAGTGACCAGGGACCGTTCATTGGCAACCACAGAACAGAACTAACTGAGGAAGTTGAGCTGAGGATTGGATACTAGTGTTCTCTAGTTTAATCCCTGAATCCAGTTGTGCCTGAAGCTCTATGCCTGGACGTTTTGTCTTACCTTAGTCAATAAATTACTTTTTTGCTGAGATCAATCTGAGATGGGTTTTCTGACAGCTACATTTAAATGTAGGTGCAGAAAATCTAGTACTTGAGTACAAAGGGAGAGTAGGTTGAGGACTCATGGGACTGGTAGAAGTAATTGGCAGTGAGGCTCTACCCTAGACAGCCTAAAGATAACTTTATAAATCCAAATCTATTGATTGGGGGTCCTGACCTTCTAGGTAATGTTTACTATTTTAATTTAATTTTATATTTCATGATTCAAAAGTCAAACAAAAAATGTATCCACAAAAGGATTCTATACCTTCCCTATTCCCCTCCACCTCTTTAACTTCATGGGCAATAATTTTTTTGTTTGTTTACTTATTTGTTCAGTGTTTCTCTACACTGAACAAATATGAATATTTGTCAAATATGAATATGAATATATTTTCTATTTCCCCCTTTTTGTTACACAAAAGATAGCAAGCTTGGCTCAGTATTGACCTTTCTTTATCTCTTCCTTGCTCCCTTCCTTCCTTCCCCCCCCACCTTTTTTTTTTTTTGGAGCTGCACATGTGGCATATGGAAGTGCCCAAGCTAGGGGTTGAATCAGAGTTGCTACCGCCAGCCTGTGTCACACCACAGCCACAGCAACACCAGATCCAAGCCACGTCTGCCACCTACACCACAGTTCATGGCAATGGCTGCTCCTTAACCCACTAGGCAAGGCCAGGTGTTGAACCCTCATCCTCATGGATACTAGTCAGGTTCCTTACGGCTGAGCCACTACGAGAACTCTTTGGCTCTGTTTAACATACATTTTATTTCTTCAATACAGTTTCATTCAAAGAGTACCTTTCTTTGAAATTCTGTGCTACCTTTGATTATTCCTGATTGCTTCCCACATAATATTTAAAATAGCTCAGAGCCTTATTTAGCATATCCTATCATTTCTGTGTTGTTACCCTGGTGACATCTGGGTTTAATACTGGAGAATCCTATTTCACCAGAATTAGAGAATTTAAGTCAAGGAGCCGAGCTAAGGGTCAGACTCTAAAGCTAAAAAAAAAAATCTAGAAAGTCCAATTTGAATTTTTTTTATTGCAAGTGATAGAGGATGATGGCTATGAAAATTAAAATGCCAAGAAGTCTAAATTTTTAGACTGAAAAGAGAGATTAGCATTGACAGGTACCAGAGGCAAATATTCCAGAAAGAAGGCTGTATATTGCTGCCAAAATGATTTCTGATTTTGAATAGATGTCAAATTTAGTCCTCTTGGCTGGGCAAAACTCTCTGATCAAAGTAGTACACTGATCCGCATGATCTTACATTCATGGATGCCTTACTAACCCTTTCAGCAGACAGTGGCTTAAAAAGGCCTGACAGCCTCAGAACTCAGACCTGAAAACATAGGAAAATTTACTTGGGACAACGTGAAAGAAAACATTTTCAAGTTGTCTTTGGGGTGGAAAATCTAAAATTAACCTTTTTCAGAGTTCCCATTGTGGTTTAATGGTAATGAACTTGACTAACATCCATGAGGATTTGGGTTTGATCCCTGGCCTCGCTCAGTGGGTTAAGAATCCGGTGTTGCCCTGAGTTGTGGTATACGTCACAGACACAGCTCGGATCCCACCTTGCTGTGGCTGTGGTATAGGCCAGCTCTTGCAGCTCCCATTCCACCCCTAGCCTGGGAACTTCCATCTGCTGTGGGTGTGGCCCTTAAAAAAAAAAAGGAAAACCTTTTTCTAAAAAATTATATCTAGTCTTTAATATGAGAGAACATGTTAAAAGAATATGAATTTCAGGAGTTCCCCTGTGGCACATCAAGTTAAGGATCCAGCATTGTCACCGTGGCGGCCAGGTCACTGCTGTGGTGTGGGTTTGATCACCAGCCAGAGAATTTCGCGTGACTTGGGCATGGCCAAAAAAATAAAAGAAAAGAATATTAATTTCAGTGAAACAATGGGTTGAATTTAAAAGGCTATTTACAGGAGTTTTCATCATGGCTCAGCATTTAACGAACCCAACTAGCATCCATGAGGACGCGGGTTTGATCCCTGAACTCATTTAGTGGGTTAAGAATCTGGTGTTGCTGTGGTGTAGGTGGCAGATGTGGCTTGGATCCTGCGTTGCTGTGCCTGTGGCGTAGGCCGGCAGCTACAGCTCCAACTGGACCCCTGCCTACCCTGGGAACCTCCATATGCCGTGGGTGCGGCCTTAAAAAGACAACTAATCAATCAAACAAAAAGGTTATTTACAGATACACTTTATAATTTCACTGCAGAGAGACCTGATAATTCACCCTTTCTATCAGGCATTTGACACTTGGATAAAATGAACAGTGCTTGGCGCACAATTTACTGCTGCGTAGGTGGGTGAATAAAGAAATGAGTTTCTTGGAGTTCCCGTCATGGCTCAGTGGAAACTAATCTGACTAATATGCATGAGGACGCAAGTTTGTCCCTGGCCTCACTCAGTGGGTTAAGGATCTGTGAGCTGTGGTGTAGGTCACAGAGGCGGCTTGGATCCCGCATTGCTGTGGGTGTAGACTGGCAGCTACAGCTCCGATTCGACCCCTAGCCTGGGAACTTCATATGCTGCGGGTGCAGCCCTAAAAAGACAAAAAAAGAAGAAAACAAGAAATTGATTTCCCTGCAAAGTGTGTTCATTATTGTTTTTCCCTAATACCTAGAGGCGAACCACGATCTATGGATATTAACTTAGTTCATTTGGGTATTAATGCATTTAATAGAGGAATATTATTTTAAGAAAAGGAACTATTTGTTGGATCTTATTTTTCTGGTCACTTTTTCTTATATTGCAAAACTGAGTATTGACACACCCAGTGAGGGCTGTTTTTTCTGGACTGGTTACCTTTTAAGTGGGTTACATAAACACATTTCCATTTTTATGATTTCATGCAGGTCTTAATTAGAAGTAAATAAGCCAGGCATTCTGTTCTTATATTCTTTAAAAAAAAATAGCATTGATTGCTTTCTTTCCTTTTGATCTTCTAAAATTTCAATTGGGGAGTTAGAAGTCATGAGAAAAAAAATTTGTTTTTAATTTTTAGATAAATATATTTGCCTGTATTTTACCAAACCACAAATCCCAAGGAATAAATGAAAATTCAAAGCAGACATTCCCAAAGAAAAAAAGACTTACAACAATATACTATAGTTTCTGTAAAACGTAACCTTAATAATTAAGGGTGAAAGATTCATCTTTTTCTCCTAAAAATGATATATTTGTTTGTTGGCCTGGTGCTGTTGTGAATGCATTTCCAGATGCTGGAATCTCAGAAAACAATTATTGAACATACCTTATGCTCAAAAATGTGCTATTATTAATTAAGGTAGATGTTTTATGCTACTGTCAAATTTCATTAATTTTCTTTTGGGTGCAATAAAGCTACCAAAGAACATATATTTTGGAGCTAATGCTTTTATTCTAAGAAAGCATATTTTATAAGCACTAACTCAGCTTTAAACTTATTCCAGTCATGAATCCTTAGGCTCAAAATGTGATTTAGCTCATAGGTTTACACTTGTAAAGTAAGCAAAGTTTCGATTAAAAGTCAATAGGTTATGCCTAAGCATCAATTAAGTTTTGTCCTGGGGCACCTACCATTTTCTACGTAACAGAAAACACTTTACTTGCAAGGTTTTCTTTACTAACACAACATGTGTGAAAAATACATTCTTGGCACAATGTATTATAAATGGAGTTTGATTACTTACATGTGTTTCTGATGTTTACAATACCTGCGTTGTCTTCAGAAGGTAGGGCAGAGTATATGAGGCTATAAACTACAAGTAACAGAAGAGCAAGTTGGTTCACAATTTGAATAGACAGGAATGTGTAACCAAAGAACAATGGAAACACTCGTTGTTTGTGGCTTTTTTAGAATGTAGTAAACAGCTGTCTTTCAAGGATGGGTCACCAACCAACAATTGTTACAAAACAAAATCTTAAGGAAGCCATGGAGAAGAGAAACTAGTCTATTAGATGAGAAATCCAAAGAGAAAAATAAAGGAGACCATGACACCCATAGGACAATTTGGCCATCAAGAAATCTAAATTTACATATATTTACCTAATACCAAGGGGCTCTGATTCTATTATGATGCGCATTTGATTCAACCTAACGATCAATGGAATTAAAAATGAACAAGTAGGGGGAGTTCCCATCAGGGCTCAGGGGAAACGAATCCGACTAGTATCCATGAGGATTTGAGTTCAATCCCTGGCAATGGGATAATGCAGTGAGGTTCTAGGGTACAGCACAGGGGACTGTGTCCAATCTCTTGGGACAGAAAATAATGGAAGACAGTATGAGAAAAAGAATGTACATATATGTATGACAATGTCACTTTGCTGTACAACAGAAATTGACAGAACACTGTAAATAAACTCTGATAAAATAAAATTTAAAAAAAATGAACAACTAGGGGGTTCCTGTTGTGGCTCAGTGGTAAAGAACCCGACTAGTATTCATGAGGATGCAGGTTCGATCCCTGGCCTCGCTCAGTGGGTTAAGGCTCCGGTGTTGTTAGCTCTGGCATAGTTTGCAGAGGAGGCTTGGATCTGACTCTGCTGTGACTGTGGCGTAGGCCGACAGCAGAAGCTCCAATTCTACCCCTAGCCTGGGAACTTCCATATGCCGTGGATATGGTCCTAAAGACAGGGCAAGAAAAAAAAAAGGAAAAAAAGTAGAAAAAATTAGAATCTTCCTCTGTTTTTCTTCTCTCTTGACAGCTAACAACCCCATGACAGCTTCCACTTCATCTTTCTTTGCTCATCGAGGACTTTTGATTCACTTTTACTCTTTCCAAGTGTAATGACAATAGTGCGTTATAAATATCAAATTATACTTCATGAAATTGCTTGCTTCATAATGACTAAATGCCACTATTAAATTCTAAATCCACTTTGCTTATAAAAACACCTTTGTGAAATGACTCATTTTTCTTTTGGGGGTTCTTTAAGCTGAGAACACCACAATTTTTAAAAATAGTATCAGAGCACAGATCTTCTAGGTCTCCTGACACTTTATTGGATTTTGAAGTCTAATATATTTGTGCCTCTGTCGCATTTGTGTGTCAGGACTATTGTTTGTGTTAGACCGGAGGCTTTACAAAGTAGTCAATGAGGGATTAAATTTAATTTAGGTCAGGCTTTTAGCCACTAGCTATTATGATACATTTTCTCCTATGTGCAAGTTTCTATGTACCCTTTTTTCCAGAGCATCCTCATTTTGCTGTTTTCTTTGTAGAATTTGCAACTCCTTCAATTATCTTAGAGAGGCTTTTTTCCCCCTTCATTTTACAGCCGCTCCTGCAGCATATGGAAGTTCCCAGACTGGGGGTCGAATGGGAACTGGAGCTAGGGCTTATGCCAGAACCACAGCAACGTGGGATCTGAGCCGAGCCTCATCTGCCGTCTCTGCTGCAGCCTGTATCAATGCCAGATCCTTCACCCACTGAACAAGGCCAGGGACCTAATCGGCATCTTTATGGAGACAATGTCAGGTCCTTTATCTGCTGAGCCACAATGGGAACTCCTAGAGAGGCTTTTTTAATCCTTAAACAAGATTAAATTGCTTACATTTAAAAATGTATAATTGGGAGGAGTTCCCTTCGTGGCTCGGTGGTTAACGAGTCTGACTAAGAACCATGAGGTTGCAGGTTCGATCCCTGGCCTTGCTCAGTGGATTAAGGATCCGGCATTGCCGTGAGCTGTGGTGTAGGTCGCAGACGCGGCTCGGATCCCGCGTTGCTGTGGCTGTGGTGAAGGCCAGCAGCTCCAGCTCCTGTTAGACCCCTAGCCTGGGAACCTCCATATGCCGCGGGTGCGGCTCTACATAAAGGCAAAAAGACAGATAAAAAATAATAAATAAAAATATATAATTGGTATTCCCCTGGTTAAGGATCTGGCTTTGTCACTACTGTGGCTCCAGTCACTGCTGTGGCCTGGATTCAATCCCCAGCCCCAGAACCTCCACATGCCGCCAATGTGGCCAAAAAAATAAATAGATAAAAATAAAAACATATAGGGAGTTCCTTTTGTGGCTCAGCAACGTGATCCCTGGCCGCCTCGGTGGAGGTCACAGACACAGCTCAGATCTGTCATCGCTGTGACTGTGGCATAGGCCAGCAGCTGCAGCTCCAATTAGACCCCTAGTCTGGGAACCTCCATATACCGCAGCTTTGGCCCTAAAAAGACAAAAATTAAAAATATAATACATGCATTTAAAAATATATACATTATGCCACTTTTGAATAAAAAAGGAATACTTTAAAACCGAACTCAAGGAGATGTGGAAATTTCTTTGTCCTACATTAATTTACTTACAACAGAGAACTCCTTGTCCATTTTTAGGGCCGCACCCGTGGCATGTGGAGGTTCCCAGGCCAGGGGTCCAATTGGAGCTGCAGTTGCCGGCCTACACCACAGCCACAGCAACATAGGATCCGAGCCGCATCTGTGACCTACACCACAGCTCAAGGCAACGCCGGATCCCTGACCCACTGAACGAGGCCAGGGATCAAACCTGCAACCTCATGGTACCTAATCAGATTCGTTTCCGCTGAGCCACGATGGGAACTCCAAAAGAGAAGTTCTAATCAATATGCCACAAGATTCTATCCAACAAGTGTGAATTGAGTTGCTCCTCTTTTTTTAAGATTTTTATTTTTTCCATTATAGTTGATTTACAGTGTTCTGTCAATTTCTACTGCACAGCAAAGTGACCTAGTTATATATATGTTCTTTTTCTCACCTTATCCTCCATCATGTTCCATCACAAGTGACTAGATATATTTCCCTGTGCTATACAGCAGGATCTCATTGCTTATCCACTCCAAATACAATAGTTTGCATCTATTAACCCCAGACTCCTGGTCCATCTCACTCCCTCCCCTTCCCCCTTGGCAACTACAAGTCTCTTCTCCAAGTCCATGACTTTCTTTTCTGTGGAAAGCTTCATTTGTGCCTTATATTAGATTCTAGATATGTGATAGCACATGGTGTTTGTCTTTCTCTTTCAAGTTGCTCTTTTGGAATGTTTGCATAGTTTAGGTAAAAAAGGAAATGTCTAGAAAGGAGGGATGGGGGAGGAAATAAATTCCTGTGATATTAAGTTCATACATGTGCACTCTAATGGTTTAAACACTGCTCAAAACACGTGCTAGCCAGCTCAAGTTGCTCACTGAATATAGGTCCCCGGAGATTAATAAACGTACATGTCACCTTTGGAGAACTCTGATTACAGCTCAGCCATTTCCTCTTCCTGTCCCTGCCTCTCAGTAAGAGACTTCTGTTGCACATTATCCGGAGTGGCCAAGTCCAACTTAAGTAAAACATCATGGTTCTTAATGAGAAGAGTTTCAGATGCATCTTGCCTGCCTGGTTAATTTTCCTTGAATAGCCAGAGCTAAACAGCTGCTATTATATGAGCTGTATTTTCTTTAGAGCCAGTTCTTACCCTGAGACTAAAGCATGTTTGGTTAAGGATACTAAATTGAGACAGGCTCCTTCATTTAAGAAAAAAAAGAGATTAAGAACGAGTTCTGAAATGTTTTTATAATAATTCAAACTGAAAGCAAAAAAATGTCCCATTTTTCGGCACATACCAAAATGTGAGTGTACATCCTATTTAGGTTTCAAGTTACTGCCAAGCAAAGATGGTACACAGCCCAGTTTGGATTTTTTGAGTAAAGAAATAGATTAAGTATTTATCTTAAGGGGGACAATGCTGCATTCGAGGAGAAGGACTGAGAGGGACTGACAAAACGGTTAGTTTCTCAGACTTGAAGGGACTGTCCCTGATTTGAGATACTTAACGACATGTAGTTTTTAAAAAAGGTTCTTTTGGAGAGTTCCCACTGTGGCTCAGCCATTATGAACCTGACTAGTATCCATGAGGATGCAGGTTCCATCCCTGGCCTCGCTCAGTGGGTTAAGGATCCAGCATTGCCATGACCTGTGGTGTAGGTCGCAGATTCGGCTCCAATATGACCTTGCTGTGGCTGTGGTATAGGCTGACAGCTCCAGCTCTGATTCAGTCCCTAGCCTGGGAACTTCCACATGACACAGGTGCATCTCTAAAAAGCAAAAAATAATAAAAGTGTTGTTTTGGTGGTGTTTACCTTTTCTTAAACCCTGTACTCTTTTCATTCTTTTTTTTTTTTGGGGGGGGTGGAGGGCACACCTGTGGTGTGCAGAGTTTCCTGGGCCAGGGATGAAGTCTAAGCCATAGCATCGACAATGCTGAGTCTTTAGCTGCTAGGCTGCCAGGGAACTCCTTCATTCTCGATCTTGAGCAGATTTGAGTTCCCTTTCCCTCCACTTCCTCTAGTACTTGACTTCCCAGCTCTTCCTCTGTCTGCCCATTTTACCCTTTCTTAGGCTTCCTCCTAAACTCTGTTTATTTATAAGTCTGTGTTTACAGGCTTCATGCCACGTACCAAGCACATTTCTCACGATAGCCTCAGGCCTTTTCCTTTCATCTGCTCACCATGGGCAGCCGGCGTACTTACTGCTCGGTCCAGTTATTCCTCAATCCCTCCTTCATTTTCTTTTCTTTTTAGGGCCACACCCACGGCATATGGAAGTTCCCAGGCTAGGGGTTGAATCGGAGCTACAGCTGCCGGCCTACACCACAGCCACAGCAACGGCAACGCGGGATCTGAGCTGCGTCTGCGGACTGCACCACAGCTCACGGCAACACCGGATCCTTAACCCACTGAGCGAGGCCAGGGATTGAACCCACGTCCTCATGGATACTAGCTGGGTTTGTTACTGCTGAGCCACAACAGGAACTACCCAGAAACCCTCTTGTTCTGTTCATCCCTTCTCAAACGATACAGCAAGGAGCTCTAATGCTGAGAACATATTCAATCAGAATGAAAATGAAAGCCCAAGAATATGTCCCCTTTTCATGTTTTTGAGGAAATATATGATGTGGGCCTACATCTGTATGATCTCAGTTCATACAGGTCGTGAGAGAAAGAGGTCTGATTCCTGGCTCTGCCACTTGCTGCCTGGGTGATCTTGGACAAGTTACTTAACCAGATGCCTGAAATCTTTTCTGGCACAAGGCAATGGTATAAATAAATAAATGATCTTGCTCAGACCCAATTTCCTAATTATAGAGGAAAGATAGTTTAGAGGTTAAAACACAGGCTTGACATAAATTATACTTGGGTGGGAGTCTGGGACTTTCTACTGACTTGATATAAGGCCTCACTTTCCTCGTTTGTGAAATGGAGCCAATAATAATATCACCCTCATAAGGTTGCAAGGAACTTTGAATGAGACCATGCATAGAAAGATTTTAAAATAGTGCCTGGCACCCCATAAATGTTCATTATTATTATTGCTGATGCTGCTTTTTTTGAGTAACATAGCATCATGGCAATTAAAATCTTGGAAGCAGTATTGAGAAGTTAAAAGTGAGGAGTTTCCACTGTTGGCATAGTGGGTTAGGAACCCAACTGCTGCAGCCGGGGTCACTATGAAGGCTCAACCACCAGCTGAATCCCAGCCCAGTGCAGGGTTAAAGGATTGGGGATTGCCACAGCCGCAGCTTGTGTTCAATCCGTGGCCCAGGAACTTCCATATGCCAAGGGAGTGGCCATAAAAAAAAAAAAAATTTAAGAGTGAGAAGCCATTGTCTAGAAATAATCTACCGTGAAATAATGAGAAACATATATACTGGTCTTTGTTTCTGATTCCTAGCATAGCACTCCTAAGATCTTTATAATTTCCTGAGTGATAAGAGAATCTGACACAGATTTTCTAAACCCTTTGAAATGTCCTGGGCGACAGGAATGTCTCTTGTTCTAACGAGGTGACTCTTGGTGGGCTCCTGGGTAGGGGCTGATCACCAGAAAGACCATGCCATGAATAGAAGCTTGGGAATTTCAGCTCCCTTCTCTCACCTTTCCCCAGAGAAACAAGAGATGCTGGAAATGAAATTAATGATCGATCATGCCTATGTGGTGTAGCCTTCATAAACATCCCAATCACATAGGGTTTAGAGAGCGTCTGGGTTGGTGAAACATCTACATGCCGAGAAGGTGGCACACCCAGTCTCCCAGGAACGGAAGCTCCTGCACTGGGGACACTTCTAAGACTGCATCCTATGTATCTCCAGAGCTGGTGTTCACCCATATCTTCTATTATTATATTCTTTATATATCTTTTATTACTATATCCTTCCAGTGAACGTCAGGAAGTGTTTCCCTGAGTTCTGTGGCCGTAATAGCAAATTACTAAACCCAAGGAGGGAGTCATGGGAACTCTGCTTTATAGTTAGGGGGTCAGAAGTACAGATGACAATCTGGGACTAATGATTAGCACCTGAAGTGGGAACAGTCTTGTGTGACTGAGCATTTCTTTTCCTTCTGCTGTGGTCAGTCAGTAATGCTGCAGTCTGTGTTCATATGACCTGACCACAAGAGCATTTGCTCCACGCAGCCATTTGTTTTCTTTGGACTTTGTCACAGTCTATGCAGAGATAGGTTTTCATTTGGTCTATGCACAGATCTTTCTTTCTTTCTTCCTCCCTTCCTCCCTTCCTCCTTTCCTCCCTTTTCCTTCCTTCCTTCCTTCCTTCCTTTCTTTCTTTCTTTCGTTCGTTCGTTTTTTAGGGCCGTACCCGAGGTTCCCAGGCTAGGGGTCAAATCCGAGCTACAGATCCCAGCCTACACCACAGCCACAGAAATGTAACTCCTCTGTGAGTTACACCACAGCTCACAGCAACGCCTGATCTTTAACCCACTGAGTGAGGCCAGGGATCGAACCCACAACCTCATGGTTCCTAGTCTGATTGTTTCCACTGCGCCACGATGAGAATTCCATGAACTTGATTTTAATTTACCTTGCTGTTTTAGACAGAAAACAGAAGCAGATTAACTATATTGATTCACCTAAGTATTACTGATGTGTTTGTAATGAAAAAAAATAGATACACACTTTTATGCATACACATACACATATATAACCTTATGGTTCCTAGTCGGATTCGTTAACCACTGAGCCATGACAGGAACCCCATTTTGTTTTTTTTTTAATGAAACCACAGTAAGCAAACAAAATTTTTTGAATTGGAGTCCGGATTCACCTGGGACATTTCTTTAAAATTCTAATTAATTTCTCTTAGGCCCATATTCTTATCATTTTGCCTAAGCAAAAAGACATTAACTTTTCATTTCATTTAGCTCTTCTCATCTCCAGCCTAAGAACAAAGCTCAAACTCAAATGTCTGTCCAGAAATGTACCCTAAGATTACCAAACAGTGTTGCATAAAATAATAACACCATTTATTTTTGTAGCAGTTTTGCCATGGAACTACCTAGAATTTAATGCCAATTTCCTTGATATTTATGTACCCAAGCCAATTTCCTTGATATTTATATACCCAAATGAACAGAGGTCTGTATTATATATGGTGATTTCTGAATAAAAAGGCCTTTTCTTCAGAAAAGATTAAAAAAACATGAAAAGAGTGTTTTAGTGTTGACTAGTAAACCTGCAAAAAACACGAAAAATTTGGAGGGAGAGGCAGTTGGGATGCAGGACATGCATAAATTTGGATCAACAAGTTCCCTTAGAAAAGGGGGGTTTGCAGGGTAGGGGGGATAAATTAGGGTGATGGGAGTAATAGATACACATGACCGTATATAAAATAGATAAATGAGGATTCGTTGCATGGCACAGGAATCCATATGCAATATCTTGTAATAACCTATAACGGAAAGAATTGGGGAAAAAAGAATATAGATATGTACATATATATGTATAACAAAATGACTTTGCTGTATACCTGAAACCAGCACAATATAGTAAATCAACTACATTTCAATTTTTATTTTATTCTTTCACTGTTTGTGGGAAATTTAAGGTTTTTTATTACTCAATAAATTTTATTACATTTATAGTGCACACTGATCATCACAATCCAATTTTATAGCATTTCCATCCCAAACACCCAGCCCATCCCCCCACCCTCCAACCTGTCTCATTTGGAAACCATAAGTTTTTCAAAGTTTGTGGGTCAGTATCTATTCTGCAAAGAAGTTCATTGTGTCCTTTTTTTATATTCCACTTGTAAGTGATAGCATATGATGTCGGTGTCTCACTGTCTGACTGACTTCACTTAGCATGATAATTTCTAGCTGCATTTATGTTGCTGCAAATGCCATTGTTTCTTTCCTTTTAATGACTGAGTAATATTCTATTGTGTATATGTACCACATCTGCTTTATCCACTCGTCTGTCAGTGGACATTTAGGTTGTTTTCATGTCTGGGCTATTGTATGGAGTGCTGCAATCAATACTGCAGTACATGTATCTTTTTGAGTCTTGGTTTTCTCTGGATAGATGCCCAGGAGTGGGACTGCTGGATCAAATGGTAATTCTGTTTTTAGTTTTCTGAGGAATCTCCGTACTGTTTTCTACAGTGGTTGCACCAATTTACATTCCCACCAACAGAGGCTGTCTCCACACCCTCTCCAACCGTTATTGTTTGTAGATGGCCAATCAAAATCACAGTGGTTTTGATTTGCATTTCTCTAATAATTAGTGATGTTGAACATTTTTTCATGTTGTTGTTTTTTGTTTTGGCCTTCTGTATGTCTTCTTTGGAGAACTGTCTGTTTAGATCCTCTGCTCATTTTTTGATGGAGTTGTTTGTTTTTTTGGTATTGAGCTGCAGTAGGTGTTTATAAATTTTGGAGATTAACCCCTTGTCAGTGGCTTCATTTGCAAATATTTTCTCCCACTCTGTGATTGTCTTTTTGTTTTGTTTAGGGTTTCCTTTGCTGTGCAAAAATTAAGTTTAAGTTTAGTTAAATTAAAATTAAGTTTAATTAAGTCCATTTGTTTATTTTCATTTTTATTGTCATTACTCTAGGGGGTGGATCTGAGAAGATATTGCTGTGGTTTATGTCGGAAAGTGTTTGGCCTATATTTTCCTCTATATTTCAATATTTATTTTTTAATATTTGCTTTTTAGGGCCGTACTCACGGCACATGGAGGTTCCCAGGCTAGGGATCCAATCTGAGCTACAGCTGCGGGCCCACACCACAGCCACAGCAACGCAGGATCTGAGCTGCGTCTGCAGCCTACACCACAGTTCAAGGCAAAACCAGATCCTTAACCCACTGAGTGAGGCCAGGGATCGAACCTGCATCCTCATGGTTACTAGTCAGGTTCTTAACCCACTGAGCCACAGTGGGAACTCCCCTTGACTGATTTTAGTAGAACTGTGATCTTAAGGATAGCGTGTCCTGAGTTCTGTGAATTGTTCTAGCCAATTATAGAAGCTGAGGCGGTAATGCAATCTCTGATTTTGTAGCCAGCTAGTCTGAAATGAGAGTGCCCCTAGGAGCCCACAAACTTGCAGCCAATATCTGAAATAAGGGCAGTCTGTTCAGTCAAATTGTGTCATTAGCTAAACTCACTGCAGTAACTAAACACTGGGGAGCGGCCAGGACAGGAAGGATCATGTGGGAACTGAAAGTCCTTACAGGTATCTGACCCTCCTTAATCCCCGAGCCTGTGTCATGGCCCTCTCCCCACTCCTCGAACCATAGGGCACCCACCTCAGCTTCAGCACCTCTTTCCAGCAACCCCAAGTCTCAGAGACCAACTCTGCCCATAGATTGCAGGGGTTTAAAGAGCACCCACCCAATCCTCTGGGACTCAACTCCAACCCACTGGCCGGGAATGCGGAAAAGCATGGTGTAGAGTTAAAGGCAAAGCCTTCAGCAGCGGACAGACCTGGCAGAGCAGTCAGGGTCTTCCTAGAAAGAAGATACTAAATAAGGACTTGTTATAATGGGGTTTCCTACAAAAGTGTGAGTGCAGGTAACCACAAGGGATTGGGCAGTTGCCTGGAACAGCAGCGCTAGACTCAAAGTCCCAAGGGGAGAAAATGGAAGGAGAGGATCCTGTAGAGGGAGCAAGGTCAGAGGAAAGCCACCCCTCTTTTCTCCCCCTTTTGTCTGTGGAGCTGTCCAGTAACAGACGCAGGTGGAGTGAGGGACTGTTGAGACAGCGCATGCAGGTCAGACTCCAGGGTGGAGAGTGGCAGAAAGTGGGTCTGGACTGTTAGATGGAAGATATTCAGGGTTCAAACTCTTGCCCTGGGATTACCAACTGTGTGATCTTCAGTCAATCACATAAGCTTAGATCCTTCCTTGATAGAACAGAGGGCTTTAGGCCTGGATCCCTGCTGTGGCACCAGTTCGATCCCTGGTTCAGGAATTTCCACATGACACTGGCACAGCCAAAAAAACAAACAAACAAAAAAACACAAAACCCAAAGAGCTTTAGTAAACAAGGACCAAAAGCAGGTGATACCCATGAAGTGCTTGTTTACTCCTTCATAGTAATTGGCTCAGAATCTGGCAGACAGTAGTGCTAAGCATGATTGCTGTTCTGCCCCTGCCTTAGTGCCCAGCTCTAACAACCAGGCTTCTGACTTGCATCTGAGACCCAGTTGCCCCCAGTATCCCAATCGGATCATTGGATATGGGTTATTTACACTGTGCCAGAGGCTCTGTCTTTGTTATTTGCCCAATCCTGGAGCCTCCTAGAAAGGACACCTTGCTGCATGCTTGTAGGTAACCATGGAAACCAGCTGCCCTCATCGGGTGACTAAAGGCAAGATGGTGACAGCCTGATGACGATGATGTAGAGAGAGGCTGCTGAGAACAAAGACTTTTAGGATCTAGATTAAACAAAATCCATGACATGGCCTTGGGGCACAGATGGACCTAGAGATTATCATACTAAATGAAATAAGGCAGAAAGAGAAAGACACATACTGTATGATATCACCTATATGTGGAATCTAAAGTATGACACGAGTGAACTTACCTATGAAACAGTACGGACTCACAAACATAGGGAACAGATTTGTGATTGCCAAGAGAAAAGGCGGTTGGGGGTGGATGGACTGGGAGTTTGGGATTAACAGATGCAAACTATTATATATCGAGTGGATAAATGACAAAGTTCTACTTAGAGCACAGGGAACTATATTCAATATCTTGAGATAAACCGTAATGGAAAAGAATGTGAAAGCAATTTTTATATATCTGAATCACTTTGCTGTACTGCAGAAGTTAACACAATATTATAAATCAACTATACTTCCAAAAAATGTTTTTAAATTGATGCTTTAAAAAAATGTCCCTTTTTATAAAGACACCAATCATTAAGGACCTGCCTTAATGACCTCATCCCAACTAGTTAGATCTGCGAGGACCATTTCTCCAAAGAAGATCACATTCTGAGATCCTGGGCCTTAGGATTTTAGGAAGAATTTTAAGGAGACAATTCGACAGGGGATATATATATATATATATAGATGGGGGAAAGGCCATCCCATGATACCTGTCCTGGTCCTTAAATATTGGCCCTGCTTGGAGATTCCTATTGGCTCAGTGGGTTAAGAAGCTGGTGTCACTGCTGCAGCTCAAGTTGCTGCTGTAGTGCTTTTGAAGTCTGGCCCGGGAACTTCTGCACGCCGCAGATGTGGCAAAAAAAAAAAAAAAAAAATGACCCTTCTTGATTTCTCACTACTGGATTACCTTCTTATCAGCAAGCTCTTGAAATTCCAGGTTGTGCCTTTTGCCCTGCAGCACTTAGTCTACATGCTCCCTTTCAGCAATCTAATTCCATCTCCAGCTCTCACAGCTGAGTGAACGTCTCTGTATTATTATTATTTTTTATTATTGGTCCTTTTAGAGCCTAACCTGTGGCATATGGAAGTTTCCAGGCTAGGGGTTGAATTGGAGCTGCAGCTGCCGACCTACACCACAGCCACAGCAATGTCAGATCTGAACCATGTCTGTGACCTCACCATAGCTCATGGCAACACCGGATCCTTAACCCACTGAGCGAGGCCAGGGATCAAACCCGCATCTTCATGGGTACTAGCTGGGTTCATTGCCACTGAGCCACAATGGGAACTCCTACCCAAATATTTTAAGTAGCTTTCCTAGAATAAGTAGGGAAAAGGAAATAGGAATCTTTGTGTCCAGAAAGAGGAGGAATTCTGTGGGTTCCTGAGATTTCAACACTAGGCTAGAACTAGGTCCTCAGAATGCTCACAATTACCCTACACGCTTTCTAACTGAGCTCAAAACTACCCACACTCTCTCCAACAGGATCAGGAGCACCTTGATCATTCTGAAAAGATAATTTCCTCAGAGGAGAAGTGAACCACTTAAGCAGTCATTAACTGCAACCCCTCCTGCCCCTCCTCCGAAGCCAAAGTGTGATTTCATGTATTTTAGGAACTAAAGTTCAAAGTGTGAATTTCCTCTGCAGAGAAAAATCATCTGTCAGAAAGCACTTAGGAGAAGGCAGAGCAGAGAGATGAAACATGTTCAAAGATCTGCCCTTGGCCTCCCTTTCTGTTTTTCCTTGACAGTGTCATTCAAACTCCAGCTGGTGTTGGAGGCCACCCGCGGCCTGTGTCTGTGGCCTTGCTCAGTGGCTGGGGGCCTCGGGTCTCCATCCCTAGGTGTTCCCTGGAAGATCTGCCTATAGCATCGGGAAAAAAAGAGGGAAGGGGTCCTCTCTACTCTCTTCTAGCCAACCCCACCTCCTTATTTCTTGCCTTGGGAATTCTTTTTCTTTTCCCATTCTTTTTTTTTTTTTTGGCCACACCTTCAGGACCTGGAAGATCCTGGGCCAGGGATCAAACCCGAGCCACTGCAATGACAACACAGATCCTTAACCTGCTAGCTACGAGGGAACTCCGGGACCTCTTTTTCTTTTTCTTTCTATTTTTTTTTTTTTTGTCTTTTGTCATTTTTAGGGCCGCACTCGCTGCATGTGGAGGTTCCCAGGCTAGGGGTCTAACAGGAGCTGTAGCTGCCAGCCTACGCTGGCATTTGGAAGTTCCCGGATCAGGAGTCCAGACTAGAGCAACTCTGTATCTGAGCCACGTCTTCGACCTGCACCACAGATCATGGCATCACCATATCGCCGACCCACTAAGCAAGGCTGGGGATCAAACCCGAACCCAACCCTCATGGATGCTTGTTGGATTTGCTTCCACTGCGCCACAACGGGAACTCCAAAAATAAAGATTTTAAAAGAAAGCAAGCAGAGTCTTGTAAATGGATATTTTATGGTAAAGGCATTAGTTGCACTTTTTGTTACTCTGTTCGGCAATTTTTTGCTTGGATCTAAGTTTGGTAAAATATACATAAAACTATAATATGTACAGTTTTCAGTGAAATTTCCCAGATAATTCAAATTTGATGAAATTTGAATATGAAATTTGGCAGGTGGCCTATCTCACAGTTCTCTATCTTCCCCCAATCCATTTCCATTCCAGAACTCCTGAAATGTAGAACCCAAATCCCTGCCACTTAGTTATTGGAATGAATTCTGTGGTTAACTGCCTGCCCAGATTCCCCACTTCATGACTGAGCACTCAATCCCCTACCTGCTGGCAGAGGTGGCTGACAGCTCTCAGATGAGTGTCTAAGAACTGCCCAGCTGTCTTGTCCAAGAGTGTCTCTCTAAGAATCGTCCAGCTGTCTTGTCCAAGATCACGCCCCTGCCCCTGGGGGCAGCCACTTGTAATGAGTGGCCAATGATGGGAAGTGGGAGGGGGCAGTACTGTGGGGGTGGGGGTGGGACCCCCGAGTCTTGAGGTACTCGATAAGCAGATTGTGCTAGGGAGGCGTGGGCTCCTGGTGCTGAAGAAACTAAAGATTCCAGGACAGGTCAAACTGTCTCCCTCAAGTGGCCCCCACCAGCAGCTGAGTCACGCCAGCCCTGTTGCTCAACCTCTCTCTCGAGAAAGTTACCACATGCCCAGGGATGTGGGGGTCACTGCCAAGGCTCAAAGAGAGATCAAGGACCTCACAGACTTCACAGCGTTAGGTGATGTTGGGTGAAGCTGTTTGCCTTCAGCTCTAGCAGGAAAAATAGGAGTTGCAGACGGAGGTATTTTATGACACGGGGCTGTGGGCCAGGAACAGTACCATTTGGCCATTATGAGACAAAATAACTCAATTTTATAAGATGTTTTGGGTTTTGTTTTTATTGTGGCCTTTCTACTAAGAGCCAGACTCTGCTGTGTGCGTTATCTCATTTAATCTTTACAACAGTCCTTTGACACCAGGGTCTTATTAAATGTTACAAAAACTGAAGTTTAGAAAGATTAAGGAAAGTGGAAACCAGTTCTATCCAGAATTTCAGTTTGACTACTGCTGTCTGCTGACTCCCCATGAAGTTGTAGCCCACTGTAATCTTTGTCCCAAGAGTTTGTATGATGAGCTTAAAAAGATCCAGCTACAGAGTTCTGGTCGTGGCTACCCAACTAAGTATCCATAAGGACACGGGTTCGATCCCTGGCATCGCTCAGTGGGTTAAAGGTCCGGCATTGTTGTGAGCTGTGGTGTGCGTCACAGAAGTGGCTCAGATCTGGCGTTGCCGGCAGCTGTAGCTCCGATTTGACCCCTAGCCTGGGAACCTCCATATGCTGCGGGTACGGCCCTAAAAGGAAAAGAAAAAGTTTTGTTTTGTTCTTTTGTCTTTTTGTCTTTGTAGGGCTGTACTCACTGCATATGGAGGTTCCCAGGCTAGGGTCAAATTGGAGCTACAACTGCCGGCCTACACCACAGCCACAGCAACTCCAGATCAGAGTCGCGTCAGCGACCTACATCACAGCTCACGGCAACACCAGACCCTTAACCCACGGAGGGAGGCCAGGGATCAAACCTGCAACCTCATGATTCCTAGTCAGATTCGTTTCCGCTGAGCCACAACGGGAACTCCCAAAAAAGTTTTTTTTGGAAAACAGCCATACTCATTTCTTTTTTGTAGGTGACCTCAAAGCCTAAAATATTTACTCTCTGTCTTTTTATTTATCGTTACTTAGCATATACTAGGAACACGATAAATGCTTCTTGACTTATTGAATAAATACATTCAAGGCTTTCCAGGTAGATATGTAAAATTAACAACTAGAGTTCCTGTATGGCTCAATAGGTTAAGGATCCAGCATTGTCACTACAATGGTTTGGGTCACTGCTGTGTCATGAGTTCGCTCCCTGGCTGGGAATTCCACATGCCATGGGTAGGGACAAAAAAAAAAACCTGACCGATTAACAGATCGAAACTCAAAGCATTTCATTTATTATTTGGTTTTTGCTTTTTATTTATTTTTTTTAGGGCCACACCCACGGCATATGGGAGGTTCCCAGGCTAGGGGTGAAATCAGAGCTACAGCTGCCGGCCTATGCCACAGCAACAGCAAGGTGGGATCCAAGCCACGTCTGTGAACTACACCACAGCTCATGGCCATTTGGGATCCTTAACCCACTGAGCGAGGCCAGGGATGGAACCTATATCCTCATGGATCCTAGTTGGGTTTGTTAACCGCTGACCTATAAAGGGAACTCCCAACACAAGCATTTTATTCTTCCCCAGTTTTCCTGGTATCTGCCTGTTTGTGGTTTGCTATTGTTGACAGAAAACCACATACCTCACAAGGATCGTGTCAGTGCTTTGAGATTCCAGAATGCAAAATTGCTCTGGATCCAAGTTGTCAAAGAGCTGGCCTTTGGGCTAAATATGTCTCATGGACGTGTTTTATTTGGCCCACACAATGCAGCTGTTATTTGTTTTCAAAGCAGTATTAGCTGCCAACATTTAAAAATAAGGAGACTTCACATAATAATGCAGATTTTCAGCCTCTCTCGAAAATCGGAAAGATCAGACTGTGGAGGTAGACGATTTGGTTAGGGCCATAAGCGTCTGAGAGGCTGAATAGCTGCTGCCTTCTTAGATGGGGTAAGTGCACTCCAATTCACCACAGTCCCCACTACTCCCTACAGTCTTGCCCCAGGCTAGCCCTATCCAGATACTTCATCTGCCTGGCCCTTCTGTAAACATCTGCATTTAGGATCCTTACTCTACAGGAGTAATATTTGCTACAAAGGCCCCCCTGAACTACGACACTAGCTGTACCTTTGCTTCATTTTCCTGGCTTGAAAGCAGACTGGTACAACTGAAAAAAAAAAAAAAAAAAAAAAACAGGAAAGAACAGCAATGCTATTAAGACCGTTACCTTCATTCAGCTAGAAGGCAGCTTCATTCCCCCACCCTCCCTTTCCTTTTTCAAACAAGCCTGAGGACTCGGCCTGCTTTCCTTTCAGCTATTCGGCTCCCTCCACCCACTCCATCTTCTGGAGTTGTTTACCGCAAACCCTGGCGTTCAGTCTCCCCGGTTCCCTGCTTCCTCGCCCTCCCTGAAAACAAACACCTTGTCCCCTTTTGTTTTTTGAGGTTTACTGCTAATCACTACAGGGAAACAGACAGGAAATAACAATAAGGAGGAAATTACAAAATTTTAAAAAGCCTCTAGTTCTTACAGTCGCAGTCCCTGATTCCCTTAATGAGGTGGCACCTGGAAGTACCCTGTTTTTATTCTCTCTCATTAGATTCTCATAGCTGATGGATTTTGTATCAAGGGCCTGAAGATTCTACACTGTTCACATGAAGCTGAAGAATCAGCAGGATAGACGAGGAGCCATTAGGTGGCAGCACAGGGCACATCTTTTCCAGTCTTTCTACAACAGGCTGGCAGATGTGAGGCACCAAACCGCCTAGGAAGGGATAATTTAGCGCCATATACATCAGGGTAAACGTTTGTACCCTGGTACCCAAGACCAGGCAGAGGATAAGAATTGGCCACACCCACGGCATATGGGAGGTTCCCAGGCTAGGGGTTAAATCAGAGCTACAGCTGCCGGCCTACACCACAGCCACAGCAATGCAGGATCGTTAACCCACTGAGCAAGGCCAGGGGATCAAACCCGCAACCTTATGGTTCGTAGTCGGATCTGTTAACTGCTGCACCACGACGGGAACTCCTCATTCTTTCTTTTTTTTTTTTTTTTTTTTTGGTCTTTTTAGGGCAGTACCCATGGCATATGGAGGTTCCCAGGCTAGGGGTCTAATTGGAGCTACAGCTGCCAGCCTACACCACAGCAATGCCGGATCCAAGCCGCATTTGCGACCTACACCATGGCTCACACTAATTCCAGATCCTTAACTCACTGAGCAAGACCAGGGATCAAACCTGCATCCACATGGTTACTAGTCAGATTTGTTTCCTCTGAGCCATGGCAGGAACTCCCAAGTAAGCTTTATTTCTGCTTCTACCCACTTAACCCACTGGGAGAAAAGTGAGGACTCCTGTTTCAGGAGTGTAGCTTCACCTCTTAGGCTTCTGTGCAGCCTAGCATGTGCTCCCTTTTAGGGGAACAGATAATATGATTGTGGCTATTATCGATAGTGGTTTAGTGGAGTTCCCATCATGGTTCAGTGGTTAACGAATCTGACTAGCATCCATGAAGACGCAGGTTCAATCCCTGGCCTTGCTCAGTGGGTTAAAGATCCGGCCTTGCTGTGAGCTGTTGTGTAGGTCACAGACGCGGCTCGGATCTGGCATTGCTGTGGCTGTGGCGTAGGCCGGCAGCTACAGCTTCGTTAGACCCCTAGCCTAGGAACCTCTATATGTGTGGGTGCGGTCCTAAAAAGAAAGAAAGAAAAGAAAAAAAGGGTGGGCTAGTACAGCAGGGCTGGGCCATACACACCCAAACAACTCACCAATCCTTTCAAATTACATTAGTAAAACCACCCATATTCCTAGAATTTAAAAACAAATCCAAACTGCACCATAACAAAATCACGTCCTTGGGCTTTAGAGGACAGTCTAGCGATCAAATGGATAAGACTTATCACAAGGCAGCATTTGCTTGATGGGGTCAGGCCTCAAAAGAGGAATTTTCCCAGGACAACGACCAATAAAAAGTCTTGTTTATTTTGAGGCACCATACTGGGTGTTATAGGGCCTTGCCACTCAAATGTGGTTTTAAACCACGAGCAACACCTGGAAGCCAGTTAAAAATAGAGAATCTCAGATTTCCCACTGTGGCTCAGCAGTAACAAACCCGACTAGTATCCATGAGGATGAGGGTTCGATCCCTTTCCCACTTAGTGGGTTAAGGATTTGTCATTGCCGTGAGGTGCGGTGTAGGTCACAGACTCAACTCGGATCTGGCATCGCTATGGCTGTGGTGTAGGCCGGCAGCTACAGCTCCGATTCAACCCCTAGGCTGGGATCCTCCATATGCTCTGGGTGCGGCCCTAAAAAGAAGGGGAAGAAAAATGGAGACTCTCAGGCCCAACCCAGTCCTGCTGAATAGCAGCTCGATTTTAGCAAGATCCTCTGTTGATTCCTACATATGTTACGGTGTGAGAAGCGCTGCTTTAGGACACCCTAGAGAAAGGACAAAGCCAGAAACAAACAGCTCTTCTTTCCCCCCAAGTAGCCCTACTTCAAGGAGCTTATAGATTGGTTTAAGAGTTCAAACCACACACATGAAAAATGTCATGAAAATGACCATTTAGAAATGCATTATTGGGGAGTTCCCATCGTGGCGCAGTGGAAACGAATCTGACTAGGAACCATGAGGTTACGGGTTCGAACCCTGGCCTTGCTCAGTGGGTTAAGGATCCGGCGTTGCCGTGAGCTGTGGTGTAGGTTGCAGACACGGCTCGGATCCCGCGTTGCTGTGGCTCTGGTGTAGGCTGGCGACTACAGCTCCGATCAGACCCCTAGCTTGGGAACCTCCATATGCCGTGGGTGCGGCTCTAGATAAGGCAAAAAAATTAAAAAAAAATTTATTGAAGTATGGTTGATTTACAGTGTTGTGTTGAGGACCTGCCTTTTGTCTCCAAAGAAAAAAATGTTTGCATATTGCTGAGCATTATTTGAAGAATGCCCATGAAAATCATTGATTGATCCAAAATATGTAACATGAGATTATATGTGTGTGCAGCCACTGCAGTGTGTGACATGCTAGAAGGAAACAATGAAAGTCTGGAGACATGCATAAGATAATTAAGTATCTGTAAGCCACTGCCTAGAATTTACAATTTATCCCTGATCTGTCCACTAGAAAGGCTTTTCTCTGCCTTTTTGCTCTTCATTCACACATACTTATCAGTATCTCACCCGCAACCTCATGGTTCCTAGTGGGATTTGTTAACCGCTATGCCACAACAGGAACGCCTAAAATTTTTTTTTTAAATAGGGGAGGAGAAGGCAGGTCCTCACTCTTTCTTGCGTAGTTAGCGTGATTTCTAGTTCTTCTTTTATAAAAGGAAACTCCTTACATGCGTGCCCTCCTCGGTTGCTAGAGCCTTTCTAACATGGTGCAAATCTCTGTAAAGCTCTTAATCAGATCTCATAAACGATTAGCCCAAATGTGTTTTCAGTTTCTAGATAAAGTTAATCATCCTTGAAGGGCAGGAATTAACATGAAAATGGGGGACTTCGTGTTTCCTCTGTCTTTATGTCTAGATTTAGTTTACAATGCAAAAGTGGTTGCACAGAAGATGAAATCCAGAGTTTCAGTGTTTATTTTCCCAATAAATTGGTATGATTGTAATCCTCTCCTCATCACAAAGGTATCTGAAAACCAAAGTTATGCTAGAGGTGAAACAGTGGGAATAAAATGGAGAGTGTGAGAGCGCCCCCAGTGGATGCCTGTGGGAAAGCACACAAGGAGACCCCCCGCTGTCTTCCCCACACCCACACCCGCACCCCCCACGCCCAGCATTCTTTCTTCCTTTTTTTTTTTGTCTTTTGTCATTTTAGGGCCGCACCCACGGCATGTGGAAGTTCCCAGGTCTAATCCGAGCTATAGCTGCCCGCCTACACCACGGCCATGCCAGATCCAAGCTCTGTCTGCGACCTACACCACAGCTTACGCCAGATCCTTAACCCACTAAGCGAGGCCAGGGATTGAACCTGCAACCTCATGGTTCCTAGTCGGATTCGTTTCCCCTGAGCCACGATGGGAACTCCCCACCCCCACCCCAGCTTTCTAAAGCGCTACAAGTAAACTGGAGAGTCCAGCAGAGAAATACGATCATAATGAGAAGATAATACCCTTTAAATAATTCCTTAGATTTCCATCATAAACTCAAGGACTCTTCCCCTTATCTGAGCTCTATGGCAGGTCACTGAAATCAGGATGGGGCCCTGAGTCTGTCCTGGTGGGTGTCTGCTCTTTGGCTTCAGAGCTGCAAACTTCTCTCTGCCCAGGGACATTCTGGCAGGGAAGGCCCAGATTACCCGGGAGCAGCTGACTGTTCATCTCTGTCAGAGCCTATCAGCCAGGAGCTTGTCACCAGCTGCCCAGCACACCCGGGGAAAAATGGTTCCTATATTCACAGAGATAATGTGGGTGGATAGGAATAGCGTCAGGGAAGAGAATGGCGTCACCAAATCAATACTTGAGCTTTACGAATTCATGTCTTGGCTCTGGCTCTCAGTTTATATTCAAGAGGCCATTGCTCCCAGACAGAGACGCTAAATGAAACAGACATTTCGCTCCAAACAACAGCAAATTCCCTTTTCTTAATGAGGAGTCAACAAGACACTTGACATATTAAAGAAAATTCATTTAGGAGTTCCCATTGTGGCTCAGCAGGTTAAGAACCTGACATAGTGTCTGTGAGGATTCGGGTTAAATCCCTGGCCTCACTCAGTAGGTTAAAGATCCACCGTTGCTGCGAGCTATGGTGTAGATCGCAGATGCAGCTCAGATCCGGCGCTGCTGTGGCTGTGGCATAAACCGACGACTATAGCTGGGTTTCCATCCCTAGCCTGGGAACTTCCATATGCCGTGGGTGTGGCCCTAAAAAGCAAGAAAGCAAAAAAGAATGAATCTATACTCAGGTCCATAGCATCATTATTTACAATAGCTAAGACATGGAAGAAACCCAAATGTCCACTGATGCACAAACGGTAAACAGAATAAAGTATATACATAGAATGAAATATTATTTAGCTTTAAAAAGGAAGGACGTTCTGATAACGTGGATGAAGCTTGAAGACATTATCCTAAGTGAAGAAAACCGATCACAAAAGCACAAATGCTGTTGAACTGAAGCAGGACTCTGTGGGGCTCCCAGGCATACAAGCCTTTCTGTGTCCCCTGTTTCTTGCTTTTGGGGAATAAGCTTCAGCTTCCCTGACCTTCCCTGAGTTTCAAAGGACATGTTCAAACAGTTGCTAATTAGGGAAGGGAGAGGATACAGAGCCTAGTGAGGTACAATCAAGAAACAGTGCAACCTTCGGGCAGGGTCCTGGTTTCTCTTCATGAAATATATATAACAATATCTTTGAGTTCTTCTGCAGAAGTAAAACAAATGAAAACAAGAGAGGAGGACCACCAGAAGCAATGCTGGGGCCACTGAACATCAACTTGGAAGAATAATGAAAGCTTGCACCTACCCTGATCTTTATCTGTGGCCTTATTTTCTGCTCCCAAACTATAAAACCACTTCCTAATCTCTCCCAAGGGAGGGCACAGTCCGTAGGGCATTAGCCCGCTGTGTTCTCCTTTGCCTGGCAAAGCTTAAATAAAGCTACTTTTTTCTCCTTTGCCCAAAACTCTGTCTTGGGGTTTCTTTTTCTTTCTTTCTTTCTTCCTTTTTTTTTCTTTTCTTTTTTTTTTTTTTTTTTTTTTTTTTTTTTGCTGTTTAGGGCTGCCCCCATTGCATATGGAAGTTTCCAGGCTAGGGGGCGAATTGGAGCTGGTTCCAAGCCACCTCTGTGACCTACCCGTCAGCTCATGGCAACGCCAGATTCCCAATCCACTGAGCAAAGCCAGGGATCAAACCCTCATCCTCGTAGATACTAGTCAGATTCGTTTTCACTGCGCCACAACGGGAACTCCTGTCTCTGGGTTTCTATTTGGCACCTGTGGACAGAAGCCTAGTTTCAGCAACAGCTGTGTGATTCCACTCCTATGAATTACCTAGAGGAGTCTAGTTCATTGAGAGAAAAGTTAGAATGGTGATTGCCAAGGGGCAATAGGAGGGCGCAGTGGGAGTTATTGTTTAGTGGGTATAGAGTTTCGCTAGGGAAGATGGAAAAGTTCTGGAGATGGCTGGTGGTGATGGTTGCACAGCAATGTGAATTATTGTTATTGAATGGTACACTTGAAAATTGTGAAAATGAGGATTTCCCATTGTGGCGCATTGGAAATGAATCTGACTAGGAGCCATGAGGTTGCGGGTCTGATCCCTGGCCTTGCTCAGTGGGTTAAGGATTCTGTGTTGATGTGAGCTGTGGTACAGGTTGCAGACATGGCTCGGATCCCACGTTGCTGTGGCTGAGGCGAAGGCCAGTGGCTACAGCTCCTGTTAGACCCCTAGCCTGGGAACTTACATATGCTGCGAGTGCAGCCCCAAAAAAGCAAAAAAGAAAAACCAACAACCCAAAGACGTGTAACTCCAGATATGAGTGGAAAGAGAGTTTCTAGAGGACATGAATTTTTTTCTTGGATTCTCTCCCTCTGTTTGCCAGCATAAGTCAGATCTCGGGGAACTACAACTCCTTTTTCTCTAACCCAAGCATGGACAAACCATAAATAAAATCCCTTGCCTTTTAGGTGTAGGTCAGATCAGCCAGAATTTCCAAAGGCATGCTTTTGGGAAGGAGGGAAGGAGGGAAAGAAGAGAGGGAAGGAAGGAGGGGAAAAAGAGGGTAGAGGAAGAGAAAGAGAGAATGAGAAATAAGAAAGAATGTCAAGGAGTTCCTGTCGTGGCACAACGGAAACAATAAGACTAGGAACCATGAGGTTGCAGGTTCGCTCCCTGGCCTCTCTCAGGGGGTTAAGGATCCAGTGTTGCTGTGGCTGCGGTGTAGGCCGGCAGCTGTAGCTCCATTTAGGTCCCCTAGCCTGGAAACTTCCATATGCCAAGGGTACAGCCCTAAAAAAGCAAAAAAAGAAAAAGAAAAGAAAAATGTCAAAAGCGGAAGATTTCCTTTAAAGTCCTCTGTAAGAATCCTTCAGTGGCTCTGTGACTTTCAGTCTGAAAGTTCAGACCCCATAGAAGGGCCTTCAGGGACCTAATGCAGTACTTGTCTTCCTTTCCCGGCTCATCGCTGCTCTCCTTGTATCCTGTGCTGAGCCCCGTAACGAATTCTGTTCTTCCTCGCCTTTACAGGTGCTCTCCCCTCGATCTGGAACCTCACCTCCTCCTTGTATCACCTGGCCCAGGGGTTGTCTCTTCTGGAAAGACCTCTCTAACCATGCTGCCACCCTCCTTTCCTACCCTCTGCATTGGGTTGTCCTTCTCTCACTTGGACCGGATGCAGTGTTTACTTCTATCGTAGCACTTGACAGTGTATTTGAATTGTATGCCCTTCTCTGTTCCCCCACCCACCCCCCAGATCCCACCCCAGACACCTCCCCTGGACTCTGAGCTCTTGGAGGGATGGGAAGATATCTTTTGTTCCTAGCACAGTGTCTAGAACATGTGAAGTGCTGAAACAATGCTCGTTGAAAGAATGAGCCATTGCAAAAGGACGGTAACATTGCGTGACATTTGAAAAAGACATTGCTTAGTTCCTAAGACACCATGAAGTTGCCCTCAGGATGACTGCTAAAGGTCAAACACTTTGACACCAATTTCTGTGTTCCAGCAACCGCGTCTGAACTCCCCTATTCTGATAAGCTGTATTTCACCAGCTTCTTTATTTTATAGTATTAACCCTGTATCTTCTCTGCAAGACCAAATGCAAAGAAATACATAAGGGGGTAATAGTACTTTCTAATGGAATTTGGGGAAAGCCTTGAATCTGTTTGAATATTAGTATGCCAGGTGTATTCTTTTTTTAAATTAAAGTTTAGCTAAGGAGTTCCTGTCGTGGTGCAGCGGTTAACGAATCCAACTAGGAACTGTGAGGTAGCAGGTTCGATCCCTGGCCTCGCTCAGTGGGTTAAGGATCCGGCGTTGCCCTGAGCTGTGGTGTAGGTCGTAGACGTGGCTCGGATCTGGCGTTGCTGTGGCTGTGGTGCAGGCCGGCGGCTACAGCTCCGATTAGACCCCTAGCCTGGGAATCTCCATATGCCGCAGGTGTGGCCCTAAAATGACATAAATAAAAAAATAAATAAGTAAAATAAAGTGTAGCTGATTACAACACTATATTAGCTTTAGGTGTAAAAGAGTTATTCAATATTTTATGGACTATCCTCCATTTAAAGTTATTACAAAATAATGGCTATATTCGCTGGGCTGTACAATGCATCCTTGTTGCTTATTTATTTTATATATAGCAGTTCATTGGTTGTAGTCTTCTTATTGTTTATTTGACCCTAAAATAAGTCTTTAAAATCTCAGTAGCTCAAAATTTGAGCTCTCTGGGCCTCTAACTACTACTAGACATTCCAAACCAGGATGTTTATATATTATTCTGTAGATTTGTACATAGATATTGCTGGCTTTATGCAAAATACTATGACGGGGCTTTGGGGACTATCAAACTTCTAATATCAAAAGTTTTGCCACAGGAGTTCCTGTTGTGGCACAGTGGAAATTAATACAACTAGTATCCATGAGGATGAGGGTTTGATCCTTGGCCTCAATCAGTGGGTCAGAAATTCCGTGTGGCTGAGAGCTGTGGTGTAGCTCGCAGACACAGCTCGGATCCTGCATTACTATGGCTGTGGCCTAGGCTGGCAGCTGTAGCTCAGATTCGACTCCTAGCTTGGGATCTTTCATATGCCACAGGTGTGGCCCTAAAAAGCAAAAAACAAACAAAAAAAGGTTTGCCAATTTGCCCAGTGGTCTGGCCCATACAATTTACATTTTATTTATTTATTTATTTAGGCATTTCAGGGCCACACCCACGGCATATGGAGGTTCCCAGGTTAGGGATCTAATCGGAGCTGTAGCTGCCGGCCGACACCATAGCCACAGCCACACCAGATCCAAACCGTGTCCGACCTACACCGCAGCTCAGGGCAACGCCAGATCCTTAACCCACCAAGTGATGCCAGGGATCGAACCCACAATCTCATGGTTCCTAGTCGGATTTATTAACCACTGAGCCACAACGGGAACTCCTAGGCTCAACTCTAGACAGAAGTTTCTAACAGCCCAAAAGTCCTGCTCATCTGAATGTCATGGGGGCATCCTAAAGGCAGAATGTCCTTATCTTTCCTCCCAAACCTATTCTTCTATTACCTACTGTGCTTAATGGAACCCTGATATCTTCAGTTGTTCTGGCTACCTTTTTTTTCCTGTTTAGGGCCACACCTTCAGCATATGGAGGTTCCCAGGCTAGGGATCAAATCAGAGGTACAGCTGCTGGCCTACGCCACAACCACAGCAACACAGGTTCCCAGCTGCATCTGCCCCTTATACCCCATCCATGGCAACGCCAGATCTTTAACCCACCAATTGGGGCCAGGGACTGAACTTGTGTCCTCATGGATACTAGCTGGATTCATTACTACCGCACCACAAGCGGAACTCCTGGCTACTGATTAACTTACATCATTCTCAACTTCTTCCTTTCCCACATCATTTCCCATCAGTCCATTATCAAGTCTTGTTGGTTGATTCAATCTCTCAGTTCTTTCTTTGAACCCATTCTGTTCCCTTTTTTTCAATACCAAAACTTTATCACTTCTAGAATACGATGGAAGATAATATGAAAAAAAGAATGTCTATGTATGACTGGGTCAACTTGCTGGTACAGCAGAGATTGACAGAACATTGCAAATCAACAATTATTTTGAAAAATTTTAACTGGAAACTATATCTAGTCACTTATGATGGAGCATGATAATATAAAAAAAGAATGTGAATACATGTGTGACTGGGTCACCTTGCTGTACAGTAGAAAACAGACAGAACACTGTAAACCAGCTATGATGGAAAAAATAAAAAGCATATATATATGTGTGTGTGTGTGTGTATATATATATATATATATATATATATATATATATATATATATAGTGGTTTACCATTGAAGGTTTATACATAAAGAAAATCAATAAACAAGCATATATTAAAAGTAAAAATAAAGAAATAATTTTAAAAACTTTATCACTTCTCACCTGTTTTTTTCTTTTCTTTTTTTTTCTTAATGGATTTTATTTCAATTATAGGTGTACATAAATCATCACAAGTCAATTTTACAGATTTTGTATCCCAAACCCCCAGTGCACCCCCCCACCCTCTGTTTTTTTCGAATTTTACTTATATTTAAACTTCCTGTTGATTTACTGGTTGAAATACCACTCTGTTGATTTCTTTTCCTCCAATCCTTTCCCACAATAACTCCTCCTTTGGACTGCTACCAGAACATCTTTTTAAAGCCCAAACCTAATATTGTCCTTACTTAAAGCCCTTCAACAAATCCTTTTATCTGTAAAATAAAGTTCAAAGCCCATAGCAAGACTTATGCAAGAAGCTCTGCGTGACTTACCTCTTGCCCCATCTACCTTTTCAGCCTCTGACACTCCCCTACACACCTTTTTTTTTTTGTCTTTTTGCCTTTTTATCTAGAGCCGCACCCATGGCATATGGAGGTTCCCAGGCGAGGGGTCTAACAGGAGCTGTAGCTGCCGGCCTACACCGCAGCCACAGCAACGCCAGATCCGAGCTGTGTCTGCGACCTACACCACAGCTCATGGCAACGCCGGATCCTTAACCCACTGAGCAAGGCCAGGGATCGCACCCGCAACCTCATGGTTCTTGGTCGGATTCGTTAACCACTGAGCCACGAAGGGAACTCCCTCCCCTACACACCTTGATATCCCTCCATTCCAAACTACTTAGCATTTCCTCAGCCCACCCTGCTGGCTCCTCCTTCAGGGACTTTCCAGATAATCTGGAATTTCAGCCTAGAAAAGGCCTGTTATCTTCAAGATCTACTCAAGCGTCACTTCCTTTGTAAAGACTTCACCTCCAAGCAAGCACTCAGTGCGTGCTTCTATTAAGGCACCTCTTGTGTTTCAATTATTTTTTTATATGCCTCCTCCTCTCTGGGCTGAGCTCCAGGGTTTAGGGACCTCATCTCATTATTTTTACTCTGGCCTTTGACACAGTACTTAGTACATAATAAGCCTGCCATAAATGTTCAAAGCGAGACTGACTGAATAATAGAATGAATGAAGAATTGACAGTGATACAAGTCAGAATAAGAATGATAGGAAAGGTGCAAAGAAACAGCTTCTGGAGTTCCCGGTGTGGCTCAGCAGAAACGAATCTGACTAGCATCCATGAGGACGCAAGTTCGATCCCTGGCTTTGCTCAGTAGGTTAAGGATCCAGCATTGCTGTGAGCTGTGGTATAGGTCGCAGACACAGCCTGGATCTGGTGCTGCTGTGGCTGTGGTGTAGGCCAGTGACAGCTCCGATTGGATCCCTAGCCTGGGAACCTCCATATGCCACGGGTGCGGCATCTAGAAAAGTCAAAAAAAAAAAAAAAAAAAGGAAGAAGAGGTAAAGGGCTGCTTGGACCCCACTGGTACTCTTGAGTTGCTCGGTCTCTTGAGAAATAGTTGGGTACTCAGCAGGATCACTCGCCCTCCCTTGCGTGTTTAATGGCATTTCTGTCCATTTTCAACCAATTCAGATTGTATATTGTTTCACGCAGTTCTTTTGAACTTAAGTACACTGAAGGTCTGTGTATCTTCAGGCCTCATAGCTCCTTTGGCGCTAACCTGCCCTGGTGTTGTTAATGTTTAACCGCAAAACCACTGGCTGAGTGTCCATAAATCTGAAAGAATAACAGGCACTGGGTTTATTTAGTGACAGGTGCTTCGTGGCTATCACCTCAGTCATTCTTTTAGCATCCCTCTCGAGCACCTTATCCTCCTTTCATAAAGAAAAAAAGAGGCCACAGAGCAGGAGAATCCAACCGGAAGGCAGATCCTGAGGAGCCAGATCAAGGAGCAAAGTCTATTAAGCTCCATGACTTTTTTTTTTTTTCTAGGGCCACACCCACGGCATATGGAGGTTCCCAGGCTAGGGGTCGAATCAGAGCGGCAGCTGTAGGCCTACACCACAGCCACAGCCACAGCAACACAAATCTGAGCCGCATCTGCGACCTACATCACACCTCATGGCGATGCCAGATCGTTAACCCACTGAGCAAGGCCAGGGGTCAAACCCGCAACCTCATGATTCCTAGTCGGATTCCTGAACTGCTGTGCCACGATGCGAACTCCCCAGAGCAGAATTACTTTATTGGCTTTTCCTTCTACCACGCAGTTACTGCATGCTGCCCCTTCTTTCTAATATATCCCTCAATTTCTGTCTCTTCCTGCCTTCCTTCTTCCTTCCTTTTCCCTTTACACCCAAGGTGCTGGAGGGGCGGGCCCCAAGCCCAGAGACCTCCCTGGGGCTATCCGGTCCCACACCACCTCCAGGAAGGTCCTTGGGCCCATCCTCCTGGGTCACCTAGGCAGGTCCTCTCACCCACCCCTGTCGCGCCTGCAGAGGCTCTTGAGACCCCCGCCTCCTCCAGGGGGTGGGGGGCACCGCCCTGTCCGTGCCCCGTGCTGCGCTCACTATGACTGCGGGGGGCGCTCCGCTCCCAGCCACCTAGTGAGGTTCCCCAAATTTCTGAGTCAGGTGGCAGGGGCCCCACCGGGCTTAAGTCCTTCCGTGCATCCCATCACACTGAGCCAGGCCATTGCTTTAGGGGTGGCCTGTGACCCAGGGTGGCGTAATCAGAGTGCACCTCAGGAGTGTGCGCAAAATGTTGGGCTTTGACTCTTCTCATCCTGGTAAAATGTCTCTTATTTCTGCTGCAGCCGTAGTGGAAAGCTCGAAGCTGCCAGGACAGAGGAGGGGTTGCATCATGTGGTGACAAAAGAATGAATCCCCGCCCCCGGGAAGGAGAGCCAAGCAATGGATCCCTGTTGTTTGAGTCCTGGATCAAATTGTGCCTGGCTCCCCAGTGAGCCAATAATTTTTTTTTATTGCTTAAGCTTGTTTGAGGTTGTTTTACTTCACTTGCATCATTAAATTTTTTAATGAATACACCCTAGTTAGATTATAAATGGTGTGACAATAGAGACAGTATATCTTGATCACCCTTGGCACACATACTAGGCATTCAGTAAATGAATATTTTTGTTGTTGAATTGTTTTGGGTTTTTTTTTTTTTTTTGCCCTGGGAGGGGGGTGCTGCCATGGAGGAATACAGAAGTTCACGGGCCAGGGATCGAACCCTCACCACAGCAATCATAGTTGCTAGATCCTTAACCCACTGAGCCACCACGGAACTCCTCAATAGGTGAACCTTGAATGGATACATTTCAGCTGGAAGGAACACCTATAAACTCCCATTTACTCATTTGACAGCTGGGGAACCTGGTGTTCTGAAGGAAAAGTGATATAGCCAAGATTTCGCCCAAACACAAGGCTGTTTCTATCCACCAGAAAGTCTCCCAGGAAATATGTCGTAGTCTTTTTAGGGCAGTACCCACAGCATATGGAGATTCCTAGGCTAGGGGCTGAATCAGAGCTATAGCTGCTGGCCTACACCACAGCCACAGCCATGCCGGATCCGAGCCACGTCTGTGACCTGCACCACCGCTCATGGCAATGCCAGATCCTTAACCCACAGATCAGGGCCAAGGATCGAAACCTGAGTCCTCATGGATTCTAGTTGGGTTCATTAACCACTGAACCAAGACGGGAACTCCTATGTTGGAGTCTTTGAAGAGGCCCCAAAATAGCAGTCACCCCCTTTCTCTCTGCAAGTTTTGAACTAAATGAGATGAGATAGCAATAAGTTAGATGAGGACCAAAAATGCCCTTTCCTACTAAAAAAGGCTGATATTATGGAGTTCTCGTTGTGGCTCAGTGGTCAACGAATCCGACTAGGAACCATGAGTTTGCGGGTTCGATCCCTGGCCTTGCTCAGCGGGTTAAGGATCCGGCGCTGCTGTGAGCTGTGGTGTAGGTTGCAGACGCGGCTCGGATCCCGCGTTGCTGTGGCTGTGGCGAAGGCCGGCGGCTACAGCTCCTGTTAGACCCCTAGCCTGGGAACCTCCATATGCCGCGGGTGTGGCTCCACATAAAGGCAAAAAGACAAAAAAAAAAAAAGGCTGATATTAGATAAAGTGGCTTATAGTATCAGGCAAATGAGCTTCCCCATACTCAAACTCAGAATTAAACCCATTCTCTCAGCAACAGGCAGATGGGCCAGAAGGGGCCTCCACTTCCCACATAACAGGAGCAAGTGGAGGCCCAAGAAGAAAGGAAGAGAAGGTGGGATAAGGTACAGATTCTCCTACAAAACTCAACAATCCTATTAAACCACTCCTCCTTCCCGGGGAAGAATGAGGGGGTGGAGAGAAATCAGGAGTGTTAGGCTAATTGGGCTCCTTTCAACAGGAAGAAAACAGCAAGAGAGGAAAGAAAAGTCTTCCTAACACATGTCGAGTGTGATTTGGTAGGTCAGCTGATTCTGCTTTGCTTTCAATCAAAATGGGTTCTTTTTCTTCCTTCTTCCCTCCCTCCCTTCCTCTCCCTCTCTCTTTCTTTCTTCTTTTGTCTTCTTAGGGCCGCACCCACGGCATATGGAGGTTCCCAGGCTAGGGGTCCCATCGGAGCTGTAGCCGCCAGCCTTCGCCACAGCCACAGCAACACCAGATTGAAGCCACATCTACAACCTACACTGCAGCTCACAGCAACACCGGATCTTTAACCTACTGAGCAAGGCCAGGGATAGAACCCACATCCTCATGGATACTAGTCGGGCTCGTTACCACTGAGCCACAGCGGGAACTCCCAAAATGGTTCTTTTTCAAAGTGACGGGATTGGTTGGTTGGCTGTTTAAAATACCATTCTCCATGGAATTAATGCATACACCACAGTCATAGCAAGCTCCCTAAAGAGTTAGAGATCATCATTTAAAATCCTGCAAAATTCAAAGGAATTTTGATTCAGGATACAAGTACACAACCGAGGGCACTAGGTGGCAATCATCCTTGTGCTCAGACACCCTGCCCATCAAAGGCGTTTCAAGAGCACTGAAATCTCACACACTTCCCACGCTGCCGCAGACTGTCAGTTTCTTTCTCGCTGATCTCAGAGCCATACGGTGCCTATTAGTCACCAGAGAGCAGAGCCAATGTTTAACTCCTTGGTGGCTCAGGGGAAATGGCCCTTCAAATTGGATTCCAGGAAATCTAGGGAAATTCTAGACAGGAAGTCTGGGACTGTGTTCCCATTTTTTACAATGTCAAGGCTGTTGCTTGAAGCATTTTTCAAAACAAATGGTCAGTTTACCAATGTGCCTGTCTGCCTCTGCTTGTATTCACCAGGGCACTTCTTCCTGCTCCAGGGTTTTTTGTTTGTTTGTTTGTTTGTTTTTTTAAGGGCTGCTCCCGAGATATATAGAAAGTTCCCAGGCTAGGGGTTGAATCTGAGCTGCAGCCGCTGGCCTGCGCCAGAGCCTCAGCAACACGGGATCCGAGCCATGTTTGCAACCTACACCACAGCTCATGGTGACGCCAGATCCTTAACCCACTGAGCAGGGCTGGGGATTGAACCCACGTCCTCATGGATACTAGTTGGGTTTGCTACCGCTGAGACACAATGAGAACTCCAGGTTTGTTTGCTTTTTAAGGTAAACTTAAACCTTAAATGTACCTTTTTAAGAGGCTTTCCCCAAAAAAACACATTGTTTTTAAATTTGAAGGTTGCTGGACAAATTACCGTATCAACTGGACAATAATAATCCCCCAAATTAGGTAACGGTACATGTAAAATATAATAGGTTCTACTGAAAACTGTGGTGTTGGCTGTTTAATGTGGCTCAACACAGTAAGGACCAGAAGGCCCTGAACCCAGCATGAATCTCCTCCAGTCCGGCTGGTAAGACAAAGCTTTGAGCTCGTCCTGTGAAGTTCCCCGGTGGACTTCTTCCCAGAGGTCAAGAAGTAAACTTCACTGGCGGGTCCTGGAAGAGAACACAAGCTAGCAGTGGAAACCCAGATGGAAACGATAAGTTCCCATCCTCTCTTCTCAAATGCAAAGCTATTTTCTTATCTATTACCTGCCCCTATTTTTACCATGAGGCGCTCTCCAATGCCACTTTAGCTATCAATAACTGGCAGTGAGTTTTGCAATTAACAGCTGCCCAGAATCGATTCCAAAGAGCTGCCCAGAAACCATTTCCAAAAAAAAGGAAATCTGGGGATTACTCAGCTGCTTACCTATTCTCCAGTCCTTTTATTACCCCACACATCATCGGCTGGAAGAAACTGAAACTTGAACCATGTACCCAAATGCCCAGTTCTGAGTATGTGGTAGACATTTGAGAAATTCTCTGACTGATGTGTACCTAGAGGAAAGGAATGGGCCGTTCCATAAGGAGTTGCTGTATAATGCATATTGAAAAGCTGACTCATAACTCTAATTTCAGACTAAAGACCCCAGGGAAAGATTTGGATAAAAAAAAACTTGGCCTCAGAGAAAAAACGCGGAAGTTTATTCGTTCTCCCAAAGAGAAGCAATATGGGGTTTGCCAACTGTGATGCGCACGTCTCAGTCTTTGTTGATTTATTTTGCTCATCAGTAATACCAGCAAGGTTCCTGCTGTGGCGCAGCGGGTTAAGGACCCGGTGTTGTCTCTGCAGCAGCATGGGTTCAATCCCCAGCCCGGTACAGTGGGTTAAGGATCCGGTGTGGACACAGCTGTGGCCCAGGTCACAGCCGCAGCCCGGATTCTTTCCCTGGCCTGGGAACTTCTATACACTGTGTGTGCAGCCAAAAAATTAAAAATAAATAAAAATTTGGGGAGTTCTTATCATGGTTAAGCCGGTTAAGAACCCGACTAGTATCCATGAGGATGCAGGTTCGATCCCTGGCCTTGTTCATTGGGTTAAATGATCTGGCATTGCCGTGAACAGATGTGGCTCAGATCAGGTACTGCTGTGACCGTGGTGTAGGCCGGCAGCTGCAGCTACGATTTGACCCCTAGCCCAGGAAATTCCATATGCCGCGAGTGTGGCCTTATTTTATTTTTTATTTTTATTTTTTTGTCTTTTGTCTTTTTAGGGCCGCAGCCGCAGCATATGGAGGTTCCCAGGCTAGGGGTCTAACAGGAGCTGTAGCCGCCGGCCTTCGCCACAGCCACAGCAACGCCAGATCTGAGCCGCATCTGCGATCTACACCACAGCTCACGGCAACGCCGGATCCTTTAATCCACTGAGCGAGTCCAGGGATCAAACCTGCAACCTCATGGTTCCTAATCAGATTTGTTTCCACTGCGCCACAATGGGAACTCCCGAGTGTGGCCTTAAAGAGAAAACAAAAGAGGTAATACCAACAAGGGCCTCCCATGCAGCTGAACCTCCCACCCACCTCACCCAAGCCAAGGAGACATAATCCAGGGCTTTGGTGAGTTTCTCCACTACCTGGAGGGAGCCAGCTACCATGGATTCTAACACTGAAGACTGTGGAGCCTCCAATCTCTTAAGAACTGGGAGACATATATTATTAGAGACATTCTGTCATCTGAGCAGCCTCCAGTGGAAGTTGGTTTTTTTTTTTTTTCCTTTCTATCGTTCCTTGGCTCCTAATCTGGTGAGTTTGGGGCAAGAAACCCTCCACAGGCAGCAACCTTGGAGGAAGAGCTTGCTAAGGCAAGAGGTCGGGCAAAGAGGCAGCCAGGGGGAGTCTGGAGCTGCTCAAGCTCTGGGAACCCTTCGCAGCTCAGGCAGAGACTTTCCCTCCTGATCCCACATCCGGCTTCTTTATTTTATTTTTTTGTCTTTTTGGCTTATCTAGGGCCGGCACACGGAGGTTCCCAGGCTAGGGGTCTAATCAGAGCTGTAGCGGCTGGCCTACACCACAGCCACAGCAACCCTGGATCCAAGCCGCATCTGCAACCTACACCACAGCTCACGGCAATGCTGGATCCTTAACCCACTGAACGAGGCCAGGGATTGAACCCGCAACCTCATGGTTCCTAGTCGGATTCGTTCACCACTGAGCCACGACGGCAACTCCCACATCCTGCTTCTTTAAATCAGCCTCAGCCGAGCAGCTATCATGGGGCCTGATGTTTTCAGCAGAGCCCAAGGTAACAGAACCATGCAGGTGCCACTTCTGTTTCTCTACTGACCCAGTGGTGGTCCAGGAATCCTTCACTGGGTCCGAGGACAACCTTGGTTATTTCCTCTCTGCAAAATGCCAGAAAGACTTTGCCTCCAAGAGGTCGATTCTGTTGTCAGCTGTGGGAAAAAAAAAAAAAAAAAAAAAAAACAGCCAGAGTTGCTATTTACACCCTGAACTGCAAGCTGGGTAAAAATAGTACTAGCAGCTTGGTCCAGCTTCCAGCCCCACGGCAGAAAGAGCTTATTTTTTGGAAGAGAAGATCTTCCTCCCCACCCACAGATCCCAAAACGGACACCTCCCTGGAGGAGAGACAATCCCAGGCAAAGGTGAAACATACCCTCTTCCGCGCCCCACTGCCCAGAACAGCCCAGGTTAGAAATACTCTCGGCTGACAGCCTGGTCAGGCCCCAGCACAGACCTGCAGGTGACCTAGTTCAAGGTACAGTGGGAATTAATTTGACTACACTGAGAGGAGGCTGCTGCCTGAACCTGAATGCTGCCACTGTCCTATTTACTGTCATTGCTGTTAGGCTACTTGTTTGTCTTTCAAAACAAGGAAGAAAAAAGACAATGGACCAAAAGAATACATAAGACCCAAAACAAAAGCTCTGACTTATTGCCTGAGCGCTTGGAAATTACCAAGCCTGGTTTGGTTCCATTGCCCCCTGACAGCTGGGGACTGAAATTCTTCCCCTTGTGTATTTGCTAGAGCCTAGGACCTGGTGTTTGGGATCTCGGAATTTCTTTCAGATTCAGGAGGTGGGAGTTCCCTTCATGGCTCAGTGGTTAATGAATCCAACTAAGAACCATGAGGTTGCAGGTTCGATCCCTGGCCTTGCTCAGTGGGTTAAGGATCCGGCGTTGCCGTGAGCTGTGGTGTAGGTCTCAGACGCGGCTCGGATCCCGCATTGCTGTGGCTGTGGCGAAGGCCGGCAGCTGCAGCTCCTGTTAGACCCCTAGCCTGGGAACCTCCATATGCCGCAGGTACGGCTCTACATAAAGGCAAAAAGACAAAAAAAAAAAAAAAAAGATTCAGGAGGTGGCCCATAATACAGTCAGTGGAAGGAAAGTCACTTCTTTCTTTTCTTTTTTTTCTGCACCCATGGCATGTGAAAGTTCCCAGGCCAGGGATCCAACCTGTGCCACAGCAGCGACCCAAGGTGCTTCAGTGACAATGCCAGATCCTTAACCTACTGTGCCACAAAAGAACTCTGTCACTTCTTTCTTTTCTATGAAAAGGTATTTTATAGATACTTATGTAGACTATAAGCACCTTTGGTGAGCAATGAGACCCTGCTGTGTAGCACAGGGAACCTTATCTAGTCACTTGTGATGGAACATGATGGAGGACAGTGTGAGAAAAAGAATATGTATATATATGTATGACTGGGTCTCTTTGCTATGCAGTAGAAATTGACAGAACACTGTAAATCAACTATAACAGAAAAAATATAAATCATAAAAAATTAAGCACCTTTGTAGCTCTAAAGAGATATATACACACAGATAGTCCCCAGGGTACGTGAAAGACAGCAGAGAAACACACCAGATCAATGGTGTCATACAGTTGTTCTGTAATCTGAAAGTGGGCCACCCAGAGCTGAACCCAATAGGTGCTTAATAAATATTTTTAGGAAGGAAAGGAAAAAAATCTCCCACGTCCTGTCTCCATCTGGACCTCCTTCTTCAGAGATCCGGGAACCCAAACGAATCTTCTGCTTTAAGAAAACATACCTTGGCGTGCCTAATCAACTCAAAAAAAAAAAGAAAAGAAAAAGTGAGAAGATTTAACGTATCACTCCGCCACTTCTCAACACCTCTGAGCAACACATATCCAGGCCTTTACCACCCTGACCTCAGTGTGAGGACTGGAGTAGCTCAGAGGGGAGACGGCTGGTTCAGGGTAGTAGGGAAGTGCTCTGGGCACAAAGGCATGTATGTAGCCTGGCTTTTCCTCTGGCCTCAGACAGAACCCTAGGTTTAGTACTATCTTTGTCATCTACTGTGTGACCAAGTCACTTTACCTTTTTTTTTTTTGGTCGCACCAGTGGCACGTGGAAGTCACTGGGTCAGGAATTAAATGGGGGGCCACAGCAGCAACCTGAGCCACAACCATAACAATGCCAGGTCCTTAACCTGCTGAGCCAACAGGAAACTCCCCACATTACCTTTTTTTTTTTTTTTTTTGCTTTTTAGGGCCACACCTACGGCCCTAAAGGAGGTTGCCAGGCTAGGGATCGAATCAGAGCTACAGCTGCTGGCCTGCACCACAGCCACAGCAACATGGGATCAGAGAGGAGTATGTGACCTATACCACAGTTCACAGCAACACTGGTTCCCCAACCCACTGAGCGAGGCCAGGGATTGAACCCGCGTCCCCATGAATACTAGTTGGATTTGTTTCTGCTGCACCACAGTGGGAACTCCCCCCACTTTCCCTTTTGAATTTCATTCTTTCCCTGTTAGAAGAGGGGTGATAATAACCCCCTTGGGGGTTGTGCAGATTAAATGCAGCAGCATGTGCAGAGCACGTGTTCAGTGCCTGGTACAAAGTGAGGGATACCCTGAACCCAGCATCCAGGGGCAGTTCTGTCTTCCCTGTGACACACCATGGCCAGATTTTGGAATCTCTCCTGCTTCTAGCTGCCGAATGAGGGCAAATTGACCAAACGGCTAATGTCTTAACTCCCTGAAAAACGCATTGCATTTAGAGAAATTCCTGAAAACTTTCTTTCACATTATCAGGCCCTTCTACACTCTGCCCTTCGGCCTCCCCTTGCATTTTTTTTTGGGGGGGGTCTTTTTAGGGCCTCACCTGCAGCATATAGGGGTTCCCAGGCTGGGGGTCAAATCGGAGCTACAGCTGCCGGCCTGCACTATAGCCACAGCAATGCAGGAGCCGTGTCTGCGACCTACACCACAACTCACGGCAACGCCAGATCCTTAACCCACTGAGCGAGGCCAGGGATTGAACCTGCATCCTCCTGGATACTAGTCAGATTCCTTTCCCCTGAGCCACGATGGGAACTCCCCCTTGCACCTTTCTGAAACACCCACTCCCTCCAGCCTTATCGGGAAGCCAGAAATAGAATCCCCCTCCCCTGACATCTGCCCATGGGAAGGTCTGGCCAGCTGAGGACTGGGTCGGCCCGGCTTGTTCGTTGAGGAAGCCACAGAAATGAAGCCCAGCACCTTTCCAAGTCTAACGCACTGACTGATGACATTGTGAGGGAAGGCTTCCCGCTCTGCTGAGTCATAGCTATTTAAGCCATTTGTTCTCAGGGCCCTGAGACTCCCCCAAGGACCTGGGAAAGACGGCTCCCTATCCCTTTGATCAGGACTGCTTCGGGTTTCTATTTCCAAAGCTGCGACATCCAGAGACTGCTGACTCTGGCCCAGGCACGAAAAGAGCTCAGGTCTCTCTAGCTGACCTCTGGCTGAGGCTCTCAGGCCAAGGTAGCCAGGCTCTCCCCTCCGGTCTAAGTCAGCTTCCTCCTGAGTCAGCTTTCTTCACCTCTCTATTAATAGCCACTGCTTTGGCTGGCTCCACTCACGGTACGATTACAGTTTAATAATACATCTCACATAAGGAAGCAGCAAACTTCCTGGAGCTGGGCTGCGGAAGGCCAGCAGAGCTCAGGCTCCATCTCAGAAGGCGGGCGCGGGGGTGGGGGAGCTGCTTTTCTGCTGCAGGAGGATCAGCTGAATAGAGGTTGGGGTGGCCTCTGAGACAAGTCACTGCTTTGGGGTTTCTGTCTTGCTGAGCCGCCTCTGGTTTAGGGCAGGAGATAAGCATGCAAGGCTAAGTTTCATTTTATTGGAGCTTTTATTCCCACAGGCGTTCCTGGGCATGAATGAAAGTGTGGTTCTTATCCAATGATGCAAATCCTTCATCTGCCCTGGATGGAAGTTTGGGCCAAGCTAGGGTTAGTCCCTATTAAGCTCATCTTTTCTCTGAAGCGGCAAGGTGGCCTCCTTAGAGAGGTTCAGATTGTTTGGATGGCACAGGGTGCCGAGAGCAGATCGAATCCCAGCAAAAAAAATGAAGAAAGATTTTTAAGAAAAGGAGTCCCTGTTGTGGCTTGGTGGTAATGAACCCAGCTAGTATCCATAAGGACACAGGCTCAATCCCTGGCCCTGCTCAGTGTGTTAAGGATCTGCCATTGCTGTGTCTGTGGTATAGGCTGCCATCTGCTTGATTTGACCCCTAGCCAGGGAACCTCCACATGCCGCAAAAAAAAAAAAAAGGAATGATTATCTCTCCCTGAAATAGTTTTATACAAATGAAATGAGACAATTTTGGAAAATATGCATCTTACAGTGCCTGGAATATAGTAGGTGATCAATAAATGGTCTTCATTTTCTTTCCAGAAAATGAAAAGGCAGGAGAATATGAGAGCAAGTCAAGATCATCCAAGTTCCTTGGAGTTCCCATCGTGGCTCAGTGGAAATGAATCTGACTAGTATCCATGAGGACACAGGTTCGATCCATGGGCTCGCTCAGTGCGTTAAGGATCTGGCATTGTTGTGAGCTGTGGTGTAGGTCACAGACACGGCTAGTATCTGGCGTTGCTGTGGCTGTGGTGTAGGCCAGCGGCTGCAGCTCCGATTTGACCCCTAGTCTGGGTACCTTCATATGCCTCGGGTGTGGCCCTAAAAAAACAAAAACAAAAACAAAAATCTAAATTCCTCACACTAGTGGAGAAAAATGACAAGGAACTCTAAAGGTGCAGACCCATGATGGAAATGTCTCTGATATTAAAACTCATAGGAAAAGTAGAACTTAGTTTCCCTTCTCTAGATTCATAACATTTAGAAGCCCAAAGAGAGGCCCAATATGGACTGTGATGCCTCCTGCTGAGGCCATTAGTGAGGAATCTCCTGACTCCATTTATCTTCCAAGTAACACTGATCAGAGGTCTCACAGTTGATAAAGAAAGGATACCATCAAGAAGAATGCATAGGCACTGTGTAGGGACTCTATGCTTAGCTACATTTCAAGGTCTCCCTTATTTTATTATTTTATTTTATTTTATTTTACTTTATTTATTTATTTTATTGCTGTTTAGGGCCGCATCTGTGGCATATGGAGGTTCCCAGGCTAGGGGTCGAATCGGAACTACAGCTGTCAGCCATACCACAGCCACAGCAACTACAGATCCAAGCCACATCTGTGACCTACACCACAGCTATGGCAATGCCGGATCCTTAACGCACTGAGCAAGGCCAAGGATTGAACCTGCATCCTCATGGATACTAGTCAGGGTTGTTACAGCTGAGCCACCATGGGGACTCAGACCTGGTTATTTTAAAGGGGGACCTTGAGGAGTTCCTGCTGTGGTGCAGCAGAAGCAAATCTGTCTAGCATCCGTGAGGATGCGAGTTCGATCCCTGGCCTTGCTCAGTGGGTCAGGGATCCGGCGTTGCCATGAGCTATGGTGTAGGTCGCAGACACTGCTCGGATACCACATTGCTGTGCTTGTAGCATAGGCCGGCATCTGTAGCTCTAACTCGACCCCTAACCTGGGAACTTCCATATGCCAAGGGGGCAGCCCTCAAAAGCCAAAAAATAAATAAAATAAAAAACCAGGTCAACCAGACCTCAAGGGTGAACCTTGCTATCAGCAAGGCCAAAGGAGAAACAAAATATCACACATGCCCTGTTTTGTACTGAGAAAGAACCTGACTCTCAAACACCCGTGTATTAGATGGCAAATAATAGTTCTCCCTAACCCGGTACTAGCTAGCTTCCCTCAGCGACTCCTTCAAGCCTGGGAGGGTGACAGACTCTGTTTCTGCTGCAGCTTGCTTCCTTCTTTCTTGCCAACAGTCGGCATATATCTGATGGGAGCCAGCCAGAGCTCCTGGCAGCACAAAGTGGGGCAAGCCCCAGCATGACCTGCCCCCAACTGGGCAGCGAGAGGGGGCTGGTGCAGAGAGGACTGGGGCTGAGTAGACTTAGCCTCATTTCCATACAAGCAGCCCAGAAATCCCTGCACCTCAGTAAACAAAGGCGCAGGACTTCCCAAGACACTTCCTGGGGAGTGGTCCTTATTTTCCCGCTGGACTGTCTTTGAAATGAACCCTGTGGAGTTCCCGTCGTGGCTCAGTGGTTAACGAATCTGACTAGAAACCATGAGGTTGCAGGTTCGATCCCTGCCCTTGCTCAGTGGGTTAAGGATCTGGCGTTGCCGTGAGCTGTGGTGTAGGTCGCAGACGCGGCTCGGATCCCGCGTTGCTGTGGCTGTGGCAAAGCCCGGCGGCTACAGCTCCAATTAGACCCCTAGCCTGGGAACCTCCATATGCTACAGGTGTGGCCCTAGAAAAGGCAAAAAGACAAAAAAAAAAAGAAGAAGTGAACCCTAAGATGATTTTATCTATGTGCAAATGTGGAGGGGGATGAGCACACTGTAATTTATTTACATGCTGTGGGGACCGGCCAGCCAGACACCATTCACTCCTTCAGTCACTCAACAAAGAGTTTTGGCGTCACACAGGCACTGTTCTGGGTTCTGAATGCACTGGGAAATAAAACAAAGGTGGTCTCTGCCCTTAGGGAAGGAGTCAGATAATGAATGTGAAAATTAATAAATATGTAATTCAAATTGTGAGGAATGCTGGTGAAAGAAATGCTTGATACAGTAATAGAGAAGTATGGGGGCGGAGAGGGAGGCCTGAGTTTTTTTTGTTTTGTTTTGTTTTGTTTTTATTACTAGGTTGTTTTTTTTTTAATTTTATGGCTGCACCTGTGGCACATGGAAGTTCCCAGGCCAGGGATTGAATCTGAGCCACAGTTGCGACCTACATCGATGGATCTTTTCCTTCTTTTTTTTTTCTTTTTAGGGCTGCACCCGTGGCATAGGGAGGTTCCCAGGCTAGGGGTCGAATTGGAGCTGCAGCTTCCGGCCTACACCATAGCCACAGCCACTCGGTATCCGAGCCGCATCTACAGCCTACACCACAGCCCATGGCTTGATCCTTAACCCGCTGAGCAAGGCCAGGATCCTAGTTAGGATTGTTAACCGCCAAGCCACAAAGGGAATTCCTCAACGCTAAATCCTTAATTCACTGCGCCAGGACAGGGATTGAACCCACACCTCCACATGCAATCTGAGTTGCTGTAGTCAGATTCATTTTTTGTTTTTTTCTTTCTTTCTTTATATAGCCATACCTGCAGCATATGGAAGTTCCTAGGCTAGGGGCTGAATCAGAGCTGCGGCTGAGGGCCACACCACAGCCACAGCGACATCAGATCTGAGCCACATCTGTGATCTATGCTGCAGCTTGTGGCAATGCTGGATCCTTAACCCACTGAGTGAAGCCAGGGATTAAATCTGAACCTCACAGACACTATGTCAGGCGCTTAACCTACCAAGCCACAATGGGAACTCCATGCAGTTGGATTCTTTTTTTTTTTTGTCTTTTGTCGTTTTTAGGACCACACCCATGGCATGTGGACGTTCCCAGGCTAGGGGTCCAGTAGGAGCTACAGCTGCCGGCCTACACCACAGCCACAGCAATGCAGGATTCTTAACCCACTGAGCAAGGCCAGGGATCGAACCCACAACCTCATGGTTCCTAGTCAGATTCATTTCTGCTGAGCCACGACAGGGAACTCATGCAGTTGGATTCTTAACCCGCTGTGCCACAGCGAGAACTCCTGAGGGCTTCCTGATTTAGATGAGAAGGTCAGGGCAGGCCATGCTGAGGAGGTGACATTTAAGGATTTGGTGGGGTTTTGGTGGCAGTTGTTCGTGAAGGTCCCCTCTCGCTGCTCAGCTAAGGTCCCTTCTCTCCTAATGAAAGACTCTAAGAAGAACTAAAGGGTTCCTCAGACAGGGATGAACTGAAGAACATTCTGGAAGAAGGAAAGACTTTTGAGTCTCCTGCTGTGGGCGCATCTACTTCTCTTCCCTCTCCCGCACCCCAGCACCCACTGTCCTCTGTCCAGGGTCTTTCTGGCACTTCTGTTTCTCTACAAACTCTGCCTTGTTGCTGTCACCCGGCAGGTTCTCGTCACTCTGAGGACATTGCCCACCACCGGCCCTGTCTTTGCAAAGTGTTTTCTAAGTCCTCACAGCCCTGCCCTCAAATCTCCAGCAGCCAAATAGCTCTGACCAGCGATAGATAAAACTCCTCATTCCTGCTGGGCCAGCAGGCTAATTACAGAGTCTTCCTTCTCCGACTCTTTATCTCAGGATTGTTTTCCTAAATTAGCATCAGCTAGGTTGACATCAATGCCATCTACAATCTGTATTAAGGAGGTGGCCTTCTAGACTGTCGGGGAACCAGCCCAGACATGAGAGCCAGACAGACGTGGATGTGAATCCCAGCTGCCCACTTTCACCAGCTTGGTGACCTTGGGCAAGTCAGGAGTCTTCTCTGGACCTCAGGTTCCTTACACGCAGGATGAGAAGGAGGAGAACGCTTACTCTGCAGAATGGGCGGGAGAGTTAGCCAAGAAGGAGGCATGGTAGATGGAATGTAGTAGTCATACTACAAATGGGAGCCCCTGTTATTATAGCAACTATAAAATAACCTGGAGTTCCTGTTGTGGCGCAGTGGAAATGAATCCGACTAGGATCCATGAGGTTGCGGGTTTGATCCCTGGCCTTACTCAGTGGGTTAAGGACCCGGCGATGCCATGAGCTGTGGTGTAGGTCGCAGACGTGGCTCGGATCCTGCATTGCTGTGGCTGTGGTCTAGGCCAGCAGCTATAGCTCTGATTTGACTACTAGCCTAGAAATTTCCAAAAGCTGTGGGTGCAGCCCTTAAAAAAATAATATAACCTGGGAGTTCCCGTCGTGGCTCAGTGGAAACAAATCCGACTAGGGACCACGAGGTTGCGGGTTCGATCCCTGGCCTCGCTCAGGGGGTTAAGGATCCAGCGTTGCCGTGAGCTGTGGTGTAGGTCGTAGACGCGGCTCAGATCTGGCATTGCTATGGCTCTGGCGGAGGCCGGCGGCTACAGCTCCTCTTAAATCCCTAGCCTGGGAACCTTCACATGTGGCCCTAAAATGACAAAAGACAAAAATAATAATAATACTATAAACTGAGCAGAGTTTTGGCAGTGTCTCTGTAGGAAGGTGATGGCCCTTTTAATGATGGTGGCCAGGTTTCCATTTCACCAAGAGAAACTCTTTAATCTGTATACTGCTAAGAACCAGGTGAAAAGAGGACTCTTCAGGATAAAGGGCATAGATCCCAGAATCTTGGATTGGAAGGAATCCTGAGAAAATTCTAGTCCAAGTGCTTCGTACCAGGCAGGACTGAATTTAAATTTCAGACAGATGGGATTCGTTTCCAATACATAGTTGAGCAGGCATCACCACACTGCCACAGCCGTTCTGTTCTTTCACACACACTTTATTATTCACTCAGTCCTTCAGTCATTAATTCACAAAATGTTTATGGAGCAGTTACTATGTGTCGAGTACTATTCAAGGCACATGGATACGGAGGCAAGAAGACAAAGTCCTCATAAAGATCAGCTATATGTAGAGAGAAAAAAAAAAGAGAGAGGAGCTCCCTGGTGGCTCAGTGGGTTAAGGAGCTGGCATCATCACTGCTATGGTATGGGTTGGATTCTTGGCCTGCGAACTTATGCATGCTGCAGGTGTGGTCAAAAATAAATAAATAGAGAGAAGACAGAGAAAGGCAAGATGCGAAGGAGGGAGAAAGATATGGAAAAAAAAAAGAAGAAGAAATGATCCAAAAAGGTAACAGAATAGGAGTTCCTGTTGTGGCTCAGTGGTTAACGAATCCGACTAGGAACCATGAGGTTGCGGGTTTGATCCCTGGCCTCGCTCATTGGGTTAAGTTGCTGTGAGCTGTGGTGTAGGTCGCAGACGCGGCTCGGATCCCACGTTGCTGTGACTGTGGCGAAGGCCGGAGGCTACAGCTCCTGTTAGACCCCTAGCCTGGGAACCTCCACATGCCACAGGTGTGGCCCTAAAATGACAAAAGACAAAAAAAAAAAGGTACCAGAATAGAGTAATGGGAGGTGGGTAATGAGTGGGTGTGGGCAGAAATGTCCTCTCTGAGGCGATGACATCCGGGCAGAGGCTTGGTGGGTGGGGAGGCAGTTGTGGGAGGACAGAGGACGAGCTCCCAGTGTTCAGGCACAGAAAGAATGTCCATGTGGCACTGGTGAGAGGACTGCAGGTGCAACGGAGCCTGGGGCCTTAATTGTTGAATTTTCTCCTAATTACAGGGTTTTAAGCAGAGGACCAGCAAGCTCTGATTCAATGCTTTGGAAAGATCCTCATGGCTATTCTTGGAAATGTGCATGAGTTAAAGTAAGGAGACCTATTAAGGAGGTTGCTGCAAGGGTCCAGACAAGGGGAGATGGTAAAAAATGGCCAGATTTGAGATATATTTTGAGGGTGGCACTAATAAGACCTACTCGTGGGTTAGATATGGGGCCTGGGAAGGGCTGATAGAAAGAGGAGGAATCAAAGATGATTCCTAGAGGGAGTTTCTGTTGTGGCTCAGCAGTAATCAACCCAACTAGTATCCATGAGGATACAGGTTCGATCCCTGGCCTCTTTCAGTGGGTTAAGGGCCTGGCATTGCCACAAGCTATGGTGTAGGTCAAAGATGAGGCTTGGATCTGGCATCGCTGTGGCTGTGGTGTAGGTCCACAGCTGCAGCTCTGATTCGACCCCTACCCCAGGAACTTCCAAATGCTGAGGTGCAGCCCTAAAAAGAAAGAAAAAAAAATAACTCAAAATTTTTTTTTCCCCTTAGGGCCACACCCACAGCGTATGGAAGCTCCCAGTCTAGGGGTCTAATCAGAGCTGCAGCTGCCAACCTACACCACAGCCACAGCAACACCAGATCTAAGCCATGTCTGTGACCTACACCACAGCTCATGGCAACGCTGGATCCTTAACCCACTGAGCAGGGCCAGGGATCGAAACCGAGTCCCCATGGATACTAGTGGGGTTTGTTACCACTGAGCCACAACAGGAACTCCTAGATTTTGAACCTAATAAACTGGGAGAATAGTAGTGCTGTTTACTGAGACAGTATAGTTTGGGAGAAATTACTTATGCCATGTCTCTCTCCTCCTCTAGACTATACATTCCATGAAAGCAGGGTCCCTGACACCCTTTTTCACTGCTGTGTGCTCAGTGTCTGGCACAACGACTGCTTTGCCGAAAAAAAAAAGCAATCATGAGAAGTTCCCACTGTGGTGCAATGGGGTTAGTGATCCAGCCTGTCTCTGTGGAGGTGCAGGTTCAATCTCCAGCCCAGCACAGTGGGTCAAGGATCTGGTGTTGCTGCAGCTGTGGCATAGGTCACAGCTCCGGCTTGGATTGGATCCCTGGCCCGTGCTGCGGGGGTGGGCGAAAAAGAAAAAAAACAAAAGAAATCAACCATGAACTAATGACTGAGTGTGCAGATCATGCCCAGCGCTGTGCTCCACACTTTATAGTCCTTCCCATTTAATCCCCACAAGAGAAATGGAGGAGATACTGTTTGAATTCTCATTTTACAAACAAGGAGTTGAGTTCAGAGAAATTACACAATAGTTACCTTCAAGGTCTCAAGTATTAAGTGGTGAAGCCTAACAGTGGTGTGTCTGGCTCCAAACTCTAGGCTCTTCCCCAGTGTACCACACAAAGAATCTGGATGAGTAAATGAATGGATTAGTAAAAGGCAACATCATATGCTGAAAATCATTTGTATCAAAATGTGTCTCTAAAAGAGAACTAGAAGGATCTACTCCTGAAAGGAAAGACTAGAGGTGCCAAGCATAAATTTTCACTGGAGTTATTCCCTGGAATTCAGAGGAGGGAACACACAGAAAGTTCTAGAAAGTTTTAGTAAATTAAAAAAAAAAAAACTTAGACATTTGAAGAAATTATCTTTTCAGGGAGCATTTCCTAGTACTTTTTTTCAATGAACTTGGATTACTTTAAGAGCATTAGGATCACGTGAAATATTTCTGATATTTGAAAAATATCTTCTGAGAACAAAGGCAGAAAATACTGCTCCGAATCAGGTAGCCCAGAACCTGGAGCTACTCAGGAGTGTCATTTATTATTTCTGTGGCTCAGCACATACATCAAATCTTAGTTGATGTATTAGGCTCAGTTTCACAATGTTTTTAGTAGATGTTCTATTAGATTACAGTCTCCTCAGGGAGCGTAGCCTGAACCTAGTTCGCGCCGACACAGTGAGCCGGGTCAGGAACCTGAGACCCGGCCTGGATTCCTTCCCTTTCTCTCATGAAAATGACATAAATACAAAATTTGTGGGGTTCCCATCGTGGCTCAGTAAAACCAACTAGTATCCATGAAGACGCAGGTTCAATCTCTGGCCTCACTCAGTGGATTAAGGATCTGGCATTACCACGAGCTGTGGTGTAGGTCACAGACGTAGCTTGGATCCCACGTTGCTGTGGCTGTGGTGTAGGCCAGCAGCTGTAGCTCCGATTTGACCCCTAGCCTAGGAAACTCAATATGCCACAGATACGGCCCTAAAAAGCAAAAAAGAAAATTTGTTGAGCACTTACTATGCCAGACACTGTGCTCGACGCACTGATCTCATTTGATATTGGCCACAACCCTGTGCTGTTAAGTACTCTTGTGTCCTTATGTTATAGATGAGGAGACTGAGGCTGATGGGTTTCAGTACCTTGGTCAAGTCCACTGCTACGGAGCATGAGGAAGCAGCACAGTCTGGAGCCACAGCCCGTGCAGTTGATCACTCCATGACCTCATAGCGCGACAATCCTCAGTCCCAGGGACTCTGCCCTCTCGGTCATATTCTCATTTGCCTCTCCCTCCCTGTCTCCATGGGCACCGCCCTGGGTTAGGCGTTTTAGCTTTTCTCATCTTCGAAACTGCCCCATTCTCCTAAATTATCTCCTTGTCCCCATCTGGCCTTCTTCATGCCTCTCTCTGATCCTTCCTTCCAAAACCGACCAAGTTGGAATCTGAGTCATCTGACCACGTTATGCTTCTGCTCAAAATCCTTTAATGTTTTCTTGCTGGCCTTATAAGGTCCTTCAAAGACCTGGCCCGACCTCTGTGGGCAGCCTCATCCTCTCTTGCCGTTTCCCGGAACCCTGTGTTGCAAGCATGCCAAACACGTGCTCTTGGGAATGAATGTTATGCTTCTTATTTTTCTCCTCTGTGCAAAACCGCCACCGCACATGCAGGAGCTCACGCACACACATGTGCACGTGCGCACATGCACCTTGTCTCTTGGGTGGATTCCTCTTTATTCTTTCAGACTTAGCTGCTAAGGTGTTGTCTCCATGAAGCCTTTCCCCACTCTCACAATCGGATCTCTTCCTTCTCGATGGCATATCGTCTTCGTAGTTCTGATAAAAACCCTTTTTTCTCCATTGTGGTTTTCTCGTTACAAACTGTTTCTCTTTAAGATTGTAAAGTCCATGACAGCGGGAACCACACTTAGCTTCTTACTTCTTACTATTGCAGCCCCAGCATCTTTACCTGTTCCTAAATCTTTGTTAAATGAATAGATGACTTATTGAAATGAACTGATTTTCTTTTTTTTGTTTTACGTTTTTGCCCACTTTTTTTTTTTAATTTTTTTTTTGTCTTTGTAGGGCCGCACTCGCAGAGTATGGAGGTTCCCAGGCTAGGGGTCGAATTGGAGCTGTAGCCACCAGCCTTCGCCACAGCCACAGCAATGCCAGATCCGAGCCGCGTCTGCGACCTACACCACAGCTCACGGCAACAATGGATCTTTAACCCACTGAGCAAGGCCAGGGATCAAACCCACAACCTCATGGTTCCTAGTCAGATTCGTTTCCACTGAGCCACAATGGGAACTCCCTGAACTGATTTTTAAATTAGATTTCAAGCTCTGGGAAAATTTGATCCCCATATTTCCCATGGTTAGATGTATTTACTTGTGGATTTTTGCTACAATGGGGCTTTAATTGAGATAACTGTGGAGCAGTGGGCTAAGAATCCAACAGCGGTGGCTCAGGTCGCTGTAGAGGTGGGGATGATTCCCCAGCCAGGCACAGTGGGTTGAAGGACCCAGTGTTGGCACAGCTGCGGTTTAGGTCACAGCTGCAACTTGGATTCAGTCCCTGACCTGGGAACTTCCATATGCTGTGGGTGCAGCCATAACAAAAAAAAAGAGAGGGAGGGAGGGAGGGAGAGAGAGAGAGAGAGTATAATGGTAATTAAGAATGAAGAGGGGAGTTCCCTTCATGGCTCAGTGGTTAACGAATCCAACTAAGAACCACGAGGTTGCGGGTTCGATCCCTGGCCTTGCTCAGTGGGTTAACGATCCGGCATTGCCGTGAGCTGTGGTGTAGGTTGCAGACGCGGCTCAGATCCCACGTTGCTGTGGCTGTGGCGAAGGCCTGCGGCTACAGCTCCTGTTAGACCCCTAGCCTGGGAACCTCCATATGCTGCGGGTGCGGCTCTACATAAAAAAGGCAAAAAGACAAAAAAAAAAAAAAAAGGAATGAAGAGGGAGGGAGTTCCCTTCGTGGCTCAGCAGTTAACGAATCCGACTAGGATCCATGAAGACTCGGGTTCAATCCCAGGCCTCGCTCAGTGGATTAAGGATCCCGCATTGTGAGCTGTGGGTTGCAGATGCGGCTTGGATCCCGCGTTGCTGTGGCTGTGGTGTAGGCCAGCAGCTACAGCTCCCATTAGACCCCTAGCCTGGGAGTGCAGCCATAGAAAACGCAAAAAGACCAAAAAAAAAAAAGGACATATGAAGGGAAAATACAAAATAAATAAATAGTGACACTTCAAAAAAAAGAATGAAGACACAAAAATACAACAAACAAAACCCAAAAAACAAACAAAAAGGAAAAAAAAATACGAAGACTCACAGTACCTGGTTTTAAAACTTGCCTGTACCATCTGCAAGCCACGGGCCCATAGGAAGTCACTCTCTCACTAAACCTCAGTTTTCTCTCTCTCTCTCTTTTTTTTTTTTTTTTTTTTTTGCTCTTTTTAAGGCCACACTTGAGGCATATGGAGGTTCCCAGGCTAGGGGTCTAATCGGAGCTACAGCTGCCGGCCTACAATACGGCTCATGGCAACGCCAGATCCTTAACCCACTGAGCGAGACCAGGGATCAAACCCACAACCTCATGGTTCCCAGTTGGGTTCGTTTATACTGCACCACAATGGGAACTCTTAAACCTCAGTTTTCTTTACTGCAAAATCGAGTTAATAATAGGACCTATCATAGGGCTAATGAAAAAAGAACACGTGGAGCGTTTGGCACAGAGCTAGTGCTCAATACGTATGAGCTATTATTAGTAGCTATTTTCCCGACAGCTTAGCTTGACCCCATTGTGTCACCATCACTTTTTGAACCAAATGTCTGGAGTCTGGTTCTCAAACACGAACACTCAATTTCAGCACATTCTCCATTTGCCAAAGTATTGGGTCACCCTGGATACAGGGCCTTGGGGAAAATGGATGCAGATGGTGGCTGAAGCCAGGAGTAGCCTTTGGCTTGTAAGCCATGATTTATTGCCTTGAAACCAAAAGTAAGCCTTGCCAACCAGGCAGTGGATTACCTGAATTCTTCAAAATTCCCACCCCTCTGCCCCCTTGCTCTCCCTTGCTTTTGGTAAAAGAGAGGTGATTGGTGTAGGCAGTTTTGGATACAAGCAGCAATTTCTCCTTGGAGGAAAGAAAGTGGGACATAGACTATCAGGGTAGGATGTGGGGTGTTTGGTTCCTTCTTCTGGTTGCACAGAGGTGTGCAAAGTAACCCTGGGTAAACAAAGTCCCCAGGGTGTGTCCCAGACTCAGCCGGAAGAAACACCTTCCTTTCAACTCTCATACGTAAGGAGGGGGTGGCTGTCTTCCTTTCAGACCTGAGTTTTCTAGATCTGGATTCAAGCAGCCTCTTTAAGAGGTCATAATAGTCTTAATGGAGACTTGAAATAAATGACTGAGGTATAAATGGCAAGATTATACTGCAAATGTGTGTGCCAATGAAGTGAATGAGGAATGACAAGGAAAAGAACATGATGATTCCTCCAAAGAATCTGAAGACTCTTCGTGTCAAATCACTTTCCAAAGAACTAAAAAATACCGTAATTTTGAGTCAAAGGTGAGGTCTTCCTTTGAATGTGCAATCGTTGCTAATCGTTTTACACGTGGCTATTTAGCAATGCTATTGTCCCCACCCATCTTTCTATGAGAGCTGGCATTTCTGGTTTAAAGGAGACTAAGTTGGAAAACAGGAATTAACAAAAAGAGGTTGGTTTTACAATCTGTGCTAAGAGTGGAAGTGGATTTTTCCAAATAGATTAATCAGAAAATCTGGCCAAAGGTATGTGTCCTACCCAGATGGGTAACAAAAACCGTACTGGAAGGTTATGGGATCCAGTTCCTGGGTCCCTTTTCCTAACACCTGCTCTCTCACTTCATCTTTTCTTTTCTTTCTTCTTCTTTTTTTAATGACCACACCTGCAGCATATGCAGGTTCCCAGGCTAGGAACTGAATCAGAGCTACAACTATAGGCCTACCCCACAGCCACAGCAACGCCAGATCTGAGCCACATCTGCGACCTACACCGAAGCTTGTGGCAACTGGATCCTTAACAACTGGATCCTTAACCCACTCAGCAAGGCCAGGCATCGAACCTGCATCCTCATGGATACTAATGGGGTTCTTAACCCACTGAGGCATGACAGGAATTCCTCCTCATTTTTTCATTTGTTTTATTTTATTTTATTTTTGTCTTTTTGCTTTTATCTAGAGCCGCACCCACGGCATATGGAGGTTCCCAGGCTAGGGGTCTAACAGGAGCTGTAGCCGCTAGCCTTCACCACAGCCACAGCAACGCAGGATCCGAGCTGCGTCTGCGACCTACACCACAGCTCACGGCAACGCCGAATCCTTAACCCACTGAGCAAGGCCAGGGATCAAACCCACAATCTCATGGTTCTTAGTCGGATTCGTTAACAACTGACCCACGAAGGGAACTTCCCTTCATTTTTTCATTCTTATCTTTATGTTTTGTTATGAAGCAAAATATATTTTTGCTTATTATGTAAGTTTAACATTTCCCCCTGGCTTTATTTCGTCAGGAATTTCTACACCTTTCTCAGAAATGAGTCAGTACAAATCAGAAAAAGAAAACCATGGGTGTCCACATGTGTCAGAATGACTAAGTTGAAAAATAAATAAACAGCGAGACAGACAAGTCTAAGTCCTGACAGGGATGTGGAGCAACTAGAACTCTCCCACTCTGTTGGTGCAAATGCAGAATGACACAGCTAATCTGGGAAAAGTTTAATAGTTCCCTCTAAATGTAAACATCCACTTGCCATAATGGATGTTTATAGCAATTTCACTTCTAAAAATTTAGCCAGGAGAAGTGAAAATATATACAAAATACATACCAGAACATGTCCACATTTTTTTTTTTCTTTTTAAGGCCACACGGGCAGTATGTGGAAGTACCTAGGCTAGGGGTTCAATCAGGAAGTAGCTGCCGGCCTACACCGCAGCCACAGCAATGGGGGATCCAAGCCGAGCCTGCGACCTACATTGCAGCTCATGGCAACACCGGATCCTTAACCCACTGAGAGAGGCCAGGGATCTTTACCGCTGGGCCACAAGGTGATCTCCCCCTGTCCAAAAATGTTAATGCAGCTTTTCCATAATAGCCAGAAACCAGAAACAACACAAATGTCCATCAACCGGTGAATATTCTGTGGTCCATCCATATAATAAAATACTACGCAGCAATAAAAAAGAATGACCTACTGATCATACAACAATGTGAATGAACCACTAAAGCATGAAGTTAGACATTATGAAAGAAGCCAGATTCAGAAGGCTACTTATTATATGGCGTTCCAGAAAAGGCAAAACTTCAAGAACAGAGAACAGATCAGTGGTGGTCAGGGGCTGGGGATGGAAGAAGTCAGTTCTTCTTCTTTTTTTTGGGCCACACCTGCAGCATGTGGAAATTCCCAGGCCAGGGATCGAACCTGCACCAGAGCAGTGACCTGAGCCACAGCAGTGACAAAGCTGGATCCTTAAACTGCATTATAAAAGAGCCATGAAGGAAATTTTTGAGGTGATGGAAATGTTCTATATCTTCTCTTTTTTTTGTCTTTTTGCCTCTTCTAGGGCCACACCCGCGGCATATGGAGGTTCCCAGGCTAGGGGTCTAACAGGAGCTGTAGCCGCCGGCCTTCGCCACAGCCACAGCAACGCAGGATCTGAGCCACGTCTGTGACCTACACCACAGCTCACGGCAATGCCGGATCCTTAACCCTCTGAGCAAGGCCAGGGATCGAACCCGCAACCTCATGGTTCCTAGTTGTATTAGTTAACCACTGAGCTACGACGGGAACTCCTGACCATCTTTATATCCACATGATGATCATTCGTCACTCATTCACTGGTCAGAGAGTTCCCGTTGTGGCTCAGAGGTAATGAACCCGACTAGTATCCATGAGGATGCAGATTTGTTCCTCAGCCTTGCTCAGTGGGTTAAGGATCCAGTGTTGCCACGAGCTATGGTGTAGGTCACAGATAAAGCTTGGATCTGGCATGACTGTGGCTGTGGCTATTGGCAAAGGCAGCTCCAATTTGACCCCTAGCCTGGGAACGTCCATATGCCACAGGTGCAGCCCTAAAAAGCAAAAGCAAAAAAAAAAAAAGGCATTCCACTGGTCAGCTCTAATGACTTTGGGTCCCTGCCTCGGAGGAGTCATAGGGAAGGAGACAGAAAATAAACTTGGTAATAAGGATCATAGCTGAGGCCTGGGTCAAGGGCTACAAGGACCCAGTGGAAGACAGAAAGCAAGGGGCCCCTGGCAAGCAGTCTTAGAAATATACTTTCTAGTCCAAACCAGTAATTGCTGTGGTAACTCTAACCTTTTCTTCACTGGGGAACCCCTTCTCCCCCTTGTTAAACAAATACTCCCTGAAGAGATTGAGAAAACTCCCTGAGGGCAGGGACCTCATGTACTTATCTCTTGCACAATGACTGGTTCAAAAGAGACTTGTTGGGGAAAAAAAAAGACCTTTTTTTTTTTTTTTGGTCTTTTTTGGGCCGCAGCTCGAGGCAACACCAGATCCTTAACTCAAAAAAGCAGGGCCAGGGATCGAACCCTTGTCCTCATGGATACTAATCAGGTTTGTTATCACTGAGCCACAACAGGAACTCCAAGTACTTGAATTGCATCGTCTCACTTAGTTCTTACAACAGCCCTCTTTTGCAGATGAGACAATTGAGTCTCAAGAGGTAACCGACCTATCCAAGGTCATACAGCTAACTAGAGCCTTGAAGCCGGCTTTTTAATCCCTGTGTGCCTGGTAGTCTCCTCCCCACAGGCAGAAAAGATCAACTTGCATTCCCCTTGTAGAGTTCTGCCTGCTTTATCTGCTTTTTCAGGCAGGTCTCCCTCAGGCTAAATCTAGCTCTGCTCAAGGCAGGATGAAATATCTGATGCAAAGGACACAACAGGTCCAAACCAGTTTCCTCAGCAGTAACTCTGACCTTTTCTTTGCAAGCTGATGACCCGTTCCCCCTGGTTAAATAGAAACTCCCAGAGCTCCCTCCTCCTGGGGGGGCCCCCGGGAGGTCAGTGGCTATCCTTTTCCTCAAATATCACCCCCTCTCCAATATGCTGACATTCTCACTGGTACAATTTCTTTATAATATGGTCGAGACATAAAACGAAATGAAACCTGAGTCTTGGGTATGTCTCATCACCATGGAAACCACTTCAAGCCTGAGTACCTCCAGGGGATGTGGGTGCTGCTCTTCCGATGACTGTGGAAATTAGGGCCTGGGAACTGGACAAAACTAAAACAAGGTCCTGTTGGACTAGAGGCAGTTTCGCTAATAAATACCATGTTCAGAGGAGGATTATGTCATCAGCAGCATTATCAACCTGTATTCTCAATTTCTTTCCTTCTTTTCTTTTTTTTTTTTTCTCTTTAGGGCCTCAACTGCAGCATAGGGGTTGAATTGGAGCTGCAGCTGCTGACTTATGCTACAGCCACAGCAATGCCAGATCTGAGCCTCGTCTGCAACCTACACCACAGCTCATGGCAACGCCAGATCCTTAACCCACTGAGTGAGGCCAGGGATTGAACCCGAGTCCTCATGGATACTAGTCGGGTTTGTTACTACTGAGCCACGATGGGAACTCGTATTCTCAATTTCTGCCACTGTACTGTCTCAGTACATAACCAGCCAAATGAACGTCAGCTCAAATTGTTCTTCTTTTGGGAAGGGATGCTTTAAATTCTATTAAGGTGGCTCAAAGAATGTGGTAGGAAAAAAAAAACAGTAATAATTTCAAGAACTTTGTGTAGATGATTTTTTGCTTCTGGGAATGGGAAACCAAAGTTTTCCCAAGAGACTCCACTATTAAAGCCATAAATAAAAAATCCCTGATTCAACTGCTTGATTGCTGTGCTTGCGAGACCGCACTCTGGAGAAGTGGCTCAGAATTGGAGCTGGGAGGTCCAGGGGAGGCTGGGGAGGTGAGCTAATCTGACAACATTCTGCTGTTTCTTCCACAAGTTGCCTGCACATCAGAACAGGGTGAAGGATAAGGAGCAGGTTGTGCTGTATGGAACATGACCAAAGATGGTTATTATAAACATTTCAAAATGGATCCTAAAATGCAAGGATGTTTTTCTAGCTGACACCCTTCCTTTTGTTCTTTCCATAAAAATACACATTCTCCTCTCAAAGTAAAAGCAAGCAGCGTGATGCAGAGACCACGAGCCTGATTGTCTAGGCTCTCTAGGTTCCAGTTCCAGTTCTGCTGACTTATCTGTGGTTCCAAGTGTTGGCTATTTAACCTCCCTGGTGTCAGTCTCCTTTGTAGAGGTGGGTTGGATGGATGACTGTTTTGTTGTTGCTGTTTCTTTATTTGTTGTTTTTTTTTGGCTACCCAGAGGCATGTGGAGTTCCCAGGCCAGAGATCAGAACAGAGGCACAGCTGTGACCTGTGCCGCAATGCTGGATCCTTTAACCCACTGTGCTCGGCCAGGGATTGAACCTGAATCCTGGTCCTCCAGAGGTGCCGCCCATCCCATTGCACCACAGCGGGAACTCCAGGATGACTGCTGGATCCTGAATATTCTACGTGCTAGTAGTGCCCATACAGTGAGTTCCAATCACTCAACAAATAAAAAAGGGCAAGGGACACATGCTAAGGCCTATTTAGTGTGGGCAATTTGCTGGGCACTTTATGGCTGCTATGCGATCCTCACAATAACTTATGAGTGGTGGCTGGTATCCCAGATTTACAAATGATGGCAATGAGTCCTGAGACCTTCAGTGACTTCCTCAAAATGATCAATGGATAAGCAGGTAGCCAGGCTTCGAATCCCCATTTGTCCAACTCCAAAGCGCCCCTTTTTTCCGGCTGCGCCCATGGTATGGAAAAATTCCCAGGCAAAGTTTCAAACCTGTGCCACAGCAGCAACCAAGCCACTGCAGTGACAATACCAGATCCATAACCCACTGTCCCAGAAGAGAACTCTGCCACCATTTCTATTTGACCCTGCAAATATCTGAGCTTAGGATAAATCATTAACGTGATTTTAATTCAAAATAAAATATAACTCACTAGTTCTATCATAGTTTTCAAATAATTTTCTAATGCCTTGAAAAATGTAGCTTCCCTAGCCTTTCTATCTCTCATTAAAATGATCCCATATCACTTGGGAATCAGAAGAATCTTCATGTAACTTGAAATTTTAAGCCTTGGCTTCTTCAAACTGGTCTGGAGAATTACCCCTGAATGGCCCCACAGAAATGTTGTGTGTTAGCATACTTTTTGTCATTTCCTCATGGGTAAGTTTCTGGGTTTCTATCTTTCCTTTTCTCTTTTTTTCTTTTGGCCATGCCCGTGGCATGTGGCGTGTTTGATTCCCGAGCCGAGGACTGAATCTGTACCACAGCAACCACATAAGCCACAGCAGTGACAGTGCCAGATCCTTAACCCACTGGGCCACTGAGGAACTTCTCTACGTTTTAAATCAGTGTGAACAAGAGAAAGTAACACTTTTTTCCCTCAAAAGTATTTTAAAAATCATAGCGCTGCAATCAACAGCCCCGAAAGCCCGTAAACTCAAGATATAACAACTCTTTCTCAGTTCTAAGCTCTTGGCTTCCAGTGGAAAAATCAGGGTTTCCATTTCATGAAAAAAGAATCAAATATGAAAGAACAAAATGGCCATGACATTTTGGGTGTGTGCTTAGCTCTGCCAGAAAGTTTCCTATTTGGTAGTTATTCCTGTTTCCTGAATGGCAGCCTGGGACCACAGATATGGTGTACAATTTAGAGTCAGAACAAAAGTTAAGAAAAAGCCCCCGTGCTTACACGGATATGTTTTCTGCTCTCTGAACCTCAGTTTTCCCCTCTCTAAAATGGGATTATTATGAAATTAAACGAATAATATATATAAAAGGCAAATACAACAGTCCTCTTTATCCCACTTCCAATTCAAAACAGACTTGCACAATTCATAATTAATAACAATCATTTTATTATCATTGACTCTTTATTAGCACTGAGCTAGCCCTTTCCATACCTTTTTAGGAAGGGAAACCAGTATTTGAAACCAAGGGCTCTAGTTCCGGTGCTTGCCCTGTGCCCTGCTCTAGGTCACGAGCCATTTATGGGGTTCAGATTAAAGGATTTATGAGCAACTGCTTCTACAGGAAACAGCTGCCTGAGGGTCGTGGCCCCTGTGGCTAAATATTTGGTCAACAGTAGGGAAGCCCATGCATAATCCTTTGTTCTCACTCAGCACAATTAGTATCCCTGATTTTCTGTTCCCTGGGGTTAGTTTCCTGACTAGACCAGGCACATAATAGATGCCCCCAAAGTGCTTGTGGAATAAATAAATGCAAATTAATAAACTGATGGCTCATGATGTAACCATTTACTTTATGTCACATTGAATGCTAACCTCTTCTCCATTCTTCTCTCAGGCAATCTAACCTGTTAAAGAGATTTTTATCTTTAAAGCTGTTAATTCTCCACCACATTAATTCAGTGTTCACAGGCACTTATTAACTACCTACTATTAATCGAGAGGCCAAGGATTACACATGTAATCCATTACCAAGTATTAAAAAACAACAAATCCCCACTTACATTCTGTTCTGGAATACACAATTCTTCTTGTTTTTTCCTTTTAGGGCTGCACCTACAGCATATGGGAAGTTCCCAGGCTAGGGGTTGAATCGAAGCTGCAGCCGCCGGCCTACACCACAGCCACAGCAACTTGGGATCCAAGCCACGTCTGCGACCTACACCACAGCTCACGGCAACACCGGATCCTTAATCCACTGAGCAAGGCCAGGGATCGAACCCACATCCTCATGGACACTAGTCAGGCTCCTAACCCATTGAGCCACAACAGGAACTCCTGGAATACACAACTCTTTTCAGGCAGCATTGGCCTTTGAGGTTTTGTTTACATGGCTTTTTTTTCTTTTTTTGACACCCTGGAGCATATGGAGTTCCCAGGCCAGGGATCAGATCCCAGCCGCAAACGCGACCTACGCTTCAGCTGCGGCAACACTAGATCCTTAGCCATTGGGCTGGCCCGGGGTCCAAACCTACTTCCCAGGGCTGCAGGGACACCATCAATCCCGTTGCACCACAGCAGGAACTCCTACATTACTTTTCTTGTATCCTCTGACCCCTTATTTCTTAAGCAGTCACGGTGGGCAGGCTGGGAAAGTATTCTGTGAAGCCACACTAGAATTAAGGCTGGAGGAGTTCCCGTTGTGGCTCAGTGGGTAAGGACTTACCACAGGGTGGCAAGGACTTCTAGAATGATGTGAGGCTCCTAGCCTGACTGGTACCCATGAGGATGCAGATTCAATCCCTGGCCTTGACCAGTGGGTCAAGGATCTAGCATTTCTGTGAGCTGTGGTGTAGGTCACAGACGCAGCTTGGATCTAGTGTGGCTGTGGCTGTGGTGTGGGCCAGCAGCTGCATTTCCAGTTCGACTCCTAGCTTCCTGGGAAATTCCCTATGCTGCAGGCGTGGCCCTAAAAAGCAAAAAGAGAGAGAGAGAGAGAGAGAGAGAGAGAGAGAAAGGAAGGGAGGGAGGAAGGAAGGAAGGAAGGAAGGAAGGAAGGAAGGAAGGAAGGAAGGAAGGAAGAAAGAAAGAAAGAAAGAAAGAAAGAAAGAAAGAAAGAAAGAAAGAAAGAAAGAAAGAAAGAAAGAAAGAAAAGAATTAAGGCTAGAGGAGAGAGAGCCTGAAATTGGAACAAGGTGTAGGAAAAGAACAGAGGGCTGTGAAGTCAAATGGGCCATGGCCCCAGCACCAGCAAACCTCAGTTTCATCATGTACAAAATGAGGACGATCATGAAGCTCCCGCTGTGGCAACAGCAGGCTAAAAATCTGGCATTATCTCTGTGGCGGCTTGGATTCAATTCCTGGCCCAGGAACTTCCATATGCTGAAGGTACAGCCATAAAAAATTAAAAAAAAAAAAAAAAAAAAAAAAGAAGGTGACCTGACTGTCATTGCTTTTCCACAGGGTGGTAAGGACTCCTAGAATGATGTGAGGATCCTAAATGATATGTAAACAAAGCATTCAATGCTGCGTCTTGTGCAAGCCAGGCACTCGACGAAGGTCTTTGCTCTCCCCTTACTTCCATCCAGCCTGATCTGGACAGCCGCAGTGGGCCTGAGACCCTGGATGTGTGAGGGGGATTCAAGGATTGCTAGAGACTGGTTATCTCCTGCACGTGTTATCTTTCTCTCCTCCCTGTCTGCCAAAGGCAAACAAGAATGAAATGATAACAGGCATATCCACTGAAGCAAAACAGGTCACAGGATAAAGATAATGCACTCAAGGACAAATAAAAGTCAACTGTAGCTGCGCCCAGAACCGGTAAGTAAATTCTAGGCAAATAGAGAAGGTATTTCCTATTAAACACACAGACAGGAGTTCCTGCTGTGGCGCAGCGGAAACAAATCCGACTAGGAACCATGAGGTTGTGGATTCTATCCCTGGCCTTGCTCAGTGGGTTAACGATCTGGCGTTGCCGTGAGCTGTGGTGTAGGTCGCAGACGTGGCTCGGATCCCGCGTTGCTGTGGCTCTGCTGTAGGCTAACAGCTACAGCTCTGATTCAACCCTAGCTGGGAACCTTCATATGCTGAGGGTGCGGCCCTAAAAAGCAAACAACAACATTCAGACACATATACTTGTGTGGCTTTAATATCCTTTGTCATTGAGGTTTGCCTGTACAAGGTGGGAACTCCAAATGTTATGGAGGCAAGCTTTTAAAAATGTGCTTTAAAATACAGTGTAGGAGTTCCTGTTGTGGCTCAGCAGTAACGAACGTGACTAGCATCCATGAGGATTTGGGCTCGATCACTAGACTCGCTCAGTGAGTTAAAGATCTGGCGTTGGAAAAGGCAAAAAAAAAAAAAAAAAAAACTTCTAGGAAAAAAGTTGTAGTATAAATTGAGGCTGTCTAGTCAAGTATGTTCAGCCTGTTAAAAGGCACCAGAATACAAAATGGTACTTAAAAGGCTGTGTGTGCATACGGCCAAGACTAGAGGAAAGATGCTTGGAAAACAAAAACAGCTGCTTTAGTGGGATGGTTGAATTTCCTCACCCAGTGCCTGGAACTTAACAGATGTTTAGTATTTGTTCAATAAGTGATAAGCCTTGATTTCCCATATATTTTCACTGTGAATATTTATCTCCCTTTATCAGTCAATCATTCAGAGACAAAGTTGCCTCTTTTCTACATTATTTTGTTTTTTATTTCTTTCCCCTTCACCTAATGCAATTCTATCTCCACCAAAGAAACTGGTGTAAACAGGAAAGCTTCAGTATCTAAGAATATGGGGCTCAGTAGACAGAAATGATAAAGGTCATTCTTGCATTTCTGATCTCTAAAGCCAGGAGAGGTGTTTTTAGATAAGCAGGAGACCTGATTTTTATTCATTAATCAGCCAAGTGTCCAGGGAGAAAATAACCCCTAAGGGCCTCAGCTGACAGATCTGTGAATGGGGTTAGACAGATGGACCTCCTACAGGCCTCTCTGGTTACTTTAAATGTTAAATGTCAAGATAAAACATGCTGGGTCAATTAAGACGGATGAGCCCGCCAAAAAATTAATATTGGAAAACTTTATTTTCTCAAATGAGCACCAACACAGATTGGAAATATGACAAAAACAATGCACTTTTCTCTAATACTGAATGACTATGTACAAATACAGGAAAAGGTGAAGACAAATTACTTGAAAATTATCTTTGTTATTGAAGCAAAGTGACCTTAAAATGCCACTTAAAAAGATAGAGGAAAAACAAAACCCAAACCCAACAAATACAGTTTGTAAACACAAGCATAAATAGACAGATTCTGTATTGAAAGATAGTCTCTGCAGGTTGGAAAAGGGAACTGACTCTCACTTTAACCAAAACGTTAAACAAAAACATACAGGCAGACAGAATTTGGTATTATGAGAACAGCTTGTTTCTTCTTGGCTTTACCATTCACTGCTGGCAGATTTCATGACTGTATTTTAATTTTGAATAATATCTCTTTCCTCCACCTAGACCACTAACATGTTTTCTCATTTCAGGCAGACTCTTTTTAAAAAAAATACGTAAGTTGATTGTGTTTAAGATTTGATTTCCCGGCCTCTTCCTGAACCTGAGGCAATCTGACCTTAAAAAAGAAAACAAAAAAAAAACCTGTTTACCTACAAGGTATGTGTATATTTTATTGATGTTCCTTCAACCCAAACCAGTTAATGTTTAACACGATATGGCTTCCACAACAACTGGAGCCCTGGATCCGTGATGAACACACTCACATCTCAGTGGGAAACACAGCTTTGACTCTGCTTGATCTTCACAAACAACAGATTTTCCTTCTGTAAAAGTCGAGCACACAAAGACAGACAAAGAAGCAAACAGGCAACAGCTCCATGCTCGGGAAAACAAAATCCTTGAGGGTTGTGCTGTTGGTCCACTCGGAAACAAAACCACCAGAGAGAAAGAGAAGAAAAATCTTATGTGCCCTGGGTGTAAACTGTAGGTATAGTGTCTCCCCCAAAAAATGAAAACAGGAGGCACAATCCATGATGCTTTACACACACACACACACACACACACACACACACACACTTAAAAACAAGACTCCAAATCTGCTGGAAATTCTTCCAACAAGAGGAATCGCTCTAAATTGTTACTAAATTTGATTTTATTTATTTGCTTTTCTAGCCAATAGTGGTGCAAGAACATATTTCAGTTCTCAACCTGGTAACGTACTGCAGAGTCTGTTCCATTTGGAAAGAAACGCAGAGAGGCGGCTGCTTAACTGCCTCCGTCTGGCCTAAAGTGATGGAGACTTTTTTTTTTTTTTTTAAAGAGTATATTGGTGATCACTGTTTCCCTTAAAATAGACTTCAAGAAATGCAGAGGAAACCATAGAATTTCAAAATGAAAATAAAAAGTGCTCTCAGGGGATCTGAGAAAACAGCACCAAATATATTATTTTAAAAAATTAAATATTATTTACAAAGGTATATTTCACAAGCAACTGTTTCTTCTATATCCGCTTGAAAATCTTTTTCTAAAGGGGACAATTCTCTTTTACACACGGACCCACCGGTACAGATTTCCTCTGTCCTAGCGTAGCGATCTTACTGTAGGAGCTGGGGAAGCCCTCAGTCAGGCCCAGCTGACAATCTGACAGTCGAGCCTGGCTGTGTGTGATGCATGTCAAATCAACCCATCAGCAGCCTGAGACGACTCTCCTGCAGGCTTGGGTGTAATCCAGGGCTGCCAAGGCCCTAGGGTGGCACAGGGGACATGGAACTAGAGTCTGCTGGCTGGACTTGAGTTGAAAGTGAAGGCAGTTGCTGGCTGAGGTATAGAACTTCATTCGTGCCTCTCCCTTGCTCATTTCTCTCGCTCCCCTTCTCCACTCCCTGTGCCCCACCTAAGCTTTACCATTGAACTTCAGTTCCCCGAAGAACCTACCAGGGGTGAATGGATGAGGTCTTTGGTTATGCTCTGAGTCAGTAATTTGGTAAGGAAATTAAAAAGAGAACGACTGAGGCCTTGAGTGCACACATCTCCATCACTCAGCTGTGGTCTCTCCGATACCAGACTAAGGTTAGACAAGCCATGAATGGAGCTAAGGTTATAAGAAGCACTTTTGGTTTCACTGACACAAAGGGAAAGCCTAATCTTTTTTTTTCCCCCTCTAGTTATGGGAATACCAACATTCTGCTCCGATCTCCTGCACCAAGGATGGCGCCATGTGCCCAATGCACAGAAGTTGAAAAAAACACCAGAACCAGGGTCTAACTGGAGCCTGCTCTGATCCATGCCAACAGTCAGAGGCCCCGTCGCCATGGAAGGACAGTGGTACATTAGTCTCCTCTGTCCCTTGAAAATTCAGGACACTTCCAGTCCAGTTTTCTATGTCACCACACTCCATTTTTACGTGCCTACCCATGTTTCCTTTGTATGGAAAGGATTACCAATAGCCAGGACATTCCCTGAGTAAAGGGACTAATCAGAAATGAGGGCCGCTACCTTCAGGGCTGGGATGGAGAAGGGAATCTATGATTTCTGTGCTGGCAAGCCAGCTTAGGAATGTGAAAGTTAAAAATGTTTCTTATCGAGATCTTGGGCCTGGGAACCGTTATCTGTGGGATCCTGTGAACCTCAGTCTGCTTTTTCGTAATGTGGGGAGAGCATTTAATCCCCCAGGGCTGTGAGAGCACTGGAAGATGTGGGTAAGAAGCCTTTGGGAACAAACTTCGACTCTTAAGAACACTTTGTCTTACAGGGGCTGTCTAATGCCGAACCTGGAGCTCCCCAACTTCTCGTCAGTCCTGCGGCCCAGCCCTGCCAGGGGCCCACACCCGCCCCAGACCCCTCCGCTCGATACCCAGCAGCACACAGAGACACAAAGACGCATTTCCACAGCAGACTCGCTCCCTCTGGGACTTTGGTTCAATTCTGAAAATGTCCTGGGTTGGCTGCTTTAATCTTGGTTAAGAATTTCACAGATGCTCATCTGTGAACGCACTCTTTTGTGACTTTTTCAGGAGAATTTTCCTAGGGGGGATCAGCCTACCTGGAGAAAGAGATGCTGAGAATTACCTAGCCTAAACCTATCTTAGCAATGATAATATTTTCGGTCTAAGCAATGAAAAGAACTCAGTTAAATGAGTTTCCGTCATGCACCGCGTACTGGCTAAATTGCTGTAGAACAGACTTCACAGTGTTGATTAAATGTAACAAACTCCTGTCTCGCTCCTGAGCCTTCCAGGGACCTGCTGTCCCCTTCCCTAACAGCATGAACTCTGCACCAGGGGGTGGAGCGATGGGTGGGGGTGGGGGGTGTAACACTGGAATTTATAACTTGCCCTCTGACATCAAATCTAAGCCCTCCCTAATGCTGAACCACACTGACAGATTTTTTCCTCCACACACAACATCCAAGTACAAGGAGAACAGCCAGGGGCACGAGAAATCTACCGGCCAGGTTATCACTAAGCTGGAAGCCTTGGAACTTTGTTTTCCACAATCTACATGGAAGAACTGGAGAAAAACACCCCAAACTCTATGTACAAGGAATTGCTGATCTCAGTGAAACCACTGCATACCAAAGAAGAAAGATGCA
>PVHT020001179.1:848119-928823 GCA_004024745.2 Catagonus wagneri
TCCCTGTTCTCCTCAATTATTGATTTCATTTGGTGGCCGGTCAAAGCCTTCGGGATATTTGGATCTTGCACCCACTGCACATGGCAGTCCCCTCTCCTGTCACCCACAGTGGCTGAAGAGGCAAAGAAGATCACCCAGAGGAGCAGTGAGGCGTCAGAGTCGTCGAAACCATCTGGGCCCTTCCCCAGTCACTCACTGCCGCCAGGACTTGCCCCGGCTGGGACCAGGAGCAGCAGACCCCTTCCCCGCCATCTAGAATTAGGGCCACTCCTTGTGCTCATTTGCTAACCTGGCACATTTGGTGTCAGGAACAGAAGCTTCTGTTCAGAGAGAATGCAGTCATGAGGTATTTTTTTTTTTCCTTTGTCCTTTTAGACAAGTCGACGATTTCAAGCCTAAGTTACCAGGTCTCCAGGAGCAGCACAAGTGTGTTCCTACCGCGACCCCCCCGCCCCATCCCCTACCCGCCTGGGCCCCTCACGGTTCCCCTCTTCCTCACGCCCCCGGGCTGCGCCACTGCTCTCCTGACAAGAGGCCATCAGGCAGCTCTTCACAGGCCCTGGGGCCCTTAGCAAAGTGGGCTGCCACCGTGTGGGCAGGCATCTGTTCCTTTTGTTGTTTTGTTTTTCAGCTAACGCTAGAACAGAGAGAGAAGCCAGGATCAACTCACAAACAGATACAAAGCAAAGAGACAGAGAGACAGCGATTTAGAGGCCGGTCACCAGAAAGATGGCGTCGGGGTAGGAGAGTGCCCCAGATGGCAAGGCCCCTAAATGGATGGAACCAAGTGTTCAATCACTCTCTCACGCTTGGGCAGAATGTTCGGTTGGATGGCGTTCACGTGGACACTGGGTTGGGTGGAGGCCCTCCGATCAGTCCCAGCCATTGTCCTTGATCATGTGTGCTAGCTCAATGATGTATTTGCCTTCTTTATATTTCTGGCTGCTTTCAAAGGCATGTTCCTAGGAAACACAGAGGAAGAGAAAAGACACTCAGTGACCAAAGACAAGCAGGTGACTTCTGTTACACAGGAGCCAAAGGTGTTGCCAATGACAGGCATCAGGGCCACTAAGGTCTGGCCCCAGCTTCACCCAGACGCCCTGAGAATTCCCACCACTCAAGCAGCCCAGGGCCTGCCCCTTGGCTCAAATACAGCACTGAGGCAACACCAGGACTTTCTCAATATTTGCAATAGAATTTCGATACTATTTATTTTTTATTTTTTGGCCACGCCCATGGCATGCAGAAGTCCCTGGGTTAGGGAACGAACCCGAACTACAGCAGAAACAATGCTGAATCCTTAACCACTAGGCTACCAGGGAACTCTTCTATGCCATTATTTTAAGTTGTGCACATAAGGCTTAGAGAAAAGACATTCAGAGAGAAAAACAAAGTATACTGAAAGCCAAACAGGTCTCTCTTTAAATTTCCTTTCTTGCTCTTTCCACCTCAGATGTGTTGGGTCTGTGTTCCCTTCACTGCCTTGCTGCTGGGAGACAGGAGCTGTATGAGCTCCAGGCTGAAGAACCTGGGGCCACTTGAGCCCCAACCAGCTGCCAGGCCTCCAAAGGGCAAACACAACAGAAACCAGTTGGGAGGTTACCATCCAAACCTTCCGGACTGCAAGCTCTCCCAGCTAATACGCTCCACAGAAATAAGTCCTGCACAGGTGTACAAAGAAGGGGATGTTCCATTTGCAGACACTGATACAAAAAAAATCTTGGGGAGCACCCTTGGTGGCACAACAGGTTAAGGATCCAGTGTTGTTACTGCAGCAGCTTAGGTTGCTGCTGTGGCACAGGTTCAATCTCTGGTCTGGGAATTTCCACATGACACTGGGGTGGCTAAAAAAAGTCTTGGTGTAGCACCTGAAAAACACTGGGCCTAGCAGTGAACATCAGCTTCCCAACCCCCAGCCACACCCCCAAATTGGGAAGTAGCTAAATCCTACTGTCACTAGGTTCCGGGCAGCATTTGTCTTATTTTTTTTCTTTTTAGGGCTGCACCCGAGGCATATGGAGGTTCCCAGCCTAGGGGTCAAATCGGAGCTGCAGCTGCCGGCCTACACCACAGCCAGAGCCACAGCAACACCAGATCTAAGCCATGTCTGTGACCTATACCACGGCTCACGGCAATGCCGGATCCTTAACCCACTGAGCAAGGCCAGGGATCGAACCCGCAACCTCATGGTTCCTAGTCGGATTCGTTTCTGCTGCACCACGATGGGAACTCCAGTTCTGGGCAGCATTTGTATGAGCCATACCTTCTGTTCTAGAGCTCAGGGCTCTGGGTCACAGAACAAGAGCTCAGACCTGAGTCTTTCCTTGAGAAAGGAATTATTCCACAAAGACATGGGAGGGGCACCGAGAGAAAGTGCAAACACACCACACACACACACACACACACACACGAGCTGTGGGCTCAGCAGGAATTTCCCCGATACCTCATCACTCCCCAGCTCTGTCTACGTGTGTATGTATTCATGTGTATGTGTGTGATGTGTACACAATAGAGGAATGTGGTTTAGGAATAAGACCTTAGTAAATTCCATAAGTTCCATAGGAGTGTGTTTAGGATGGAGGGGAGGAAAGAGAAAAATCAGAAAAGTGATAGCGAGTCCTCATTAAACAAAAAAATTTCAACACCTCCCCAGCTACAGGGCACTTGCAAAATCTCACAACTGGACAGCAGTGGACAGAGCACTAGATCTAGGGCGGAACATAAACGCCCCAGACTGAACCCCACTTCTATGGCTTCCTAGCACCAGAAGCATCACGTAAGCATCTGACTTCCATTTACAATTTGCAAATTATAAACTTTCCACTTACAAAATTTGGATAATTACACGTACTTCACAGGATTGTTATAAGGGTCAGAAGGATAATGAAAAGAAAGGATGGAGCACTGGAGAGAGGTGATCAATGAATGCTGGGAGATGGACGTCTCTTGGTTGTCCTGTCCAACTGTTTTTACTTTACCAGTGGCTTTGCTCCCTGGTATAGTAACAATAAACACTCCAAGGGCAAGGACTGGATCTCATTCTCTTTTGTATCCAACGTAAAGGCTCCTTTTTGGGGGGGGGGCGCTTTTTAGGGCCACACGTGCAGCATATGGAAATTCCCAGGCTAGGGGTTGAGCCACAGTGGGAACTCCTGGTACCCAGCATATCCAGCATAAAGGCTCTTGCTAAAGCTTTGTCAAAAGAGTGAATGACCCTAGCGGAGGTAAGGAACAAAACCAACTCAGATTTATCTTCTATAATCCAGCACCATCTTCAAGGGATAAGATAATCAAGAAGCTGGGAAACAAGGGGCAAAACATTTCTGGATAATCAAAATCGGAACTCTGGCCCCAGATCACTCAGAGGGGGCCAGTGGCCATACAGGGGGAGTGGAATGGCCAAGGCCAGTTTCTCCCATAGAAGCTGTGGTTAAACCTTCTTGGCGTCACACAACATAACGTCCAGGGTGTCTCATTCTCATTCTGAACATTTCAAGGAAGACACGAAAGATGGACTCTAAAGGCAGTGCTGCTCCACGGCAGACTCCACCTGCAGCAGTTTTTAAGATATGCACGTTTCTGAACTTGACTAAAGTGGAATTGTACCTTCATGTCTGGCTTCTTTTGCTCACCGCCTTTTCCCACACAGACTCATATTTCTGGAGCAGTTTTAGGCTCATAGCAAAAAGGAGCAGAAGGCACAGGGATTTCCCCTGTCTTACCGGGTCCCACACATGCACAAGCTCCCCCACTATCGAAGTCCCTCAGAGCAGGGCACTCAATCTGTTTGTTGTTGTTACAATCAACACACCTACACTGACCCATCGTTGTCGCTCTGCTTCTTCCCAAGACTGCTAACGGCAGGTCCCGGGAGCCAGCCCTGCACTGACCCTCTGCAACTGGCAGGTTTGAGGCAGTTCACGACTAAATTGCCCTCCCAGAAATAGGAAGACTCTGTTTTTCATGTCCCCACAATGACAGAGAGGGCAAAGAAAAGCACTGCGAAAAGATCTGCCAATAATGATAAGCAACAACAACGATCTAAGTTGACTTGCCCTGAATACATACACCTCCTCTCACCCTGGCAAGTCACCACTCACTCTCCTAGGTACCAAGTAGACATTAAAAGTATCTGTTGAGTTAAGCAATGAAGGGATCAAAATCCAACCATGACTATATCTGATAGTGGACATGAGCATAAGGACCAAATGCCCAGCACAGGGCCCAGGACCTAAGAGATATTCTGGGGACATTTACTAGAGCATCAAAGAGCCAGGGCCCTGCAGTCAAACCACTCCCTCGACTCTTATCCTCGTCTGGCCAGGTAATGGCTGGATAACAGTGGATATACTATTAGCCTCCCTGTGCCTTAGTTTCCTTATCCATAAAATAGGGATTAACAGATGACCTACCCTCTAAGGCTTCTGTGAAGAGTAAATATAATAATGTAGGCACAGGAGTTCCCATCGTGGCACAGTGGTTAACAAATTCAACTAGGAACCATGAGATTGTGGGTTCGATCCCTGGCCTTGCTCAGTGGGTTAATGATCCGGCGTTGCCGTGAGCTGTGGTGTAGGTCGCAGACGTGGCTCGGATCTGGTGTTGCTGTGGCTACGGTGAAGGCTGGCGGTTGTAGCTCCGATTCGACCCCTAGCCTGGGAACCTCCATGTGCCGCAAGTGCGGCCATAAAAAGCAAAATAAATAAACAAACAAACAAACAATAATAATAATGTATGCTCAGAACACAGGAAGTTGTCAGGAAACGTTACGTGCCATTGTTACTACTACTACTATTAGTAGCAGTAGTAATTAACTTGAGGGGTGTGTGTGTGTGTGTGTGTGTGTGTATGTGCGTGTGGGTCAGGAGCAGGAAAAGGAATGACTAGGAGTGAAAAGGAGACGAATGTGTGCCAGGAATGGCTCTTTGAGCTCAGTTTCCCATCATGGTTGAAGATAATCCCACGAGGCCATGGGAAGCGAGTGGAAGAAAGCAGTCTTCTAGGGTGCGGATCTCAGCCAGTTCCTTTATGGCCTTCTCCCCATCAACCAAGACTCCCTGGTACTTACATATTTCCAGCCCAGGGTGGTTTTGCAGTTTTCACAGTAAATGTCTGCGACGGCATGCAGTCCTGTTAGCAACACGCGCTCCTCCGCAGGCCCGCAGCCCACGTTAACTCTGTGCCAAGGGATAGAGGGGGGGAGGGAAGTCAGGCACACGCTCATCATCCGTTGATCAAGCTGAACTTCCAGCAAAAAACGAACTGGCTGCCTGAAGGGAAGCCAACACTGAGAAGAGCAACAGCTTTAACTGAAATCAGTAACAACCCCCCCCAAAAGGAACTACATGGAAACATCGCCATTGAGATGACTCATATCTCCAAGTTCCGATTCAATGAATCTACTGAAAATAGTCTTTCTTTGGCTGCACTCACAGCATGCTGAAGTTGCCAGGCCAGGGATCAAACCCGTGCTAAGGCCGCGCGACCCAAGCCCCTGCAGTGACAATGCCTGATTCCTTAATCTTGTAAGCCACAGGAGCACTCCTCAAGGTAGTCTTTATGGTTGAGACTCTGCTTGGAGTTTTTCTAGGAAATGCTTTTCGATTTGTGATTTAAGGGAGCAAACTGACAACCACCCTGACGTCCACAGCCATGAGCAGAGGTGCTCAGAGCTCCCCGAGGACCGAATGCACCTAGAGATATCAATCGTGACGGCACAGTCTTGTCCTGATCACAAGGATGGCTGAGCCCCGTCTATCAAATATACTAGACTCCTTCACAGAGCACCTTTTATCTCAAGCTGAACACGCTAGATTTCCATTTTCACAGTTCATCAGGCTTGCCTTCCCAGAGCAAGCCATAAATGATGCTGCTGATGGCTGCGGGCTGGGGGAGCCTGTGCATCTGTATGAGGGAATGGGGCGCTTCACTAACTTCACTTTACTGAGGCTCCTCCAGCAGATCCCAGTGTCTTCTGTTCACCATCCTTCTCTTCTCCAGTGACATGTCTCAGATCTAGTTATAGGGCCTCTGTGTTGAAGAGACTACTTGCCCTCTATGCTAACGGCAGGTAGTGGCAATATTTTTTTCAGCCAAAGATGCTGCTCCCCAAAGTTCCCGGAGGATGACTGGCTACCAAATGTGGTGAGTGATGCCCCTTGAGAGTGGGGAGACAGGTTCCTTTGTTTAATTATCATTGCTTTCCCGTCCCCTCGAAACTTGTACCGAACAATGGATGTACCATACAAAGACACTCACACTGAGTTAAAGAGGTATGCTCGTCCTTGACTTCCTTGGAACGACTGAAATGCAAGAAAACAAATGGATAGTTAGATACCATTTACCCACCCATTCGGGAAACCAGCCCCAAACTGCAACAATCATGACCTTGCAGTACTGACACAGCAAAAACGGAGCAGGGAGCCACTTAACAGTCCAGTTGGCAGATGGCATGGCGGGAGGAGAAGGCGGCAACATAAGCAGAGCTACAGACTCCAGCCACTTACTTGGGCTGTTTTCACCAGCCCAGGAAAGAAGATACAATTCATCCACATTGGCAGCTCCTAGACCCACTTGATTTCAGGCATTGTGCTACCCACGGATCTCCTCCAGTTGGCTGAGGCATGGAAACCAGCACAAGCACCTTTGCTTGCCCTTTTGGTTCAGCCCTGCAGAAGGCAGTAAAGAAGCCTACAGATAAGAATAAACCGCCCAACCCACACTTCTCACTGGTCTTGCTTTCTTGGATGCCCTAACTGCTATAACGGTGTCGATACTCCTCAATGGCAGCACGCGACCTCTCCTTTTGAGGTGTCAGCAACTTGATCTCTAGATCACAGGAACGCTCATTAAGCAAGAACCCCATTTTAACTTCTGGCTTAAATACAAGTTTCTTTCTTCTGGTTGGAGGACAGCAGAGAACGAGAAACAGGAGCCAGGGCTTGCCATGCATCTACTTCCATTAACACGGACCCTGTCCGTCTTCTCCTCCTCCGGTTACACTGAAATGTCTGGCTGACATGAGCCAGCCGTGTCCTGCATTGCTGTCTGCATTTTTAATGTGACTTGACAACTGTACCCTGAATTAAACATCCTAGTCTGCTCTCAAGATCATTCTAAAAATAAACAAACAAACAAATAAAGGACTCTCCCATGACCTCTGTTACTCAGTGGCTGGAGAAAACCAGAGTTGACTGGTTAACAGATGACCAAAGCGTAGGTGAGAGCCAGACAGGACACAGATGACTGCACACGAGACAGTGGTTCGTTGTCAGAAGCATGGGACTTTAGGGATCGGTGCCGCCAGCCAGAGAAAAAGGTACAGTTCTTGACTCGTGGAAAAACTGCCTCTGGGGGCAGCTGAATTGCTCTTTGCCTCCAACATACAAATGCACCGGAAGCCTTGGCTCCCAGGGGCAGCTCCAAGGAGCAAGCTGGTGTCCTCAGCTACTTCTCTGGCCTAAACCAGCTCTCTTTCCTTTGGGTCTTGAAACATCCCTGGGGAACCTAAGAGCTCCAGCCTAGAACTGAGCATGTATCAAAGCCCTGGCCTGGAAACCTGGAACCTGGAAGTCTATGCCAAGTGTCTGGATGAGACGATGTCCCAGCGACAGAGACCATAGATTTGGCCAAGTTGTTAGTTGAATCTTGGAGCACAAAGACACCCAAGCGCCACCAGGATAGCAAAAGCTTCACCATCTGGTCCCATCAACCTCTGCAGTCTCTTCTCTCCACACTTTTCCACTGTGTCCTTTGCTCTAGTCAGGACGAACCACGTGCAATTCCTGGAACGTACTTGCATTTCACAAATTCTGCCCAACTTCGCTTCCTTCAGATGGGGAGGCTCTTCCACCTGACCAATCCTAGGGCTCAGCTCAGCTTCCTCTCCTTCCTAAGGCTTTCTCTGATCTCCCCAGGATGAGCGACCATTGGCACCCATGTGCTGGACTCTTCTTGCCTCCTGCCTGGCCTTTTTTGGAGCTCTTAGCATACCAGATTTAGACTGTCCATTTAACTTGTCAAGGAGTCAGCTGCCTCTTTTTTTTTTTTTTTTTTTTTTGCTTTTTAGGGCCGCACCCAAGGCATATGGAGGTTCCCAGGCTAGGGGTCCAATTGTAGGTCCACCGGCCTACACCACAGCCACAGCAACAAGGGATCCGAGCCGCGTCTACAACCTACACCACAGCTCACGGCAACGCCAGATCCTTAACCCACCGATCAAGGCCAGGAATCGAACCTGCCTCCTCACTGATGCTGGTCAGATTTGTTAACTGCTGAGCCATTACAGGAACTTCTAATTTCCTTTTTTTTCTTTAAATGGCTTTATTGCTATCTAATAGACATGTAATAATAAACTGTGCATATTTAAAGTGGTTAGGAGTTGGCACTGCTTCAGGTTCAATCCCTTGTCTGGGACCTGAAATCCCACATCAAGCTACTGCATGCCATGGCCAAAAGAAAAAAAAAAAAGGCCACACCCATGGCATATGGAGGTTCCCAGGCTAGGGGTCCAAGTGGAGCTACAGCTGCCGGCCACAGCCACAGGGACAGTAATATCGAATCTGAGCCGTGTCTGCAACCTACACCACAGCTCATGGCAATGCCAGACCCTTAACTCACTATGGAGGCCAGGGATCGAACACACAACCTCATGGTTCCTAGTCGGATTGTTTCTGCTGCACCACAACGGGAACTCCAGAAAAAAAATTTTTTAAATATATGTTTATAATGGACATACTACACAGCAATTCATGTATACCAATTATTAATAAATAGCCATATTAGGAATATATACTCAAACCTTTTACTGGTAGGGGTATGTGATTTTAAATGTTTAGAGGTCACTGCTCTGGGGGGTTCCAATCTGTTTTGGGGCAGGGCCTTTCTCTAGCCTGGCACAGGTTATAATTCCTAGATAGCAGGGTGGGGGAGGGCACACGGCAGAGAAGAGAAATGCCAGCCAGGCCCAGAGGTGCCTTGCAAGGCCACCAGGGTTCCTCCAGGCCTGTTCTACGAGAATGTGCTGGCAGAAGCCCACACTCTGCAAAGGGTGCCGAACCTAATCAAGGCTGTTTTCGTGGCTGTACCTACTCAAGGTACCCACCTAGCGACAGTATCTATGAACCTGTTTCTTCCGCCTGGCACTCACGATCAGCTGAATCTATGGGGCAGAACTCTGGAAGCTCCTCTACCATGGCTTCCACACTGGGCCCCAGCCAAGCCAACGTTTATGATGAGAAAAACATTCCCTGAGAACAACAGGCGTCTTGCAAAGAGACACAGACAAGAATAACCCGGCTGGGTCGCTGTATCCTGTGGTGCCCAGCCCAGCCTGGCACAACCAGGCACGGTCTGGCACTCCCTTGAGTGAGGGTGGTACCAAAGGTGGGGAGACTGAGAGGAAGTGAAGGAAGCAGTTAGAATGAAGCAAAGAGAATTTCAGACCAGGAGATCCCAAACAGACTGTCAGACACATTTGTTTGCTGTCATTACTGCCAGGCAACAAGGCGACTCTTTGCCATGTTGTGTATCAACCAAGCCTGGTGTTCAGGACTCCAGGAAAGGGTTTTGTTTTGTTTTGTTTTTTAAAAGCTACACACAACTTTTCTTCTGTCCTTTAAAGGAAAGTTAACGGTTCCAGGCCCAGCCCTTCCAGTCAGCTCAAAGGAACGGAAAGGGCTTTGAGTTTCCTGTTTGGTAGCCAAAACCACTCGTTTCTGGCCGCTTTGAAAGTCTGGAAGGCGGGAATCCCTTTTAAAAACAGGAGGACCACTGAGAGATGAATACTTGTGGGGGAGGTGGCAACAGATCAAACATGCGGGTTCCTCCTTCACTTGAAGAGACTCAGGCATGAAGTCCTCCTAGCAGGAGGCAGAGCGTCTCACACTCCTGGCTCTGGGAAGGCCAACCATTATCAGTGGAGTAGGGGCCCCGGAAAAAGCACGGACATGGGGGAAGCAGATGCCCACCTGACTACTCGGCTGTAACATCTGGGAGCTGGACGAGCCCTGGCATGTCTGTGTATGATAAGAAGATCTAGTCATGGCTCAGAAATTCAGGATGAAAAATCCCGGTTTTACAACTTAATAGCTACTTGACCTTGAGAGAATTTATTTAGCCGCTCTCGGCTTCCACATCTTTTACATCTGTAGATGGAAGCCATGCCTTTTTCACACGTTGTTGAGAACAAGAAGTAAAACAAAGTAGATGAAGTGCAGGGTAAAAAGAAGTCCCCTATCTCTCCTCTTTGGCCTTTTCAGCAGCCTGGAGAAGAGAGATGAAAAGGCTGACACTAATCTATGTGATTCTTCAAAATGCAGGGATGGGCAGTTCCCGTTGGGGTGCAGCGGAGATGAATCAGACTATTATCCATGAGGACAAGGGTTCAATCCCTGGCCCTGCTCAGTGGGTCCGGGATCCGGCGTTGCTGTGAGCTGTGGTGTAGGTCGCAGATGCGGATTGGATCCCGTGTTGCTGTGGCTGTGGCGTAGGCCAGCAGCTATAGCTCCAATTCAACCCCTAGCCTAGGAACTTCCATATGCTGCGGGTGCGGCCCTAAAAAGCAAAAAACAGAACACAACAAAACCAAAAAACCAAAATGTAGGGATGGGACTGAAGCTCCCCATGATCCTTTTATTTAGAATCATATTCTGTGAGTCTTATTAAAGCACTTGGTGCTTGCTTCCAACCTATCATCCACGGACACGTGGGCTTCAAAGAGATGGGCTGCCAGACAGACTCCCGATGTGGCCATATACTCACTATGTTACTAACTTGGTCAAGCCAATTAACTTCTCTGGGACTCAAGTTCCTAATGTGGAAAATGGGCACAACAAAATAGTATTCTCAGTCACACCAGATTTGCATGAGAATTAAATGAGATACTGTGTATGAAAGAAAGTACTTCATAAACTTCAAAGTACAATAGATACACAGACAGATGACATATGTTCTGTCTCTATAGGTTTGCTCAAAGTAATATACCATGCACCATCTCAGTGAGAAGGTAACAAAAGTATTAGATAGAGAAACAAAGGATTAGTAAAACCCCTGCCCCGAGGGTGTTGGCTAAACACCCCATCTCAACATTCTGCTGGGGAAGGTCAGGTCAGTCCTTTTTCCTTTCTCATTCCTTTCTGCATCCATGGTTAGGTCTGGTGGAGTTAGCTATTCAGGGTCAAAGTAAACCACAGGCTCCATTTCAAAGAGCTAAAACCCGAGCAAAATAATGCTGGATCTCGTTTGGATTTCACCATTGAAGTATACGAAGAAAGTGGGAAGAATGATAATAAAGGACAATGAAAATGATGAAAACTTTCACAATGAGAACCCGAGTGGAACTTAAAGAAACTGAACAGTCAGCCAAGAGGAAAGAAGATTAAAGGGGATTTCTTCCATCTTCTCTGCAATAACAAGAGGAAATGGATTTAGATGGAAATGAGAGAGACTTGGGTTAATTATAAGGGAAGAATTTCCTGACTCTGTATGACTTCCACAGTAGGACACAGGTCACCAGGAAAGACTAGGAAAGAACAAATAGGAAATAACAAAGACCTTCGTAGGTGTTTATGGTTTATAAAAAGTTTCCACATAACTGTCTAGAAACTTTGAGATGGGGTAAAAAGCCAGTGCACTGCCTAGGGCTGGGAGCATGGCCACCTCCAGCCCTCCTCCGCTGGCTTTGAGCTTTGGTAGATCTCAGTTCACCCTCACATTCTCAAAACAGATGGAGGGAGGGGCAGCGAAGGGACTGGCTCTAAAGGAGGAAATATCTGCTGTGTGGAGTCATAAAATTCCAAGGGCATGGGAGCATACACGATGCAAATGATGCAAGGAACTGAATGGCCAAAAAAGAAAAGAAAAGTGGTGTGGGGCCTGGGTGCCACATTTTATTGCTGAAATGGGGAGATTCTAGGATCTAAGTCACTTAATGATCAGACTTTTCAAATTCAGCAGATGCTCACCACCAGCACTTCCTCCTAACTCTCCACAGAGAAGGCCTCGAAAACATGCACAGAGGATCCCCATGATCAGACGAGCCTCATCCTTTCCAGAAGAAAGCCTGATCTGTCTGCTCAGGGGGACTGGCTTCTGAGATACAGCATGAAGAGGTGGAATCAGGATGTAATGGCAGCCAGTCGCGAACAGCTGGGCCCTCTGAAATTTAACTATATAACTAAAACTTTTAGGGGGCTGAAATAACAGAGCTCAAATTTTTCTCAAAATCATCAGGTCCTTCCACCCCAGGGTATTTATCCAAAAAAAAAAAAAGAAAGAAAGAAAAAAATCAAAAACCTAATTCAAAACGATACATATACCCAATATTCACAGCAGCACTGTTTGCTATTGCCAAGGTATGAAAGCAACCCAAATGTCCATCAACAGATGAATGGATAAAAAAGATGTGGTATAGGAGCTCCCGCTGTGGTGCAACAGGATCAGATGTGTCTCTGCAGCCTCAGGATACAGGTTAGAGTCATCGCCTGGCACACTGGGTTCAAGGATCAAAGCTGCAGGGTAGGTCCCAACTGTGGTTTGTATGCGATCCTTGGCCCGGGCACTCCATAAGCTGTGGGGTGGCCAGGGGAAAAAAAAAAAGAGAGAGAGAGAAAGAAGAGGAAAAAAAAAAAGGATGTGGTTTCTATATTAGTCATTTAAAAAAAATGAAATTTTGCCACTTGCGGCAACATGATGGAGCATTATGCTAAGTAAAGTAAGTTAGATAAAGACAAATACTATATGATATCACATATATGCAATCTAAAAATATAAACAGTTTTGGGGGTAAGGACAATCTAGGGGCTGGGTTTTTTTGTTTTTGTTTTTGTTTTGTTTTTTTTGCTTTTTAGGGCTGCATCCATGGCATATGGAAGTTCCCAAGCTAGGGGCTGGTTTGGAGCTACAGCTGCCAGCCTATGCCACAGCCATAGCAATGCCGGATACTTAACCCACTGAGCGAGGCCAGGGATCGAACCCACATCCTCATGGATACTGGTTGGGTTTGTTACTGCTGAACCACAATGGGTACACCAGGATTGGGGATTTTTAAAAAAATGTTTTTATGGGATTATATGAAATCGTGTGTGAAACTTCTGAAAACTATCAGGCCTTTAAAAACAATTCACTATGAGCTTCTGAAGTTAAAAAGGCAATGCAAGTTAATATACCTAGAAAGAATACAACCAATTTCCTGTACTTATGTTTCAATCCACACGTCTGTTCCCAAAGCCAATTGAGTATTGGCAAATTAAAATGTCCTTACACTACAAATGATTTCTGGGAAGTGAATGGACAAAACCTACAGACTCTCAGGGCAAGTCTTCCTCTGCAACAAATCCAGGCAAAAAGGCCAAAAAAAAAAAAAAAGGCTTCCTCCAAGACTGAAGCCACATACTACGGAAGGGATTGCTTTTTAAAAATTTTTTATCTATTTCTTTATTTTTGGCCACAGTGTGCAGTGACTTGCTGTGGGAGCTCAGTTCCCAGACCAGGGACTGAACCCAGGCTACAGACATGCAAGCGCTGAGTCCTAACCACTAGACCACCAGGGAACTCCCCAGGGGTTGTTTTAAAATATTTTCTAACAATCAGTCACTATAGTGAATTGGAGACAGTTTATAGATGACACTAAAGTGGGTCACTAAAATGGGAAATTATTTTACATACTCACATTTATATACTGCTTACTACATGCCAAACAGGATTATACAAGCCAAGTAATTCAACCCTCAACAACACCTGAGGAGCTTTCATTGTGGCTCAGCAGTAATGAACCCAACTAGTATCCATGAAGATGTGGGTTTGATCCCTGGCCTTGCTCAGTGGGTTAAGGATCTGGCATTGCTGTGAGCTGTGGTGTAGGCCAGAAGCTGCAGCTCTGATTCAACTCCTAGCCTGGGAACTTCCATATGCCGCAGGTGCGGCCCTAAAAACAAAAAAATAAAAAATAAATAAATTTTAAAAAAAGAATGAAGACGGGACAACAAGGGTGTGATCCAAGTGACCTCCTGAAAGAAAGGAGCTCAAGAGTATTAGACCGAATGTACAAAGCACTTTCACATAGATTAACTGATTAACCTCCAAGACATCAGAGGAGGAATCTCAAGTCCAGAGCTGTTCGAGGGACTTACCCAGTTTCACAAAGCTTGTTAAGTCAAGGTCAGAATTTAAACCTATAGCCTCTGACTCCAGGTCCCTAGATTTTTCTAGAATGTGTTTATTTAGGAAATCCGCCTCGGAGTTCCCGTCATGGCTCAGTGGTTAACGAATCCGACTAGGAACCATGAGGTTGCCGGTTCGATCCCTGGCCTTGCTCAGTAGGTTAAGGATCTGGCATTGCCGTGAGCTGTGGTGTAGGTTGCAGACGCGGCTCGGATCCCGCGTTGCTGTGACTGTGGCGAAGGCCGGCGGCTACAGCTCCTGTTAGACCCCTAGCCTGGAAACCTCCATATGCCGTGGGTGTGGCCCTAGGCAAGGCCAAAAAAAAAAGACAAAAAAAAAGAAAAAGAAAATCTGTCTCTTTCAAGAAAGATGGATCAAGCCATCAGAACTGCTAACAGTCTCTGCGGCTATTCACCTTCCTCTGGCTCCGATTCCATATTTACTGAGCAACTGCCTAAATTTAATCCTCTTGCTCAAGTGGGTTTCCCTTCAAGGAAGATAACACACACAGTACAAGCTTTGGGGATTATGTGTTCCACTGAAAATTAATGAATTAGAATTCTGGTCTACCAATTAGCTTCCTGTGAGTTGTGAGGGTAAATCACTTCACCAGCGCTCACTCCCTCCTGAATGGATAACCATCAAATTGGTGAACCTGCCACGCTTCAGGCTGACTGAGGACCATCATGAGAATGTTCCCTGCAGCCTAGCCCGAAAACAGCCTTCCCAGCTGACTACTGAATGAATGATTCTCATTTGACAACCCGTGGGGGGAAAAATGATTAAAAGGAAGAAGTCCTTTAAAAATCCCTTCACTTTTTGGCACCCGGACTTCATGGCAAAGAATAAGCAGAGAACCCAGAAGAATGCTTTGGGGAGTTTTCAGAAAGAAACAATTAATTGCCACCTCCAGGAATCTCATGCTGTGGATTGCAGTCTGGGTACAGTGGAAGATCTCAAAGCGAAACAAAATATACCTAAGACTTTATCCAGTTTTAATTTCACAGACCTCTGGAGTTTTAGGAGCCCCAAGGTCATCTACTCACTTGATGCACAGCTCATTTCTACCAAACCTCTGCTTAAACACTTTCAGGGCAGGGAATTCCCTGCCTCCTAAGGAAGCCCATTCTATTGCCAGCTGCTCCGACAGCACCAAAATTCCTTCTATGAGCTGACCTCTGTCTCCTGAGAGCTTCCTGAATCCTTCATCTTTACATCCTTTGGTGTCAAATAACACTCCAAGTTATAGCCTTACAGTTATCATCTTGGCCACATCAAGGTTTCCTTCTACGGGCTTAACTTCTCCCACTTTAGTAGTTGAACTAGATACAAATCCCAGTTCTGGCACTTTCTCTACTGTCTGCCCTTGGGTACAGTCACCTCTCTGGTCTCAAGTTCCTCACCTGCCAAACAGGAGTAAAGTGCCCTCGAGAAGCAGTAGCATCCTTCCTTCCTTCAACCAGCTTCTTCAAACTTCTATGCGATATGGTTTTGTCCTGACAGAGTCTACCACTGTCTTTTTTTTTTTTTTTTTTTTGGCTGCACCTGTGGCATATGGAAGTACACAAGCCAGGGACTGAATCGAGTCACAGCTCCAAACTACACTGCAGCTGCAGCAATGCCAGATCCTTTAACCCACTGTGCAGGGCCGGGGACAGAACTCGGATGCCGCAGTCAGATTCTTAACACACTGCGCCACAGTGGGAACTCTTGTCTTTTTGTGTGTGTTTGTTTTTGTTCATTTTGGGGGGCCAAGCTGAGTCACAGCCGTGACAAGACCAGAGCCTTAACCCGTTGAGCTAACCCATGGCATAGGGAGGTTCCCAGGCTAGGGGTCGAATCAGAGCTGTCTGTAGCCATCAGCCTACACCACAGCCACAGCCACACCAGATCCAAGCCACATCTTCGACCTACACCACAGCTCGTGGCAACATCAGATCCTTAACCCACTGATCGAGGCCAAGGATTAAATCTGCCTCCTCACGGATGCTAGTCTGATGAGCCACGACAGGAACTTCTTAACCTGATTTTTCATTTCATATTGATGTTTCCTAAACACTTTCAATGCTTTCCCTCTTCTGGAAACACTAGTCAAACACAAGGCTTTACTTAAACAATCAGGCTTCAGGTTGTACATACAAACTGAAGCAGGCTGATTAATGTGTTCTTCTCCACTGCGGAAGATGTCCAATATTAGACTTTCCTCCTGTGAGCGTATTAGCATATACCTACATTTAACCTCTGTATTCACATACCCCCAGGGACTGGGTTCCGGAGTAGAGTTATAGGAAATAGCTGTGAAGAAAGAGACGTTATTTAAAATAGCCATGGTGGAGCTTGAAGAAATCACAGCCAAAGAGCTCTTATGAAAGAGACTTGAGCACACAAATGTTTTAGCATCTGCCAAAGTGCAAAAACTGGCCACTGGTGATTCTCAGCATTCCCTCTAGAAACAGAACATGACTGGGTCAGAAAAACCAGTCTACCCACTCCTGCCGGGCAAGGCTAGATCATCTGCCTCCAGCTAGCATGACGTCCTCAGGCAGATCCCTGATTCTCTGCCCTGGGAGTTGCGTCATCTGTGAAATGAGGGGGTTGAGTAAGACTTCTCACCAGGGGGGAAGATTCCATGAGTCCATATTCTCAAGAGAGCAGACATCTTGCACATTAAACACGTCTTGAACATTTCTGAGTCAGAGTGAGACCTCCTCTCTTGTGTTTTTAAACTTCCTGTTTATCTGCATAAAAGGTCTGTTCTGCTCATCAGCTGATCTAATTCCTTGCTAAGAAACATCCTCAAGATAGAGACTCGAAAAAAAAAAAAGATAGAGACTCGAATCCCTTTCACATATTCTGGGGCTCAAACTTCTTCCCTGGCCAAACTTCACCTTGGGAAATATCAGGCACTGGAAAATCATCTCCCAGGCAAAAAGGCTTTGTCACACTAGAGCCGTCTACGATTTTAAAAAGGGGTGGGTGGGTAATATCTAAATGTCCGATTAGAGAGATATAGGTAGGGTCATAAGGAATCCTGTACACGCATAAATATTAATCAACAAATATTTAATGAGCAGCTGTGTCCCAGACCTTGCTCGGCACCAGAGAATATGCGGAGCCAGCTCTGCCCTCAAGCTGCTTAGACTTCAGCAGGGGGAGGAAGTGGGGGTGAGGAGGACCCTGAGGACTTAGCACAACCCCAGCAATGGCCTGTCTATATGCCCATCTCTTTCCCAGGGAAAGAGAAATAACTCAATGGAAAGTCAGCAGTGGTTCCTAGATGTTTGCTACCTAATAAGAAAACCCATATCTTATATCTTCCACAGTGTTTGTTTACTTTATGTTTTTCTTTTCTTTTCTTTTCTTTTTCTCTTTTTGCCTTATCTAGGGCCGCACTTGCAGCGTATTGAGGTTCCCAGGCTAGGGGTCTAATCCGAGCTGCAGCCGCCGGCCTCTGCCACAGTCACAGCAATGCCAGATCCAAGCCACGTCTGTAGCCTACACCACAGCTCACAGCAACACCGGATCCTTAACCCACTGAGCAAGGCCAGGGATCGAACCCACAACCTCATGGTTCCTAGTCGGATTCGTTAACCACTGAGCCACAATGGGAACTCCCTATGTTTTTCTTTTTATGGGCATATCCATGGCATATGGAAGTTCCCAGGCTAGGGCCTGAACCGGAGCCGCAGTTCAAGGCAACGACAGATCCTTAACCCACTTACCAGACCAAGGCCAGGGATCAAACCCGCATCTTCACGGATACTATGCTGGGTTCTTAACCTGCTGAGCCACAATGGGAACTCCTATCTTCCATAGTTTAATACCAACTCAGGGCATTATCTCAGGTATGATCTCTTTTTTTTTAAGACAGCTGATGGGGGTAGAGCCATGCCTAGAAGCCAGGTCTCAAAAAGCCCACCTCTCTTTTAAGCACCTACTTTGTTTGGAAGCATTGTCTGTTGTGCACAAAGGGTATTCCTGTCACTCCCCTATCCACTGATCTTTCCTTGTTGATGGTGGTGGAGAGGGTGTGGGATTCTTAACAGCACTGGACAGCAAATCTGAAAGCAAAACTTGTTAGTTTTTAAACAAGGACCAGCCAGTTGGACCATAGAGTGGGTGTTTCCATGCAAATTCCAGCATTTTCAAGTTGCTCCAAGAACTTAGCCCAGCCAGGACAGCAAGCGTGTGTGCGTGTGTATGCGTGTATCCAGCTCTTTGATTAGGTCTAGAGAGGAACTCAATTAGCATCATGGAAACACAGCAGATTTCAGAAGGGAAAGGTCAGCTGCAAGGCCCAGCATTTGCTATCAGCCATCTGCCAAGCAGGAAGTGCTACTCAGATCTATTTTTAATCATCTTCCCTAAGCAAAGGCTCCTGGGAGAAGGCAGAGGCCAGGCTTATTCCAAGAGAAACATTTAATTGCTACCTTTCTGTACACATTTGTAAAGAGTCTCTGGATAGCATTTTAAATATATTCTGGGATTGACAAAGCATTAATTGAGGGTGTTCCCATTGTACCTCAGCAGAAACGAATCCGACTGGCATCCATGAGGCTGCGGGTTTGATCCCTGGCCTCGCTCAGTGGGTAAAGGATCCGGCGCTGCCGTGAGCTGTGGTGTAGGTCACAGATGAGGTTCGGATCCTGCATTGCTGTGGGTGTGGCCGGCAGCTGCAGCTTTGATTCGACTCCTAGCCTGGGAACTTCCATAGGCCGAAGGTGTGGCCCTAAAAAGCCAAAAATAAAAATAAACATATTCTGGACATATGTATATGTCCAGAATACGCAGATGCCCAGTTCTTGGATTCTAGCACTCTGGCACCTACCTCCTAGGAGGTCACGGTTGGAGAATCCTTCCTGGGAAAGTTACCTGAGACTATCTGGACTATGGACTAACTCCATATAACATAATCATCCCTATAACCAGGTTGTAGATATTTTCTTTGGTTGCAAGTGAGGGGGAAGGGAGGAGAGGAGGTGAGAGTCCAGGGCACCCATTCACTTCCCAAAACAGTAAGACTGGAGCAGCTAACTGTGCAGACTTCCTGGTCACTACCATTTTTATTTTAAGTGCACCTTACACTTCAGAAAGGTAAATTTAAACAAACCAGTTTAGGAATTCCCATTGCAGCTCAGTGGGTTAAGAACCCAACTAGTACCTCACTCAGCGGGTTAAGAATCCGGCATTGCCACGAGCTGCATAGGTTGCAGATATGGCTTGGATCTGGTACTGCTGTGGCTGTGGTACCAATTCGATCCCTACCTAGCCTGGGAACCTCCATGGGCCTCGGGTACAGCCTTAAAATGACAAAAAATAAAAAGCTAGTTCATCCAGCAGTAACATTTCTAACTCAAGATGTGAATTGGCTAAAAGAAAGGAGAAAAGTTCCATCTCTACTTAACAGGGGCTCAGCTGGTGCTGTGGCTGGTCCACCCAGGCCCAGGAACATTTTGTCCACTGGCTTCTTCCCCCTCCCAACTCACAGCAGCCCTCGTGTCTCACTTGCATCCAGCCCGAGGAATGAAACATCTCTGCGAGGTCTGGGCAGGGAGTCTGGCACGGCCATGGCAGATTATGCAGAAACAGAGCCTGGCTCAGGAACCCCTGCATTCATTCTCCCAGCCCACACACTGAACACAGAGTTTCCTTGTCTCTTGACACTTGCAAACTTTCAGCCTCCAATTTCCACCCAACGTAAAGCCTGAGCATATGTACAATTAATTGTGCCTTAGCCAAGTCAAGTTCCACTTGCCAATAAAGGAGTGGGGCCAGGCAGCTAGCCACCACCCAGGGCTTGCCCAGTCAAACACCAAACTGGCGAGCTGCAGGACCCACTGTACCTGGAGCAGACTCCTTGACAAAGGGACAAAGGGGTCTGCTCCAGGTTTTACCCACCTCCCCACTCCCTCTCCTCCCTCCTCTTAGGAGCTTATCTGAGAGGCCCTGAAAAGCTAAGCTGAAAGGGCACCTTGGCTGTGGGATCTTTGCCTGAGGATGTGAAATAAGAGACTGGGTACTTGGGGCAACTTAACACCAGTAGGAGCCCAGCCAGAGGGCCAGGGAGGAAGGGACTGAATTGAGCAGACATGTGCTTCACAGGAGATCTAACTCCCCTGGCGGGGAGGGGGTGGCTGTAATCCGCCCCCCGCCTCCCGCCGGCCTGGAACTCTGCGCTAGTGAGCTGGGGCACACATGTCCCCGGGGGAGAAAAAGGCCACTGCACAGGGTCACTCCCCTTGACCCAGTTGGACCACAAATTAATTACGGCTTCTGAGCCCTGCTGACTCTATAGAGTTCCTCTTCTTTCTGGTTTCAGGAGTAAAGGGAGTTAAGCAGTAAACACCTTAAGAAAGAATAACTCTTCTGCTGGTGAAGATCACCTGTGCTCTTCCACTGCCCCTTCCCCAGTTTTCCGGGGCTGTACGTGTCAGGAAACCCACTAACAAATAAACACCCCTGTAAAGGAACTCTGGGGTGTCATGTTTAGTCCAAGTGCTAAACCCTAGGAACAGGAAGTTACCTGGAGATTTCAGAGCCAGGCAGACAGCCTGGGATGGAGCCAGCGAGGGTGCTGGGCTAAGTTCCTCTGCTAATTCAGAGCAAGATATGGGCCCTATGGCGGAGCATTTAGGGGCATGGACTAGGGGTCACACCTGAATTCCAACTTCGGCTGTATCACTTTGAGCTGGGTTCCCTTGGTCAGCTCAATTTGTCTAAGCCTCACTTTCTTTATCTGAAAATGGGAACAACAGGAGAAAAGGGAACCCTCCTACACTGTGGGTGGGACTGTGCACAGCCACTGTAGAAAACAGTATGGAGAGGCCTCAAAAAACCGAAAGTAGAGTTGCCATGTGATCCAGCAACCCCAATCCTCGGTATATATCTGCATAAAAGGCTAATTTGAAAAGATGCATGCACCCCCAACAGTCATAGCAGCACCATTTGCAATAGCCAAGACATGGAAGCAATCTAAATGTCCACTGACCCACGAACATATAAAGATGACGTGGTATATATACATATAGTAGACTATTAATCAGCCATAAAAAAGAAGGAAACATTGCCATTTGCAGCAACATGAATGGGTCTAAAGATTATCATACTAAGTGACACAGGAGAAAAAGACAAATATCACATAATATCACTTATATGTGGAATCTGAAATATGATACAAATGAACTTACTTACAAAACAGAAATAGACTCTCAGACATAGAAAACAAACTTATAGGTTACCAAAGGGGAAAGGGGTGGGAGGGATAAATGAAGAGTCTGGGATTATCAGCTACAAACTACTATATATAAAAGATATAAACAACAAAGTCCAACTGTATAGCCCAGGGAACTGTATTCAATATCCTGGAATAAAACTATAATGAAAAAGAAAAAATAATAGCGAAAATGAGAACAACAATAATATATCTTTCTTTTGGCTGTCACAAGACAAAAGATGTTAAGTCACATAAAGAGTGCTTAATACAGTCCCTGACCACCCTTTGGACCTTCAGAGAGTGGGAAGGGATGGACAGTAGATAGTGGAGGGTGGGGACCGCACATGGAGCTCTTTGCCAAGTACTGAGAACCTCTGTCCTAGAGTAGTGTCTCTCAAATGTTAGTATTAGGGGTATCAGAATTTTATGGGAAGATTAGGGATACTTGTTAAAAATACAGATCCCCAGTAGGGATGGCACTAAGGTGAGGCCAGTTAGAAAGCTAGACTTAAAGAGGCACTCACGGAGTTTCCGATGTGGCCCAGTGGAAACAAATCCAACTAGGAACCATGAGATTGCGGGTTCGATCCTTGTCCCCCTCAGTGGGTTCAGGATCCGTGTTGCTGTTACCTGTGGGGTAGGTCGCAGATGTGCTGGGATGTCGAGTTGCTATGGCTGTGGCGTAGGACGGCAGCTACAGCTCCAATTCGAACCCTAGCCTTGGAACTTCCATATGCCGCAGGTGCAGCCCAAAAAAAGGCACTCACTCTGAGGTGCCGTGTCTGTACTTGTACAACCCTAAGACTGAGTGCCTCCTTAAATCTGGGTTATGGGTGACTTGTTTCCTCCCGCTAGTATGGGCTCTGATAACCAGTCACATTCAGACCTACAGGATAGGAATCTCTGGAGGCAGGACCTGGAGACCAGTCTTTTTATCCCAGGTTATTCTGAAGCACTATCAGCTTTGGGAATCACTGCTCAAGAATCTCCATTTTCTAATGCCAGTTTCAATTACCCTCAGGCCCTAAAAGACATGAAGATTTGCAGAAGCCACTTATGTTTTCCCCCTTCACTTTTCCCTATCCTAAACCTCAAAATTACACCAACGCTGAGTTCTGCAACTCAGTTCTCCCTTTAAATAGAAAAACTCATACATGTGGGGTTGCAACAGCCAGCTTATGATGACTCAGGGAGTGAACCTCAAGAAGCCAGGAGGGTCATATGAGAGGGAGCACCTCACCCAGCAAACCAGATAACCCAGGTTCTGCAGAACTCTGAAAGGCCCTCTTCTCCGAGTAATGGGTGCTTGGTGTTTGCCAATGATTTATCTGGTTGCTGTTTAGCCAAAGGCATCACTAGGAAAGGGACTGAGTCTAGTTATTAATTATAGTCCCTGGCTTAATTATCAGTGCTTATTAACTTTATACAATATCAACTAGTCACACAAAGCCCACGAATAAATATACAGTCTGTAGAAGCTAGAGAGAAGCCGAGAACAATCTGAACCAAATGCTATTACCTTTTTGCTTAAAAACGTTTACCGGCTCCCCATGGCATACAGCAAACAGGATGGAGTCTAAACTCCTTAGCTGGGCCTCTGGGCCCTATATGACCCCCCTCCCTGCACCCGCTGACCTCCTGCTTCCCTATTTTGCCCTCTCCATCTCCTAGCTGCGGTTCCCTCGGTTGGATCTCTTCTAGAATGTTTCTACGCCTCTGCCTAAGCTTGTTTGCTTAGTAAACTCCCATCAGCATCCTAAATAATCACCTATTCAAAGCCTATGCTTCACTACATCTTATAAGTGTTCATAAGCTACTTAAGGGCAAGAATTTTGTTGTGTCCATTTCTGCATCCCCAGTGCCTCAGGACACTAGTACCCAGTATATGCTGAAGGGTTAGTGGCAGAGCCAGGCCCTAGAACAGAGGTGTTTCCTTCAATTCAGGGTTTTTAAGGTGGTGCCATTGACTTGTCAGCCACAGGGGCCCACACTTGTTTTCCTGCTGAAGCGAGAGATGACATACAACTATGTGCATTGTCTGGCTTGGTCACCTTATGTGTAGCCTTTGGTGGGAAGCAGTGTGTGTGCTGGATGGTTGAGGATGAACTTCAGCCTGGGCAGTAGAACTCTCTGCCGTTGATCAGACCCTGTCATTGTCACCATCCCTACCAAATGGAGCTGATTTGGGACACTTCCTGAGATCACACAAACCCATTTCTCCAACACCCATTTCACAGCAGTCATTCCAATCATTTATCTAATCAGAGGTCAGTAAACAGTGCACTAGGGGCCTCTCACCTGTTTTGTACAGAAAGGGTTACTGAAACACAGCTGTGCTCATTTGCTTAGGTAGTCTCTGTGGCTGCAGAGTTGAGCCCATACAGCCAGGAAAGCCTAAACCATTTCCCAGCTGGCCTTTACAGAAAAAGTTTTGCTCACCCCTGATCTTAGCTGAAGGAACAGGGAATAAGGAGTCCAAACAGCCCCTCCCTTCTACCAAGAGACTGGCTGCCCCCACTCTGGAAGTTAGTGGACCAACTGGCTTTTGCATGATGTCATTTCCTATTTTAGCGCTGGTTACAGGCCTGGGATCCAGGAGGAGGTTTTGCCTACCAGAGACACACAGGGGCCTGGAACACCTAAGCACGCGGCCTGGCCTATAATGGTACTTGAAAATGTTTATTAGAGAAACAAACACAGCTAGTCTGTGCCCTGAACAAAAGTCCATCCTGTCAGTTTCAAGGTGACCGGTCACACAGGTGCCTGGCAGCAGCCTGGTGACCTAGATTTGTCAGACCTTATCTTATCGGCTTTCCCTCCTTACGCAGCACCTGCCCCCACAGCACCCAGGGCAGACCGGCCTGTTGTTTTTATAGAGAAGGAGACAGACTGGGAGGAGCTTTCGTCCCCCACAGATACACTTTGCTTTTTTTTTTCTCTTTCCCCTGCTAAGGGGAGGATCAAGAAATGCAGAGACTTGGAGCTAAAAGGAGCTCCAGGAAGCCGGGTTTTTCTCACTTCCTCTCTTCTTAGGTTTCCTGAGTGAATATGTTTGAGGTGAACCTTAAAGGACTCCTCAGGGCCTTACCTGTCGCCTGGAACATTCGGTCTGCAAGGCGGTGGGACTAGTTGTGGGAAAAGCAAGCAAGCAAGCAAAGCAGCCACCACGCGATGGTGAGAGAGGCCTGGTCCTAAGAGCAGACATTCCTTCAAAGACACATCAGAGAACAGCAAGTCTGATTCGCTGGCCTCCTCGAGCTCCAAGAGCCCGGCTGGCAGTTTCACAGCTGGGGCTGACACGGCGGGAGAGGGCAGAGGCGGTCAGGGGGAAAGCTGCACACATCTGGGCATCTCATGAACGCCAGGCAAATCGGATAAAAAGCAGTATCTTTCCCGTCCCTCACTTCTCTGGTAGAGTTGAAATTACAGTGAATGCTCTTGGTGGGACCAGTCCTAACAGGGAAGAAAAGGAATTTCCTGCGCCCTCCCTCCCGCCCCCGCCAAAGATAGACAATTTTCCTTGTGACAATCATAAAATGTCCCTTCAAAGACCCAAAGGTGTCAGGGCGAGGGAGAGGGGAGAGCCAGTGCCACCTGCTCTGCCTCTTGACCTCACTGTGGTCTGGAGGGGAGGGAGTTTATGGACTGATTAGACGTTGTTGTTTTTAGCAGCAGCTGGCGGAGCTGTCTCCTCCTCTCTCGCTCCCCCTCTCCGCCCTCCTCCTCCCTGAGTCACAGTCCAGCCACCAGCAATAGGCGGCCAGGGAAGCAAAGAGCTAAGGTTCTCCTTGGCTAAGCAGTCCTGACCCCAGAGACAATACTCTGGGTCACCAGGTCAAACCCTCCCTTCGGGAGCTGGCTGAGTGCTTTGGAAACAAAGGTATCAGCGGTTCTTTTTTTGGTTTGGTTTTTTATTCTATTTTATTTTTTTTTTTAAATTTGTCTTTTCAGGGCTGTGCCTGTGGCATATGAAGTTCCCAGGCTAGGGGTCAAATCAGAGCTGCTGCTCCTGGCCTCCCAATCCGAGACACGCCAGATCCTTAACCCATTAGGCGGGACCAGGGATCGAACCCGCATTTTCATGGATACTAGTTGGGTTCATTACCACTGGTTTTATTTTTTAAAGATAAGAGAAAGGGCTTCATTCAAAAGAACCCTGCCCCACCCCTACCGCATAGCATCACAGGGTGAACCGAAGAGACAGGCCCTTCTCAGCCAACTGCTCCAACACTCCAGAATCCTCTTCCAGCTGCCTGGGCTGCTGTGGTCGAGGTACTTTGAGGTCTCTTCCTGTCGCAAGTTGATGTGTGTGGTTCAAAGGCAAAAATAACCATAAGAAGGGAAGAGGACAGGGGCAGGCTTTTCCTTTTAAACTCTAGAGAGGCCTCTCAAGAGCAGAATGGAAGCTGCTGCTGCTACTATTTAATTACCTCCAGAGATCTGCTGGTCCCTCTGGAATTCCTATTGGGAACAAGAAACTTAATAGAGGTCTCAGAAGACCGTGGTACCTAAGCTATATAGCTAAAGGGCAATCCCTGAGACTCAAAAAAGGAAGAAGTAAATAATATACCAGAGCTGTCATGGCTGCCAGGGCCTGGTTATATTTGAGCGCAACTTCCCGTATAGTTTTGCTTCACGATATTCAGAGAAAACAACATTTATCGAGCATTTACTATGTGGCGGACACTATGACAAGTACTTTATATTGATTACTGTACTTAATTTCCATAAAAGTCTTATAGGTATCTAAGATGACTATTATTCCCCTTTCCCCAAGGAGGGCATTAAGACACTGAGCGATTACTTACCTTGCTCAGTGTCCCTCCTAGGGAAAGAAGCCAGGGTTTGAACCCAGGTATTCTGAAACTAAGTTATGCCGCCTCGTGTCATCTTTTGCTGCTCTACTGGAATCAGAGGATGGGGGAGGTGGAAAAAAACTTTTGCTGACAGTCTAATCCATTGCCTCATTTGGACGGGTGAAGAAAGGGAGAGCCTGAGAGAATGACAGTCTTGCCCAAGATCACACAGCTTGATACTTTCGTTCCCCTGGCTGCCAGCCCTCCCCTCCAGGGCTGCCTCCAGCATTTTCAAGCACCCGTCATGTGTAAGGCAGTAGGTGAGGTGACAGGGAGGAGGTGGCAAAGTACAAAGTCAAAAGGCACTTGGGTTTCTCGGGGCCTTGGTTTCCTAATCTGTAAAATGAGGAGCAGAGCTCAAAACACCCAGGTTTAAAGGCTCCTTGCAGCTCTAAAATTCAGAGAATATGACTCCAGGTCATTTAGAATCTTATTAGGAAACAATTATGCCTTATACATAATGTATTATGGATTATACGATTATACATTAAAGTCCATGTAACCACAATAACACAGACCATATTATTACCAGAGAGTCACGACTAATTTGCCAAATGAACCACCAGGCAGTGAGGGCTGCAGACGTTCAGTGGAGGGAGAGAATCCTACAGCCCAGGAAGACCTCCCAGAAAATACTTGGATGGGTGAAGAAAAGGGAGAACCAGGTCTTCACAAATGGGTAGCAACTGAAGAGAGAAAAAAAATTCTCCAGGCAAGAGAAATGATAGGAAGGGAAAAAGGATAGGGTTTACCATCAATATCACTGAGATCCAGAAAACAGTCGATGCCGAAAGGAACTACCTGGGTCAAACTGGGGTATACAGAACATAGACCTGTAAACCATGTGGCTACTTGGTACTTCATGGCCCTAGATATGTCACTTAATCCCCACCCTGAAGCAAGGAGTCCCTAACTCAGAGATCTTCAATAAATAGTAGATAATAGCAGCTATGTAGACTTTTCATCCTGTGTTTTTCATGGCGCCAACACAACCTCACCTGCCGTCCACAGTGAGTCTTACATCCCCAGGTACCCCAAAGATCACAGGCTGAGTGTTAGAAAGCTTGTTGGCTTCTCCCTCTCCCTAGCACCCAGCCTAGGGGCTGGCATGTAGTTTGAGACATACAAAAAAACATCACTGAATCGATGTGTGATGGTATATTCTGGTCAGGCCCCAAATACAAACAGCTGGAGCAGTCATGGTACCGCATTACCATTCCAGAGACCTAGGGAGTGTTGGTGCTCAAATAAAAACACAGGGCCAGGGCTCCTGCATCTTGCCTCCCAGGGAGACGCTCTGCTGAAAAGAGTTTGGATTTTCAGAAGGAACACAAGCTTGCAATCACCAGCGTCCTTGCTGAATGCCAAGGCACCAATGTATAAACCAATCTTTGGACTGGAAGCTTCCAGGCATTTGCCAACCACAGAGTTAATTTTCAGGGTATGCCTCATAGCTCAAGTCAACATTTCCTTTTGGTATTTCAAGCAACCACACAGAAAGGACCACATTTGAGCAGATGTGTGCTCCAGCTGCCTGTAGTCTGCAGCAAACAGCACAAATGATTCACTAGACTTGGTCCCGAGCAGCTCCTTTGATAATAAATTGGTGAGCAATTCTCCTTATGCCTAGATCATTAATTTTCACACACGGTGGGACAGGTCTGCCTCCCATCCAAAGAGTGTGACTTCCTGAACTCAACTGCTCTTGTTCATGGCCATAAATGATAGCATTTTTCTAAGCCCTAGAATGCTTGTAGATCTTTCGCAAGCAGTGGTCAACAAGTCGGCACTGAAGGATCACCTGGAACACCTGCATATCACCGCAGTGCATTGACACTCGTGTCCTCATTTCCAGTCTCTTCCTCAGAGGTTTACCTACAACACCGTGACATCCGCCACCTGAAAGCAAAGCTCTGGTCATGTCATTACTTGCTCCAAAGTCTTCAGTGGTACCCAACTGCCAGCAGCATAAAGTCTGAATTTCTATTCTCCTGACAACCTGGCTGCTCTTTCAATCAGTTTTCACAAAGTTCCTCAATATGCAACCCCAAAGAACGTTCCTGGCCTCCACTTCTTTGTTTATGATGCTCTTTTTACCTGCCCCTCCCCACCCATTTCCACACGTTCTTGCTTCAAGGTACATCTCAGTGTCACGTCTACCTTACCAAACTTTTGGGAGTTCCAGTTGTGGTGCAGTGGAAACAAAACCGACTAGTATCCATGAGGATGTGGGTCGATCCCTGCCCTTGCTTAGTGGGTTGGGGATATGGTGTGGCTGTGAGCTGTGGTGTAGGTCACAGACTCAGCTCGGATCCCTTGTGGCTATGACTGTGGTGTAGGCCAGCAGCTGTAGCTTCGATTCAACCCCTAGCCTAGGAACTTCCACATGTCATGAGTGCAGCCCTAAAAAAGCGAAAATTAAATAAGATAAAATACTTTCCCCGAACTTCCGTTTCTAAACAGACGCATCTTAAGAGTTTTTGGATCAACAATCTTTTGAGAACCTAATGAAATCCATGAAATCTTCCTTAGAAAAATATACATCCACATGGAATTAAACATCCAATTTTAGGGATTCCCTGAAGCCAGGCTATGGACTCCAGATTAAGAGCCATTTATTCTGCCTCTATCTTAGAGAACTAATAGTTATTCACTCGGATAGTCACGAACATTTGCCAGTCTTCAGGAGCTGTGACAAGTGCTACAGACACAAAGATGATGTCACAGTCATCTCCACAAGTAGCTCACAGGCTAATGGGAGACATTCATTGTTACACTGTGGTAAATGCTTTAAGGTAAACAAAAGATGAAGTACTGTCATCCCACTGTATCTACCTCCCAGATTCCACCTCCAATTCCAAAATTCAAGATTCTTCAAGTCTCTTCTATAAAATGTCACAGTATTTGCATATAAACCACTGTACGTGAAATCACCTCTAGATTACTTTTAACATTACTTTTAACAATGTAAATGCTACCTAGTTGCCAGCACGCATGCAGCAAATTCAAGTTTTGCCTTTTGGAACTTTCTGGAATTGTTTTTTTCCCCTGGCTGTTTCTTGATCCACTGTTAGTTGAATCCTCGGATCTGGGACCATGGATAACAGACGGACGAACTGGACAGACCTCAAGAAGGGATGATTTATGGGGGAATGGCCAAGACGGCAAAATAGGAAGACCCTGAGCTCACTTCCCCCAACCAGGACACCAAAATTACAGCTATTTATAGAGTCAACTATAATGACCTGGGGAATGACTTGAAGACTAGTAGAAAGGGTAATCTATGGCTGAAGATACAAAGAAAGAAGCACAACCAGATGGGACTTAAAGGTCGACCAGAAAGCCCCCTTATGAGTCCTTCACCAGGGACCCCTATAGCTGTGAGAATTCACACCATTCACCCCATAGAGACATGTTATGTGAGTGAGCATCATCTCTGGTATCTGAAGACTCAAACTGGAACCTACAATAAATAGCTTGTACACCAAGGCCTTGGAAGAACCAAGCTGAATATTGGCTCTCTGATGAATGTGACTGTGGACACGCTGTGTCTGTAGAAGCTGACCGGCCCCCTGCCCTGGATGACTAGCTTTCGAATTCAGAAACAAAGAGTAAGGGTTTTGTGGCACAATAAAATGGCTGTTTTACCCACAATAATAATGGTTTCTTGGAAACAATTTGGATCGTGTTGATCTACATAGTTTAAATTTGTTTGTTGTTAACATCTTGGCATCTACACATACGTGCAGATTTTGTGTTAAATTTGTTCTAAAGAAAAATGGAGGGAGTTCCTGCTGTGGTGCGGTGGGTTAAGGATCCAGCATTGCCACCGCTGTGGCATAGGTTGCAGCTGTGGCTCAGGAACTTCCATGTGCTGCCCTCTCCCAAAAAAAATACAGCCAAAAAGAAAAAGAAAAGGAGAGATGAGTTATGAACCTATTATTTCCCAAACTGGAGAGAAAGTTTTGAGGATAAATTTTTTGAGGGTAATATTATAGTATCTAGTAAGTGCCCCCATCCCACACACACACATACTCACAGTATGTACCTGGCGTTTGTGCCATGATAGAACAGAGCCAATGAGACAAAAGAGCACGTGACAGGCACAGTCCCCACTGACATCACCCACAAGGCAGTGTGTGATACTCATCATACCAGAGGCCTCTGAGATCCAGTTAAAATGGTCCCAACTTTGAATAATTATGCTATATAAAGTATACCAGCCTAATTTATGGCTTATCTCACTGACTTGACTCAATCTCTGTCCCCATGGAGAGAAGATACTATAAGCTTCTTTTTACCAAGAAACACTATAATCTCACCATGTTCCTCTGTGTGGGGCATTGCTATACAGACATGATGCACCTGTCACCCTTCCTGGGTGGCCAACAGATCGCTCATTTGCACTCTTCCAGAACTAACACTTCATTAAGCAGGAGATTAGGGCTTTCAAAAATCAAATAGTTGGGGAAAAGAAGTAAGTAATTTTAGGTTGGATATGTACTTTTCTTTAATAAAAGCTAAATTGATTGAATGTGTTTTTAAACTGGGCTTACTGGCTTCTGTTGGAACTCTTCCATAATTTCTCACTTCTTCCTTCACTGCATCTCAGAAATGCTCTTTAGGAAACTGACAAACACACAATAGTGTTTTTCAAACACTGCAAAAGAAGCAAAGGCACCCACTATGGTATACGTTCCACAGTGATGACTATTGTCAACTTTTGTTTCTTAAAACCTATCAATCACTCTCATCCCGGGTCCCAACTATTTAGAAATAAAAAGGGTCACTTTTAGTGAGGCAGACATTTATAGGTTTACATGCAATCTAGCTTTTTTCCCCTCCTGGTGCTAGAATAGAAATACTAATTTTATTGACATTCTGTTTTTTGTAAAAATAATTATCATCCACCGGATACCAAAACACCCCTCGGTTAATAAAATGACTATGTAACACATATTTTGATAAGCTCACACAACTACCTTCAGCAGCCATATCTTACGTATATGTTCTTCAGGAAGTGTACTGCTTAGTGTGACGTGGTGGTCACTAACACAACTAATACAATCTGAGGCTCACTGTAACATCTTCCAGGGCACCTGAAGAAATTCTGTTCCTGTGTTCATTTTTTACGTGACTTTTCCAGGACATTAATAACTGCATTAATATTTTGGAGAGTTACTTTTATCGCACGTTAAAGACAAGCTGGTGGGCGGCAGGAATTAAGAGAAGCAAATCCCTGACAGGTAGAGTTGACAGGATAGGACAGTGTCCCCTCTTTGTCCACAACCTCTAAGTCATCGTGCTGAGGGTACAAGTCTTTTCAAGAGTCACTGGGGTAGAACACTAGTGCTCAGAAGCAGAGCTGGAGGCTGAGCGAGGGCAGAGGGGGCCTCTCAGATCAATACAAGGCTTCAGGCTTTAATGCAGCTTTCTGCTCATCACTTTTCTCAAGCACTGCTGCAGCTAACGTCTAAGGCAGGAAGGAAAAGCCAAAACGCTACTGCTGTAATCCCAATGGAACCCCACAGGGAACAAAAAGAACTTGCCTCCTAGTTGGGCTGCAGCCTCAGAAGGAGGCCCAGCTCTTCGCGCAGCACAGTTGAGGGCTGTGAGGTACAGATTCCCGGTCCTGAGGCCGCGGAACCTCAGGTTAGCCATGGAGTTGCCCACTCTAAGGCCTCCTACCCTTGAAGGACCCCAGGCACTTAGAGCAGCCTGTGTCTGGAAATGAAGCCAGCATCCCCAAAGTGGGTTCATCAACTCACCACTCTTCAATGGCCTGCCTGCCACGCCACCAAAGGGCTTAGCAGGAGGGGGACACGGGAAAGAGAACAGACAGAAAAGTTTTTATGGAAAATCTTTGTGAAGATCCAGGTTTCCATAACAGATAGCATCCCCCGAAATGAGCATTTAGATGGTTCTCACTGGGGGCAACGGACTGTTCCAATGGAAACTATTATTACTTTTTAGAACCCCAGTATATTTTTATACTGAGACTTGCACCATTAAGTGAGAAACAACAGCATGAGCAATTCCTCGTGCCAACTCAAAATACCTCTGCGTGCAAACACTTCAGTATTTAGACCACAACACCCCCTCCCCCCCCAAGAAAGAGACTGTGGGAGGCCTCAGCACATTCCCTAGATAGTTCTGTCATCAATTCAGAAAGCACCCCCTCCCCACACCCTCCAGCGTCCTACAAAGCAAATGCTGTTACCTTTCTGCCAACACACGCCGCTTGGCTGTCCTTCTCTTCCACTGCCTTATCCTCTTTAAATCCAACCCCTGTGCTCCAGGTTCTAAAGTGAAACTATCTTGGCTAAACTAAATTTGCTTAGCATCAGGCAGTAACAATCCCCGCTGCCCCAGCTCCTTGCCTTTTTTTTTGGCCATCAAGGCCAAGGGAAGCAAAAGGTCTACTTTATACGTGCATAGAGCTTTGTGACTTGCAACCACCCACTCGTCCATGATCTCATCCAGCCTCATAACAACCCAGTGAGGTAAACCCGCTCTTCCCCTGCCCCCCCTCCAACGCATTCAAATAAGGTGTAGACCTACCTCCTAGGACTGCTTCAGCAACGGCACACGGTAAGCACGCCATCGGTGCTAACTACTAGCCACTAGCCACAGCAAATACTACTGTATTCATTTTATTAGTGAGAAACTGAGACTCAGAGGTTGGACAGCTGATCCCAGGCAACGGGGCCTCTAAGAATCTAGAGCAAGCTGAGAAGACGGAAAGCCTAGCCCGGGAGTCTTTCCACTGCCATATTGATACAGACTTGAATTGCTTATAACTTTGCAACTACACGTTTCCATGGAGGCTTAGCCACGAGGATAAGGAAGCCTGAAGTCCTGATTCTGTTCCCAGTTCTCTGAGAGCCACGTCCTCTGAGCTTTAGTTCTCTGGACTTTTGTGTCGCCTTCTCCCTAATGAAGGCAGACTCAACTGAAAAACAAAACAAAAAACCCAAAACCAAACAATGGAATGTCAAGCTTCCATATGAAAGGCTCTATTACAAGCACAAAGTATCATTTAATTACACTGCTGCTCCAGCTAGCTGCTCTCCAGCTCCTGACTCCCACTGGGTGGATTCTGAAACCGCAGAGGAGATTATGTCAGGAGGGGAGAACAGGAGAAACATTCTCTCCCTGAACTTTCTTAAATGGAAGACAGAAACAAAATGAAAAGAAAGGCCTATTTTCCAAGGAGGGGGGGGCGCTGGGCCAGTGATCTTTCCGTTAAGCGGACCTGCATAAGAATCTATAGATTATTTAATGCCGGGGGTGGCTGTGGAATGAAATAAAGGAATCTTTGTGCAATGCCAGCCACCGTTCCCTCACTCCTTCCCCAGTCAGGCATTTAACCCAACTCTTTAAATCATCAAACTCTAATGCAGCCCATCTGTACACTGGTTATAGCCCATGAAATTGAAGCCCGTGCTGACTTTGGCCTGGACTTGTGAAGGAGCCTTTCTGCCCCAGAAGGGGCAGGAAGGAGCAGCCCATGAGGCCAACAGTCTTTTTTGCTTGTCACTCATCTTCTCCCAAGGCTCAAGATCCATCTGCTTATTTGATCACTTGCTGCCTGGGTCGGGTTCTCCTAGGACATGGCCCCAGGAGGACAAGGATGCGTTAAGAGCTCCTGGGAGAGAGGAAGGAGGCCAAAAAAAAAGGGATGCTCTCAGCAGAGGCCTGAAATGCCCTATCTGCAAGTTGAGGGACCGCTGCCTACTTCCCAAGTGGTTGGAACATAAGGCAAGGAAACAGCAGGGGCCTTACTGCAAAAGCTCATCCAAGCCTCTTTACCCCAGACCAGAGAGGCAAGACATCAACTCTGAAGGCCATTACCATGCCCATATATTCACTCTGCCCATCTCCCAAGGCCCAGCTCAAATATCACCTCTTTCAGAAACTCTTCTTGAACATGCTCAAAGTCACTGCTATCTCTTCTTTGAGAACTCAAGGTCTGAGTTCTTAGACAACTTGTATGAGTCTCAACTTCTCCATCCATATAACAGAGAACTAACATCACTTACTTTAAAGGCGTCTTGGAGTTCCCGTCATGATGCAGCAGAAACGAATCCGACTAAGAACCGTGAGGTTGCGGGTTCGATTCCTGGCCTTGCTCAGCGGGTTAAGGAGCCAGCATTGCCGTGAGCTGTGGTGTAGGTCACAGACGTGGCTCGGGTCTGGCATTGCTGTGGTTGTGGCGTAGGCCGGGAGCTATAGCTCTGATTCACTCCCTAGCCTGGGAACCTCCACACGCCACAGGGGCGGCCCTAAAAAGCAAAAAATAAAAATAAAAGAATAAAGGAGTCTTATGAGCGTTAAGTGAGATAATACTTCTAAAGTGTTAAGTAGCCGCTTTTTAGTACACAGAAGGCGCCTAGTTTATCATTACCTGCATTTCTTAGGATACATGGATAGCACTTTTTCTGGAGATTAAAAAAATGTCTTGGCTTCCACTTTCTCTGAAGATTTCCAGAAACGGGACAACTCACATTTCCCCTCCAAGCTTGCAGGCCCCCTTCTCCTCTCTCCCCTCACTGACACAGCCTCCCCACATCCAAACTTCCACACTCAAGGCGTTCCCAGAAGACTCAAGAGAAATCTGAAACAAGATGAGTTAGTTGGTAGAAAAGGAAGCTACGGGGCTGGCTGGAGCACAAACAGCATAGAGGAGAATAGTTAGCAGAAGCCTACAGACGGCAAAGTGGGCCAGAGGCCAAGGCTCTGAGGGCTCTCGGGTTCAAGCTCTGTGGTAACCCTAGAACCCTGGAAGAGGCCAAGCAGGAGGAGCTCCATCTGCAGCCCTGATTTGAGAATCCCCACTCCCCGACGCGCTTGTCCAAGCAGCCTTCTCCACTTCCTGTCAAACCAGCCAGCTGGACAGGACTGTCCTGTAACTGCGGATCCTTCCTCCTTCTCTGGCTGGAGCTACCCGGCCAGAGGCAGGGGAAGTCATGTCACCTTTTCTAGCCGTTCTTGTAAACAGGTCAAGAACATTGTTTTGGTTTGACTTAGTCAGAGCCTGCATAAAGGTTTGTTTCTTTCCTTTTTTAATGGCATGAGGTCCAGGTTCTGAAGAAGGATGCTTCTGAAAGAGCAAAGTCCCCCGAGAGCTCTCTCTCCCTTGCACACAGGCTTGTAAAGCCGATTCTCCTCCTTGGGAACTCTGCGCCAGGCAGGAGGGAGCTCCCCTGAGAATGCTGCCTGAAGGAACCAGCGCCCGGACTGTACCACTCAGACATCAGGTTGACTTATTGCCTAATAATCCCTCACCCCAACTTCAGGAAGCAGTTGGCTCTTCAGGGAAAACAGGGCTCCACCCTTTCCTCTGCTTGTGACCACATGTGGTGCCACGTTAACTCACGGAGAAATCCCTACAGGTTCCCACAAGCCAGTGGGTCATCTCTTCACCAAGCCACTTACAGTCCTCCCAAAGGCCATCCATTTAGTCAATATATCATCTGATAACTTCCCTTGGGGGCCAAAAGCAATATATCCCCTCTCTCATTTCAGCCAATTACCCTTCCGACAAGATACCACCTTTCTTAAGGACACCTTTCCAGACAGGCAGCACCCGACACTGCCCTCACCGGCCAACCCAGACCAGGCAAGCTGAGTGCAAGGCTCCAATCAGTCCTCAGCTCTCCCTTCTCCCCTCCAGCCTGCGAGCCAGCAACCCCCACAGCCTCCAACAGGGATGACATCTACATTCCAAAGTGACAAACTGCACCAGTACACTCTCTCTCCAACTCCGAGTTATTTCTCAGTTGAGTGAGACAGCCATGTGGGTCAGCCCTCCCTCCCCAGACAAAAGATGGGAGTACAAATGTCCCAGGCCCTTTGGGAGAGTTTGTGAACGTCTGCAAACCCAAGAGCCAGAAGTGCCCTCCCCCGAAGTGGGCAAGGAAGGCCTGCAGGGGACAGGTACCTTGGAAATAAGTTCATCATGATTGGCCAAGTGGGCTCTGCAGTGAATGCAGCTGTAGGTCCGGTGGCACGAGGGCAGATATGCCTGGAAAGTCTTGGATCTTGTCATCTTCACCATGGGTGCTGCTGAGCGTGGGGTGAACTCCGGGGCAGCCCACGAGGCACTCCCACAGGATGGGTCGCACGGGAAACACCGGAAGACACAGGTAAAGGCCGTGGTTTGGCAGGGGGTGGGTGTGGGGCAGGCTCCACACGCTGGTGATGTCTTCAGGGGAAGGACCCTCAAGCAGAGGTCGAGGGCTGGTTCTCAGCAGCCTGCAGTGCCAAGATAAGGGGATACCATCAGCTGATCTTCCTGCAAAGCAAGCTGAGTCCAACTGCCACCCAGGAGGGAGAGGAGTCTTTACAAAATAAAACGACCCCCTTCTCTGTTCTTACACTGTGCCAAGATGCCCAATGAATTAGAAAGAAACCAATGGAGATCCCAGTATTGCTGCAGTTCCAGAGCTGGAGGTTCAGTATCAACTCAGGGCTCTCAGGAGCTACCCTACCAACAGAATCCAGACAACTGGCATAATCGCCATTCCTAGGGAGCTCTAGAAAAGGCTTAAAGATATGCTGCCTACAGCCCAAGGGAGACGACCCTTAAGGGTCTCCTTCTCCTGAGCCAACCAAGATAAAAGGCTAAAACAGTTTACAGTCTCTAGACATTCACTACATCAACAATCACAAGTGGATTTCTCATGCATTTCCAGGTGCCAGCAGTCCTCCAGCACTTCAAACCACCACCTGCAGAGTCAACAAACCCACACCACTTTTTGTTTACGTCCTAAGCATGGGCTATAACCAGCAAGGTCCCTCATGGCTAGCTAGTCCTTTTGGGAGGAGAAGTTCTCTCTGTTAACACCTTGGCCAAAGGAGATGTTTGGCACTTTATTTCATGGCCGCACCCATGGCATATGGAGGTTCCCAGGCTAGGGGTTGAATGGGAGCTGCAGCTGCCGGCCTAGGCCACAGCCACAGTACCACCAGACTTGAGCTGCATCTGCAACCTATGCCACAGCTTGCTGCAACACTGGATCCTTAACCCACTGAGCGAGGCCAGGGACTGAACCTACATCCTTAGAGAGAGAATGTTAAGTGCTTAAGCCACTGAGTCGCAGTGGAATTCCAGCATTTTTTTTTAAACAAGTAAATGAATGAAACTACTGGCATAATCAGCCTCTTGCACCTAAAATTCACAGTGATGGTGAATCTTACTGGAATTTCTCTCCAACCCTCAAACTTTCCATTACTCATTCCACAGTAGCAAACATTTCTCCTACCATAGCCTCAGCTCTTTTATTTTAATGGGAAACAAGGACACTGAGAAAGAGGGGTGACTCCCAGGCTATGTCCAAGTGAAGGTCTGAGGGCAAAAACCCCAAGGTCTAAGACCCACTCCACTTCTCTGTGGTTCACACACCTGAGGCTTACTGGACCTACCTATTCTCCGGCTTCACTAACGGGGGTGGTGTTCCCACTTGCCTACCTCCCAGGAGAGCCAGAGTGTTAATTAATGCCTGTCTCGTGCTTTGAAGATAAAATTATTTAGAGAGGCAGGGGAGGAAGACAAACAAAATCAGACCTTCCTGGCTGGACTACGCCTGAGATCCATCTGGATGTTTAGAGAAAGCCCGCAAATCATAGTCCTCTAAAGCTCACTGGAACCAAACCTTCTGTAGGGAAGCTGTCCTCCTCCCCCACATCCTTCCCCCCGCAGCGTCACTGAAGGCTACTATACTCTGGTGACCCTGTATATCTTCCTGAGTGGTCACCACCACTGGCCAGCACTAGGCTGAAGGACAACAATGGTCTCTATCCCTTACACTACGTGTCCCTTGAGCAGTTGAGCTAAACAAGCCCCATGCCCAGAGTGACCAATTACACATGTCCAACTGTTGAAGGGATTCAGACCTACAGGGGCTCAGGCATAATGTCTTCCCCACTCAGTCTCCCATTGCTTATTTTAAAAATGTGTAATCCATTACACTGAACATTATAGAAACACCCGAAGAATACGGAGGTGAGAATTAACCTCCCCAGAAAAGGGAACCCTCCTACACTGTTGGTGGGAAGGTAAATTGGTGCAACCACTATGGAAAACGGTATGGAGGTTCCTCCGAAAACAAATACAGAACTACCATATCATCCAGTCATGCCACTCCTGGGCATACATCCGGACAAAACTACAATTCAACAAGATACACACAACCCCTATGCTCACAGCAGCACTGTTCACAATAGCCAAGACATGGAAACAACCTAAATGTCCATCAACAGATGAACGGATTAAGAAGATGTGGTACATAATACACAACGGAATACTACTCAGCCATAAAAAAGAATGAAATAATGCCATTTGCAGTAACACGAATGCAACTAGAGATTCTCATACTAAGGCAAGTAAGTATGAGAAAGAGAAAGACAAATGCCACAAGATATCACTTATATGTGGAATCTAAAATGTGGTTAAAAAAAAAAACGATCCTGTGTACAGAACAGAAACAGACTCACAGACATGGAGAGCAGACTTGTGGATGCCAAGGGGGAGGGGGAGGGAGTGGGAAGGACTGGGAGTTTGGAGTTAGTAAATGCAAACTATTACATTTAGAATAGATAAGCCATGAAGTCCTACCGTACAGCACAGGGAACTGTATCCAATTTCCTGTGTTAGAACATGATGGAAGATAATATGAGAAGACGAATATGACTGAGTCGCTTTACTGTACAGCAAAAATGGACAGAACACTGTAAATCAACTATACTTTAATTTTTAAAAATGTGAAGAAAAAAAAAAGAATTAACTTCCCATCTCTGCCTCAGTCTCCTCACCCTATGCCTACTCTAGGCACACTCACTCATGAGGGGGAGTGGTCAAAGCCAAAGCCCATGGTAGACCAATGCTGTTGGGAGCTGAAGTGTAACAGGTGGTACAAAGAGCAAAGTACCCCACTTGGGGCTTCCTGAAATCCCCTTCGACTTTCCAATACTCCTGTTCCACTCTCAGGCAAAACAGTATCTCCAGGAGAGGAAGGGGTGATAGGTCACGGGGTAAGAAACAGGAAAGACACTGGCAAGGGAAGTGAGCGGGAGGCCTGCCGCAGGCCAGCTGCTTCTGAGGTCCACAGCCTCAGCTGCCCAGTCTGGAGCAGTAGGAGCTCCGGCCCATGCGCCTTATACAAACACTGAGGGGAAAAAAGGAAACAATGAGCCCTGGCTGCCAGTCTGGGTTTACAGAGCAGCCACAGAGTCTGTTTTCTTACACATGCAGACAGCTTCTAAATTATGCATTTCCCCAGAGCAGAATTATTTCTTCTCTCGCTTCTCTTTGGTAGGAAACCCCAAAAGAAGTTCACAGGCAGGGGTTTCTGGTTATGCTCAGCTTCAAATCTCAATCTCAAAATGTATTCAAAGCTACCTTCTGAGGAATCAGCACTCAGAGTCTGCATGAAACATGAGTGTGTCACATAAAAACACAAACACATTCATCACACACCACAGCTCTGAACTTACAAGAGAAAGATGGGGAGTTCCCTTCATGGCTCAGCAGTAATGAACCTGACTAGTATCCATGAGGACGCAGGTTCGATCCCTGGCCTCAGCTCAGTGGGTTAAGGATCTGGCGTTGCCGTGAGCTGCGGTGTAGGTTGCAGACTCTGCTTGGATCCTGCGTTGCTGAGGCTGTGGTGTAGGCCAGCAGCTGTAGCTCTGATTCGACCCCCAGCCTGGGAACTTCCATTTGCCTCCAGTGAGGCCCTAAAAAGACCAAAAATTAAAAAAAAAAAAAAGAAGAAGAAGAAGTAAAGAAAGAGAAAAATGGACCATGCAAGTAATATCCCAGGCAACATCTCAGGCTGCCTGGTGCTTGAAAAGTCTGCTAGATGGCAGGCCTTGGACTCTGCTCTATGGTCACTCTGCTCCTCTCCCTCTAAGAATTCACAGGCATCCACAAAAGTGGCTCCTCCCCAAGAAGAAAGGAAAGAAAAAAGGTGGCAGGCTGAAATAGGAATCTTGTTCAACTGGTACGGAGCAAACAAAGAATGAGGGGGGAAGGGAGTTCCCTTCGCATCTCAGTGGTTAATGAACCTGACTAGTATTCATGAGGACACAGGTTCCAACCGTGGCCTCGCTCAGTGGGTTAAGGATCCGGGGTTGCCGTGAGCTGTGGTGTAGGCTGCAGATGTAACTCAGATCCATCATTGCTGTGGCTGTGGTGTAGGCTGGCAGCTACGGCTCCGATTCGACCCCTAGCCTGGGAACCTCCATATGCCACAGGTGCGGCCCTAAAACAGCAAAAAAAAAAAAGAATGAGTGGGCAAGTGGCAAGGAAATAAAGGATGAGAGGGAGGAGGTCTTTGTGCCTGTGAGAAGAAGGCTGAGTGAGAAGAAAAGAGCTAGGGACTGAAAAATAATCATCTATATGATCTTCTTCCCTTTTAAGGGAAAATATTAAAAAGCTGCTTCTTTTAAAAATAAGTCAGTTTTTAGGAGAAAGATAAAATAGATTTTTTAAGAAAGAAATCAGGAGAAAGATAAAATAGACTTTTTTTAAGAAAGAAATAAAGGGTATGGGGCTTCTGTAGAACTCACCTCATTTTAATTTTTGGACTCTGGTACCTGCTAACGGGCCCACAGGCTCCATGGGGCTTCTGGAGTCCAACTCACTGAACATATTGTGAGTCTAAATTGATTTCCAGTGATAACCAAATAAGCTCGATATTTAAAAGCCTTAGGGCACATATACAAATTAAACACCATTTTACGTGAAGTAATAATCCATCACAGTGGAAATTAAAGGAAGATTTGCTACCACCCCCAGCTGGTTCCTGCTGATCAGCATGGAAAGAAAAGATGTGGACTATTATGATTAAAAACAAAGACCTAAGATTCACCACTCTGAAAGCCCAACTCACAGGGAACACAGAGCAAACCAGGCTCTCAGTCTGGCCCTTCCCACCAGGAGCCAAGATTGCAGGTGAACTCAAAACAGAACCTTCTGCGTGTCCCCAGGAGGGAGGGGTAAGAGGTACGGATTCTTTAGATCATGAAGGAACTCAATAAATGATGTGGGAACAAGGCTGAGCCACACAGAGAGCCACAGAAACTGAAAAAGTAGAACTCACCAGGGGAAGTGACACCTCCAGCCATAGGACAGGACCTTCCCTAGGTGTGCCTCAGTGGAGATGGTTTTGCGGGGTGTTTTGGAAGAGGGTAGGCAAAGACTGCCTGGAAAAGAAGTGAGCTCTGGAATCAGAAACCAGTTCTACTCTTTTCTAGCGGAGTGACTTTGGCAAGTTATTCAATCACTATGACCCTCCGCTTCCCCAATTCTAATAATACCAACACACACAGGGTTATGAGGACTCAATGAGATGATCTAAGTGCACACATGGTGTTGGCACACAAAACACACCAAAACTGTAGCTTTTTTTTTTTAGGGCTGCACCCAAGGCATATGGAGGTTCCCAGGCTATGGGTCGAAACAGAGCTACAGCTGCCGGCCTACACCACAGCCACAGCAACTCAGGATCCAAGCTGCATCCAAGACCTACACCACAGCTCACAGCAATGCCAGATCCTTAACCCACTAACCAGGGCCAGGGATCAAACCTGCATCCTCATGGATACTAGCTGGATTCGTTTCCACCGCGCCACAATGGAAACTCCAGTGTTATGTGTTTTTAAAAGCGGATATAGAGTTCTCCTGGGCACATAGGATCCAGCATCATCACTGCAGCAGCTTGGGTCACTGCTGTGGCACAGCTTCAATCCTTGGTCTGGAAACTTCCACGTGACACAGGCACAGCAGGAAGGAATGGGGTGGGGGAGGGAGGGAAGGAAGGAGGGAGGAAGAAATAACAGATCTGACCACGTCATCACTTTCACATCCTTCCAAAAGGCACTATGGGGCATGGGTAAGCAGGTAGGTTCTGGATATTTATCCGAAGAAAACAAAAATACTGATTCAAAAAGATCCATGTACCCCTATGTTCACTGCAGCACTATTTACAATAGCCAACACATGGAAGCAAGCCAAGTGATATCAACAGATGAATAAAGATGGATACACTAGATACAATGGAATATCTCAGCCACGGAAAAAAATGAAATTTTGCCATCTGTGGCTATACAGTTAAACCTGAAGGGTATTATGCAAGGTAAAAAAGTCAGAGAAAAACAAACACCATGATTTTACTTATATGTCTAAAAAGTAAAGCAAATGAATAAACATAATAAAACAGAAACTGAATCAGAGTTACAGAGAAAAAACTGGTGGTTGCCAGATAGGAGATGAAACAGGTGAAGTACAAACTTTCAGCTGTAAAATGAGTCATGAGGATGAAATGCACACATAGAAAATATGGTCAACAATATTGTAATAACTTTTTATGATGACAGACAGTAACAGGTGATCATTTCATAATTCATAAAAATACTGAATCACTATGTTATATACCTGAAATTAATAACACTTTATGTTAATTATAACTCAATTTTTAAAAGGAAAAAAAAAAGATGGGGGAGTTCCCACTGTGGTTCAACTAGTATCCATGAGGATGTGGGTTCAACCCCTGGCCCTGCTCAGTGGGTTAAGGATCTGGCATTGCCTTGAGGTTGCAGAAACTTCTCAGATCTGGCGTTTCTGTGGCTGTGGTGTAGGCCGGCAGCTGCAGCTCTGATTCGACCCCTAGCCTAGGAACTTCCATATGCCATAGGTGCAGCCTTAAAAAGAAAAAAAAAAAAAAAAAAAAAAGGGTGGGTTCTGGAACCAGACTTTAGGGTTTCAAATCTGAGTTCTCTCATTTACTAGCTGTGTGACCTTGAACAAGTTACTTAACCTCTCTGGACCTTGTTCGCCCCATCAAAATCTAGGAGCACTAATATCAAAATCTCAGGGCTCTTGCAAGAATTAACTAAGCTAATACATATAAAGTACTCAGCAAATGCACCTGGTATGTAATAAGCATACAATAAATTCCAAGTGTGTATTACTGCCAACAACCATCCACCACTGACACCATCTACCACTGACTGGCTTCAGACTCACCACTACCACATCACTCTATACTCCATTTTTGGAACTGACATTTAAGGACCTACTATGAATCAGGAATAGTCTCCTAAGTGCCCAGATTCGGCAACCAAACTCTGTTGTTCCCCCTAATACCCACACCTGCATTTCACCCTTTCATGGTTTTATGGGTGCTGTTTCCTCAGCCTGACTCATTCTTCCCACCTCTCCTCACCACACCCTTACTTGTCCATTAAGACTCAAGAGTTCCCAAGAACCATGAGGTTGCGGGTTCGATCCCTGGCCTTGCTCGGTGGATTAAGGATCCGGCGTTGCCGTGAGCTGTGGTGTAGGTTGCAGACGCGGCTCGGAGCTGTGGTGTAGGTTGCTGTGGCTGTGGCGAAGGCTGGCAGCTACAGCTCCTGTTAGACCGCTAGCCTGGGAACCTCCATATGCCGCGGGTGAGGCTCTACATAAAGGCAAAAAGACAAAAAAAAAAAAAAAAAAGACTCAAGAGTTCCCAGGTGGCCTAGCATTGTCACTGCTGTGGCTCGGGTCAGTGCTGTGGCATGGGTTCAAGCCCTGGCCTGGGAACTTCCACATGCCATGGGCAAGGCCCAAAGGAAAAAAAACAAACTCCGCTCAAATACCCCTCAACATTGGACCTATCGGCCCCTCCTCTGTGCTCACTTCCTCCTTAACATTTACCCTGTTAAAACCGAAATGATCCTTTCCTGCCTCTGTATCCTCTACTAGAGGTAAGCACCCGAGTGTAGGGACCACATTTTAGTCATTTCTGAACTCCCTGAGCTCAGCAGCACAGAGCACATAGTAGTGGCCACTGCTGAGCTGAACTCCTCCGGCTTCCCCTTGGGCTGCTGACTTGACCAGTCCACCCACCAGTGTGGGTAGCAGACGTGACTGAGGCCCTCCCCTCCCCCTGCCAGTAATGAGGCAGGGTGCCAAGTGACTCCAGCCCCATGGAACTCTGTTCTCCCAGAATGCACAGCCTCACTCAGATTCTGTCCTGAAATGCCCAGAACTACAGTTCTTCTAGGCTACATAAGTCCTGGTGTTGATCGAAAGCCTGTTTTTGGCATCCACGCCCATTTTCACATTCACAGGGCTGACACTGAATACGATGCAGTGTAATATAGCATAGTATAGTATAATTTATACCTGTTGGAGCAACAGCTTAACTATTTTCCAGCCTTCTCATCTCTTACTTCTAGAAACTCTTAGAAAGCCTGAAGTGGACTTCATGCTGGCTTTAAGGACAGGAGCATGGGGACATAACTGAGTAATCTGTTCCAGGAAGAAAAAAAGAAGCCCTGAGGCAATTGGAGGCAATAACTAGGAGGCAGTGGAAAGGAGACAGGTGAGCCATTCCTGGGACTGGAGACAGAAAAAAAAAAAAAAAGAGAGAGACAGAATGGTTGTGCAAAGCCTCTATCCCAAGAGGACAGTCATCCTTCCCCATTTCCTAATCTCACCAGAATCCTGGACCCAGACCAGGGTTTTCCTGGGCTGCCACATAAGAGCATAAGAGAAGTGGGTGGTGGTGTCGTCCACTGGTGAGGGGGACAGGATTAGAGACAGATGGACTTGGATTCTGTCTTGGTTCGTCTCACTAGCTACATCACCACTGGGCAAGCTGCCTGAAAGGGAATAACAGGGCCTACCTCACGGAGGAGACCGAAGCATCCAGTGACATAATGCAAGTGAAGCATCCAGCACAGCACCTGGCCCATGGTTAGTACTTCATAATCTTGATCAGCTATGATCATCCTTACTCGCAAGAAAGAAAAAGCACGGGAATGATCCTATTCCCAAGACCCAAACGGAGCAGTGCTCCCTGTCTGCCAGGTTGACTCACGGTGGTTAGAGGGTTAGGCCTAAATTAATCCACTTAAAGGTATATTGTGGTGGAAGTAGGTTTTTGTGGCTTAGCTGGGAATCTGACATTATCGCAACTGTCATTCCAGACAAGACTCCATCACTTAGTGCAGTGAAAGTTACCTTAGTAGGTCTGCATTGACTCTACTAATCCCAGGATGGGGCCACTACTGAAAACTTCACTGAAACTGCCCTATTAAAACCGCCAGGAGCTAATGTGCAAGACACACAGGAGGAAAAGCAATGCCATCACTTCAAAGTTAAGCACTTTATAGCTCTGGACCCAGGCGGTGTTTCAAATCCATCCAGTTGATAATAAAAACCAGTTTGGATATTCAAGAAACCACTTCCCTTCATAAACAAAACCAACCCTTCATCACTACCCTGGATACAGGGCCTAGTCTTGATTTCAGGAGGACCGTCTATCAGATGATAATCCTACATGATCTCTAGGATTCCTTCTCCTCTTAAAGTCCTGGTTTCATGTTGTAATGATGTCTCTGCCAGCTGAACCCTGCCCCAGAGCTGAGTACCCGTCCACCAACCTTCATTCTGTTAAGACCTTGATTTCAGCCAGGTCACAGAATATGCCAGTCTCTCAGAGTCCACTCAGAGATGGCTGCTGGACGGTGCTTTGCAACATCTGTTAGAAAAGCAATATATTTACCACATGGTCCTTAGTTCAGCATTCTGCCTTGGGAGGCCCCCCTATGTGAGACTCACATCTGTTAGAACATCTGCAAAGAGAAGAGGCACTTCCCCTTAAACATCCTGAAACTTGCATGTAATTTACTAGACATTACATAGAAGTAGCTGTTGCTAGCTGGCTATGAAGAGATTAGATAGTACCTTGGGTTGTTTCTACAACTCCAACCAAAAACACTCTGAAGAGTCATTACCAAAGACACTTGGCTAAAGCTCATCAATGGTTTCCTTCTTTTTATTATACAACTTACACAAGATTCAAAAAGAATTTAAGGTGGCTGATAAAAACAATATTAATTAAAACAGATTAAGAAATTAGGGTAGGAGGAATGAAAGAACAAAAGAAGAGCCAGGACACAGAAACACATGCTATTAACTTGATAAATATTTACTGAATTTCAACCGCAATAACCAAGGCAGGAAACAAAAAATATCAGCAGCTATAAGTTTTATATTTCCTATGCAAATAAAAGCTTTTTTTTTTTTTGCTTTTTAGGGTCACACCCACAGCACATGGGGGTTCCCAGGCTAGGGGTTGAATTGGAGCTACAGCTGCCAGCCTACACCACAGCCACAGCAATGAGGTATCTGAGCTCTGTCTGTGACCTACACCACAGCTCGTGGCAATGCTGGATCCTTAACCCACTGAGGCCAGGGATCGAACCCACAACCTCACAGTTCCTAGTCAGATTCGTTTCCACTGTGCCATGATAGGAACTCCCCATCTTTTTTTTTTAATGGCCAAACCCAGGGTGCATGGAAGTTCCTAGGACAGGGATCAAATCCAAGCCGCAGTTGAAACCTATGCCACAGCAATGCCGAATTCTTAACCCACTTTGCCACAGCAGGGACTTCCTGAAATAAAAGCATCATGGTTGTTCAGGATACAGATTTTCTTTCTTTTTTTAAGTTTTATTGGCGTGTAGTTAATTTATAAGGTTCTGATAATTTCTGCTGTATAACAAAGTGACCCAGTCATACATATAGACACATTCATTCTCTCTCAGATTCTTTTCCCACATAGATTATCACAGAATACTGGCCAGAGTTCTCTGTGCTATACAACAGGTCCGCCATTAGCCAATCATTCCATATACCTCAGTGTGCACATGCCAATCCCAAACCCCCAGTCCACCCCTCCCACCCAGGATACAGATTTTCTGGGAGACATTTCCCTTACGGGTGGCTGCAGGAGACAATTCTGTAAAAAGGATTCTACATGAGGGTCAAATCAGGGCAGCCCAAGAACATGGCTTTCTGATAGTTTGGCTGGATCCAACGATATTGACTCTCCAGAGGAATGGAAGAGTTACAGAGCCTTCTGGCAATGCTCCATGAATATCATTTATCACAACCAGTCTTTTGAGTAACAAAAATATGGGCAGCCTCTAACATGCCAAGTCCAAACACTCATACTTTTGAATGCTAACACTCTTTGGCTCTGGTGCTGCATTCAGCTTTCTTGTGGGCTACTTTTTCCCTGAAACTCTCCCTTATGGACCCCATCTTGCCTCTCTGGGTTCTTCTGTCTCTCTGGCTGAGCCTCAGTCTCCCTGGCTGCTCTTCTTCCAACCTCCTCCTTCTCGGAGGTGCTTCCATTATGTGGCTGACTCCTGCCGCCCTGCTAACTCTCATCCACATTCACGTTTTCTGAACCTCTGTCTCCTGCTTCTGAACCTTGGATTCCTTTCTAAAGGGTGCCTCTAGGGAGCGCCCGCTGTGGCTCAGCAGGTTAAGAACCCAATTAGTATCCATGAGGATGTGGGTTGGATCCCTGGCCTCACTCAGTGGGTTAAGGATCTGGCATTGTCGTGAGCTGTGGTGTGGGCCTGCAGCTGCAGCTCCAATTCGACCCATAGCCAGGGGACTTCCACATGCCACAGGTGAGGCCCTAAAAAAATAAAGGGTGCCTCTACCTGGCTCCTAGGAAGGCCCTTCAAACTCCCAAAGCCAGCACCATCTTTCCCCTTCCTCCTGGCTGCTGCCCCCTTCACCCCAATTCTGTTCCTTCCTCCGAGAGGCCCAGTTGCTCAAGTGGAAAACACCCTTTATTCTCTCTCCCTTCTAGGCCACACTCCATCTGTCCCCTAGACAGTCGGCTGTGCCTCTAGAGTCCACCCTCTCCCACTGCTGTCCTCACAGTCACCGCCAGCAGCACTGAGCCCTACCAGCTCTCACCATGAGCTACTGCGATAGCTTCCTAAACTGGTCTCCCTGACTCAGCTCTTACCTCTCCAGCCCATTCCAGAATTCTATTTATACAGCACAATCTGATCACATCTCTTTCTCATGTTTCAAAACTTCCAGTGGTTTCCTAGCAGCCTCCAGACAAGGTCCAACCCGTTAGATGGCACCAAGAGCCTGGGCTTGATTCTCCTTGTCTTCTCATCACCCTCCCGCCCCACTCCAAACCTGTTCCCCCTGCAGACCCAGCTTGTTCATTACCCTTTCCTCAAGTAATTTCAGCCTCCTGCAAAGCCTTAACCTATCTTCTCTACCCAGTAAATGCCTGCTCATCCCTTAACATGCAGCTCAAATAAGACCCTAAGCAGGAGTTCCCGTCGTGGCTCAGTAGTTAACGAATCCGACTAAGAACCATGAGGTTGCGGGTTCCATCCCTGGCCTCGCTCAGTGGGTCAGGGATCTGGCGTTGCCGCGAGCTGTGGTGTAGGTATCGGATCCTGCACTGCTGTGGCTGTGGTGTATGCCGTCAGCTGTAGCTCCGATTGGACCCCTAGCCTGGGAACCTCCATATGCTGCAGGTGCGGCCCTAAAAAGAAAGAAAACAAAAATAAAAAAAACATCTTGGAAAGCAGAGTGAGCAATATGGCCAGTCTTCCTGTTACTTCACCAGGGAACCCCATCCCACCCCTTAGCCTCCTCTAACCCTCACTAAGTCAGGTCTCCCCATGCATGGTGTAGTTTTACTTTTATTGAGGTGATCATTTGTGTCTCATACACTCAAATATCTAATACTATTTACTGAATAAAGGAATGCCTTTTGGAATATGGGCACTGTGTGACCTTGATTTCTCTTTAACTGCTGCTCCCCCAGGGCACAGCTGGGGCCCCAATTAGTTACAAACCATCCATCCCAAATCTGCCAATACAATTCTATTGTTCAGCTGTCAGCATGCCTTTGGCCTTCTCACTTTAATCTCCCAATTCAAATAAATCCAAAACTCTAGACTCTGACATCTGTGGCTGGGCTCCCTGCCTTTCGGCGATTGGAATTTGGAAACTGAATTTAAAACTCAAGAGGAAAAAAAAAAAGGGGCAGAGGCACTTTCAAAAGGAGGCCTGTATGTCCAAAGTCCCAGCCATCACCAGCGCAAAGACGAATGTGTTTGTTCTAAGAGTTCAACTACCATCTAGTGTTGCCATTTACTGAAGGAGAAGAAAAGGAATAGAGTCGGGGATAGAGACTGATTCTAGAGCAAACTTCTGGATTTATCCTGTTATGGGAATGGCAGATAGATTTTCATAGGACTGAGAGCCTCCTTTCTTTTCAGGCCTGCCACACCAAGTGGAGCCACGTGCGTTTCCAATGCAACTTTTTCATATAATTTAAGAAAGCTTGGGAGTTCCCATAACGACTCAGTGGTAATGAATCTGACTAGCATCCATGAGGATGTGGGTTCAAACTCTGGCCTCGCTCAGTGGGTTAAGGATCCAGCGTTGCCGTGAGCTGTGGTGTAGATGGCAGACACAGCTCAGATCTGGCATTGCTGTGACTGTGGTGTAGACCAGCACCTACAGCTCCGATGTGATGTCTAGCCTGGGAACTTCCATATGCCACAGGTGCAGCCCTAAAAAAGCTTAAAAAAAAAAAAAACACTCCACAAAGTTAGTGGTTAATGGGTCAGTCTTCCTACTAGACTGTGTGAGCCATTCCCGACCATGGCAAGAGACTGAGTAAGGGCTAGCCCAAGAGCTATCTGAAAGATGAGGAAAAGGCTCAAGAGAAGTTAAGTAATTTCTCCAAGGTCAGTCGTTCCACTAGAAAGAACCAGAACTGGGGAACCCTGAGAACCCCTCTCCCCCAGGGCATCTTTCAACCTAGACAAAACAGAGCGGTCCGAAGATGTGCATCTTCAGTGCCTGGGCCCTTCTAGAACAAGCCAAACACCTCCTGGAGCAAGAGTCTAATTCAATTAACTATAATGCAGAACAAAGATGTCAACTTCTCTTAAAACGTCTCCAGGCTCCCAGGGTTGGCTCAACACGTCAACTTGCAGAAATCTGAGAAAAACAAATGAGGCAAGGGAATAACCTGAACCAGACGGCGGGACAGCAGATTAGGCAAAAAAAAGCTAGTTTTCAGTACTTGTCATCTCTTCCTGCTAATGGGATATTTAGCTTTAAGGCTGCAGTCATCTGTGGGGATACTTTTTCCCTCAAATCCTAAAGAAAACAAATTAAGAATCATGTAAGCAAAACTAACCAAAAGCCCTATCTAATTTACATTTACATAAGACATATGTTTATACCATTAGCACAGCAAATACTGGAGGAGAATTCATTTCTCCTTTTTTTGGGGGGTGGGGGGAGGCTGTGCCCACAGCATGTGGAAGTCCCTGGGGTCAAGGATTGAACCCAGGCCACAAAAGTGACAATACTGGATCCCTATCCCACTGAGCCACCAGGGAATTCCTCATTTACACTTTACGGTCCATTTGGTGGTGGGTCAATTCAGACAGGGACCCTCCCCCACAACAGACAAAGACCAAAGTGGTAAGAGAAGACATAAAAGGGAAAAAATAGAATGGATGACACACAGGAACACACAAGCAAAAGAAAAAGAGGCAAAGTAGAAAATAAGGGAAACGAGGCCAAAGGTTAAGGAAGTTTAGCAGTTGGTTTCTGCCAGGGAGGACAGCTACGTCGGTGATTTTTCCAGACTTCAGATGTGTGTGGGGTGGACTGCTTTCGAAAAACCTGGAGAACTGGGGGTAGGGGAAGATATTATTTGCGTGCTCTTGTTAGATTTCCCCACCCTGAAAATTCTGATTTTGTAGGCTTTTTGGCTGGGCCAGGATTTTTTTTTTTTTTTTTTTTGCCTCTCCGTTCCAGGGACTAAATCCCTGCCACAACTGTGACCTTACACTACACCACAGCTGCGGCAACGTGGATCCTTTAACCCACTGAGCCAAGCCAGGGAGTGAACCCGAGCCTCTGCAGTGACCTGAGCCGTTGCAGTCGGATTCTTGACCCACTGCGCCACAGCAGGAACTCCTGGGCCAGGACTTCTTAAAGCCATCAGGTTTGAGAAGCCCTAGGGAAGGTCTCACTCTTGATGCCTATTATCATCCTCTGTGTCAGCCACTGTTCACAGGTCTTCAGCCTCCAGAGTTCTACTGTGAGATTAAGTTACAGTCCACATCTACGGGGTTATTCTCAACTGCAGCAATGGCAGCCCAGGCAATACCTCCTGCCCACATTCCACGTGCCTCTTGAGCATTCCTTCTCCGTTACCTCTCACGTTCATACCTCCGTGCCTTTGCACACACTCTTCCAGCTTGTTTCTGCATGTTTAAATCCTCTTCATTCTTCCCAGCCTCATCTCCAAAATGCCCACCCTCTTTCGGTATCTCTGCAATGACTTTAAACTCTTTCTACCTTGGGTTGACACATATGCCTTAATCCCTCCTATTTGAGGATATGCACTTAGGGGCAGGGGCTATGTTATACTTATCTTTATCTCTCAAAGGTCTTATGATCTGATTACCCGGGGAAAATAAAACAAAACCAAGGTTGAGCCTCAGCCCGCGGCCAGAGAAAGGTTCCTCTTCTCCATCTCAAAATAGGAATCAAAATTTTCCTGATTCAGATGGGATTACGTTCCAAGTCTATGCTCTCTTGCCCCAGGTAAACCCAACCAGAACATCACGGGAAAACAAATCATTAGGCTGGTCACTATTTCCTATAACTCAATTTTACATCAGATAGAACAAAGCCACTTTCTCCAGCCCAGACAAACTCAACCACTGTTTACACCCAGAAGACCTGGTCTGAGCCTTAGTGGCACCCGTCTGCCATTTGACTATCAAGCCTTCCTTTTGTGGCAAGAAACACCCAAGGGAATTCAAGATACCAGAGGCTAATTTCATTCTGAGCTGGAAATCTCGTTTCAGATAAAATCAACTAAGTCTGGACATGCTACATTCTCAGGATCATGGGGCAGGGCTACCACCCTGGAACTCAGGAGACAGGAGAGTATGGTGCTGCTGACCCAGCCAGGAAACAGGAATTCGGGTGGCAGCGCCACAACTCACTGCCCCATCACAAAGGTAGGCTTTGCTTAATATTGAGACATTATGGGTTATTTAGGGTTTTAGTCAGTAGTTGGTAGTCTTCCAGAATGGACAGGAGCACAAGAGCTCTGGGGGCATTTCTGCTGTGGCTTAGAGGGTTAAGAGTCCAACTAGTATCCTGAGGATTCAGGTTCAATACCTGGCCTTGCTCAGTGGATTAAGGATCCAGCACTGCCCCAAACTGCAGGTGAGGTCCCAGATGTGGCTCAGATCTGGCGTGGCTGTGGCTGTGGCAGTGGTGTAGGCCAACAGCTGCAGCTCTAATTCAACCCCTAGCCATGGGTGTAGCCAAAAAAAAAAAAAAAAAAAAGCCCTGGGCCTGAGAAATAAAAGGTATGGTTTAGTCTATGCTTGCCCTAATTAGTTCTGTGTCTTAAGCAAGTCCTTTTTTGCTTATTTGAGCCTCAATGTTTGTATATCTAAAATGTATCACAAAATGGATTTTAATACCCAATCCAGCATATATCCAATTAACAGAGTTATAAATCATTAACTTGAAAGTAGAGAAAATAAAAACTATAAGGTTTACACTGGAAAAAAATTAGGATGCAGGGTCCCACAGTTACTAAAGTTAAGCCACAAAAGTGGTTCTGTGCTTCCTGGCAGCCAAAGCAAAAAGAGAAATATGATCAGTTATATCCACTCACCCACAAAGAACAATCATGCCAGTTCCTTGGGAGAGGCAAAGCTTTTCCTGGCACTGAGTTCTGAAGAAATTTCTCCAATTAACAGAGAAAGTAAGTTGTAGCTTAAGTTTTCAACAATATAAACTCTTAAAAGAAATGCAGTAGCAAGTTATATAAAGTTATTTTGGACAGCGTCCCTCCTTAAAAGCAAAGGGCAGGACACCCAAGTTCAGCTCAGTGAAAACACTTCTGGAGGGGCTAAGCTAACACTGCCAAAGTATGAAGCTTTCAGTTGGCCCAGTTTAATTCAAGGATAAAACTAAGACCAGGTAGACAACATGTCCTTCCAAACATTTCTATAAATATTCTCTCTTCCACATAGATGTTTATTAAGAGTTGGGCAGCAGTTTGCAATTAGATTACTTCTAAATTCCACTCCAATTCTGATAAATCTAAGTAACATTTTTGGTCTTCATTTTTTTATACCACTTTAGATTAGGTAGTTTCCCTCTTACTGCCCACTCCCAAATCAATGGATGGGGAATTCCTCCTAATGAGAGAGAGAAGGAGTCAACTATTAATATTAGTGTTGCTATTAATAGCTAATACCAAAGTGCATATGTGCCAGGCACTGTGCCTGGGTTCCCGTGGAATCTCTCATCTAATCCTCCCATCAATCCTGTGTGATAATGACTATTATTAGTTCCACTTTACAAATAAGGAACAGAGATTTAGAGAATTTTAGCAAATTGTCCAAGGTCACAGAGCCAATTATTCAGATCCTTCTGGTTCCAAAGCCAAGGCTCTCAGCTCTAGTATAGTGCCTCCTAGTATTAAGGAAATGTAATTACTGCTAGAAATGCTTGTTTGTCAAGAGAACAGCAATGCCTAGAATAAGGTTAGTGGGGGAGGAAACAGTTATTAACAATGAAATGACAATGGAGCTTTTAGAGACTTTGGCACCTATGAAAAGAATGAAAGGATGAAAAATTGTGTGAAAAGCAGAAGTCCAAAAGAAACTAATTTCAAGGGAAGAGAAATTCCCAAGAAAAGGTAAACTCCTTTTCCTTTTGAAAATAAAGTATTATTTCCTATTCTTAAAAACTCTAACCCTCTTGGTCATTCATTCATTCATTCATTCATTCCACCAACAATTAGATAACTATCCCATGCTTCTCCCTGCCAGGCACTGTCAGCAGTGAGCAAGCAGAGGAGCTTCTGATTCAGCCATCAAGCAGACAACCATTTCCAGTATTAAAGTGCTTTGAAAAAAAAACAAAATTAAAGGGACTATGGGAGGATGAGGGACAGGGAAGCAGGGCAGTTTCAGACAACAGGTCAGGGAGGGGCTCTCTGAGACCCAAGTGAGGGAAACCAAGAGAAGGCAGGCAGAAAGGCCCAATGACAAAAACAAACCTTACATGTTTTAGAAACCTCAGGAAGGCTAGTGCAACTGAAGCCGGAGAGAAGCAGAGCAGACTAGGTGAGGACTGGTAGGAAATGAGGTGGGAAAAGTCCGGAGAGGGGGTCAGGTCCTGCAATGACTTCAGGGAAAGGGGCTGGATTATTTCTGAAGGGCAATGGGAAGCCAGGGAAGTTGTAAACATGGGAATGGCATAATCCTATTTACTTTTAAACCCTCCAGGGCTACATTCACAGCTCCCAGGGTAGGTGCAGGTCCTATAAGATACAAGTATATTAGTACTTACACATATACGTACAAAAAAAGACTTTGGTTTGGGATAATACCATTAAGCTTTCCACTCTTAAAAGAATACCTTTAGCCTGCAGGCCCTGGATTTCCATCATTGGAGTCTAAAATTCAAAAGGACACTTCCTTTTCCAGAGTTTTATACCCCTTCAAGCTAAGGGAATGGAGTTTCTATCGTGGTTCAGCGGTAACGAACCCAACTAGTATACATGAGGACATGGGTTTGATCCCTGGCCTCGCTCAGCAGGTTAAGAAACCAGGATTGCTGCGAGCTGTGGTGTAGGTCACAGATGCGGCTCGGATCCCTCACTGCTGGGGCCGACAGCTGTAGCTCCAATTCGACCCCTAGCCTGGGAACTTCCATATGCCATGTGTGCAGCCCTTTAAAAAAAAAAAAGAAAAGAAAGGAAAAGAAATGCAAGCTAAGGGAATGCAACTGTCAGAGCAACCAGTGGTTTGGTGGACAGACCTCAGGTAAATGCCAAGATAATTTACAAAAATTTACAAAGAAAACTGACTCAGAGCTCCATTTGAATCCCACCTGACCTGTCTCTTCCCCCTGCTTTTCCTATCCTAGGACATCCTATCACTTACCATCCTTCTGCTGCTTTCTTTTTTCCCATAGGCTCAAAACTAAATGTTCTAAATGTGAGTTGCTTGACCAAACTGAACATTATTAATTTCAACCGTGTTAGTGTTCCCATATAAGGCAGACTCTTGGCTGGAAGCACCACAGTTGAATTTGAGTTTGGATAATTCAGAGTTCTTTTTGAAGCTAAATTGCAGCTTCGATAAATTCGAGGAAACTTCTTTTACCAACATGTTGGGACACAGTTAACTAAGAGGGAAACAACATGTGGATGCATCAGGTGTGTGTATATTTATGCTTGAAAGTAGAGACAGAGGTAACAGCATCAGAAACTAGAGGACTAACAAGATCCACCTGCACACAGGCGCTGAGCTGTTACAAAACAAAGAACCAGAGCTACAGTAGGTAAGGAGATTTGCACCTCTTCTTATTAACAACTGTTGACAGACAAGCCCCTGGCACCCCCCGACCCCCAACAAAAATAAAATCACCAGTCTTCCCTTCCCCCAGATTATACAGACTGGAATACCCAGATATTAAATAAACAAAATCAACCTATTCTGCTGGCCAGTTGTTAACATCCCAGGCACAATGACTGTGTCATCCACTCAAAACCATTAAAATCATTCAAACTGAAAATTCACACAATCCGTGGATAACACAGCAAGCTCAACAGCACTACTCCTAGAAACATCCAGTGGTAAAGGACAGAGAGCAGCAGCCCTCAAATGGGCTGGAGCAGGGTTGTGTGGGGAAAGAGGGGGGCCTGTCTCTTCAGACCAATGCTTCATGGATGCTGAAAGCAAAAAACACTATACCCTTACTTTTCAAAGCCTGGGCTGGTGGGACAGATGAGTGATCCTGGATTTACAGTGTGGGTCACAGATCTGACTAAGGCTTTGCATACTTCACATCTAAGTTAATGCCCTTCATTGTTCATTGCACCCAATTCCCCCTAGATCGGGGTTTCTTTTTTTTTTAGGGCCACACCCGCAGCATATGGAGGTTCCCAGGCTAGGGGTCGAATCGGAGCTACAGCTGCCGGCCTATGCCACAGCCACAGCAACGCCAGATCCAAGCCACATCTGCAACCTACACCTATGCCACTGCCACACCAGATCCAAGCCACATCTGCAACCTACACCTATGCCACAGCCATAGCAATGCCGGATCGTTAACCCACTGAGCAAGGCCAGGGATTGAACCCGCAACCTCATGGTTCCTAGTCAGATTCACTAACCACTGCGCCATGACAGGAATTCCTACATCAGGTTTTCTTATCAATCCCCTGCCTTACTACCTTATGGCCCACTTATTAAAAATGTGCCCTGGAGTTCCCACTGTGGTGCAGTGTGTTAAGAACCTGGAGCTGCTCTGATTGCTGGAGATTTGCGGGTTCAGTTTCTTCCCCAACTCCTCAATCTCTGGTCCAGGAACTTCCATATGCCACAGGTGCAGCCTTAAAATTAAAAAAGAAAAAAAGAAAGAAAAAGTGCCCCACTGAGAATAAAAAACTCCAGAGTGTACTCACAAACTGCATTTTTTAAACACTACCCAGGTCATCTATTTATTTATTTAGTCTTTTTAGGGCCGTACCCACGGCATATAGAGGTTCCCAGGCTGGGCGATGAACTGGAGCTGTAGCCGCTGGCCTACGCCACAGCCACAGCAACGTCAGATCCAAACTGTGTGTGCAACCTATACTACAACTCATGGCAACGCAGGATCCTTAACCCACTGAGTGAGGCCAGGGATCGAACCTGCATCCTCATGGATGCTAGTCAGATTCGTTTCCACTGAGCCACAAAGGGAACTCCATACCCAGGTTATCTTTATGCACATTCAAATTTAAGAACCTCTGCTCTAGAGCCATGTTTCTTCAACTGTGGGCAGTGACCTGTTTGGTGAAAAAACCCAAATTAATGAGTCATGACCAGCAGTTGATTTTTTTTAATTAAGTAGGAAAAAATTATAAATAGAACACACTGTAGTAAGGGCAGTTATTTCCCGACACTTATGCAGTTGTGGACCTCTGTGCAGTGTTGTCAAATGTATTCCTCACTGTGCATCCCACTCAGAGTTTGAAAACCACTCTCCTAGAGAGTAAAAGGAAAACGATATTCCTGTGCATGGTGTTTATTTTCCATTTTCCACCCCTAAACTCCAAGCTTCTGGATTTTAGTTCAAGCACAAAATATCCAGACAGAAAGGCTGTTATCAAATCCTAAACTGATAAGGCAAGGCCAAAGTGAGGAGGGGGATGAGCCCAAGGCCACCACCCTGCTCCAGCCTGAGACCCTTATCATGGAGCTGAGGATAAGGAAAGGTACTAAAGGGAAGTTTGCACCACCCTTCTCAGGCTGAACCCGTTCCTTGGTAAAGAACTTGGAGCCACTCATTAGCACAGATTAGGAAAATTAAAATGTCCTTCTATGTGGGTGGGGATGGGCAAGGGGAGGCTTTGTCTCAGTATAAGGGACAGATAGAACTCAGGTTCGGTCCAACTTTGCAGTCCATGGCAGTGACTAGATCAAAGGAAAGTCAGGGAGGGAAGGGTGAATCCAGGTCCAATGCTCATAAGGCCCTGAATCAGGAACGCACTGAAGAGCACCAAGCATGAGAAGCCAAGTCCCACCCTAGGGCCAGAAGTTGCCCTGGGCAAATCACTTAAATTCTCAACTCAATCCCCCAGGTTCCTCCAAGGCTAATGTGAGCAAATGGAGCACAGGGAATAAAAGTTTCCCTTTCGCCCTATGCAGGGAATCCCATCTTGCACATCTTGCTGGACCCGAAGAGAGGAACATGAGAGGAAGAGCAGGAGAAAAAAAGATGAGCTGTTGCGTCAGATTTTAGGGCTTACTGAAAAAGAGCATCAAGCCCTTTGGACAAAGTGACAAGGAGGCAAAAAGCAGAAATCCCGGCAAAGCCCTGGAGCAGTTTCCTGTGCCTCAGGGCTGTGGGAGGGTCAGCTACACGCAGAACAGAGGACACTCACTCTCTTGGCTTTGTAAGCTCTTGTAAGCTGAGAGTGAAGTCAAAAGTGGCAGTCTCCTGGGCTGGGTCCAAAAGAACAGGTGGTTCCCCCCCAACACCCGTCAAAGAAAGAAAAGCCACCACTTGGATAAAGGCACCCAGAGGAGGTCATTGGCCAAAGAGGGTGAACTTGAAGCTGTGAGAGGTCGGGGCAGCCCCTCAGCACCAGTTCCCGGGAGGTACTAGCTGGAGAGGCCCCTACATTCCGCTGGGCAGGAGAGAAGTCGCGCCCACCCCCTTGGCAAGGGCACTGGGGAGGCGCCGAGAAGCGGCCAGGCAGGAACTCGGCTGCGGTTACCTCGGCCCGGAGCTGGCCAAACGCTCCTGGGAGTTTCGACGGCGGCCAGTCCCCCAAAGGCGGGGGCACTGAGGGCGGCGCCCCCAGATCCAGTGTCTCCAGCGGAGACCTAGCGTCCTCGGGGACAGAAAATGCGCAAAGTCCCCACCCTGCCCCCACGTAGTTTGAACCCGCGGGAACTATGCTAAGGAAGAAGCAGCGACCAGGTGTTCAGGTTTCCCCCACCCCAACCCCGCCGCCTAGCCGCGCGCCCCAGACTAGCCTGGCTCGCCACACAGGTCTCCAGCCCCGACCCGGGAACCCGGGCCACCTGGGCTTCCGCTGCGGGCCACCGCCAGGGCTCCGCAGTGTTTGTAAACAAACCGGTCACGTGGCCCCGGCGGCCCGCTCCCCGCCCCCTGAGCCCGCGGCCCCCCAGGGGGACCCCCCAGCCAGACCCCGCCTCGGCTGCGAGGGGCAGAGGGCGCCGCGCGCTCTCGGGGAGCCGGGCCGCAGGAGCCACGGGACCAGAGCCCAGTGCCCGGGGCCGGGCGCCCAAACTGACAGCGCGCCCCACGCCCACGCACGCCCGGCCCGCGCGGCGCTCGCGTCTGCTTACCCGGCAGCAGGCAGCCCCGTCAGGCCAGCGCTGAGCTCGGCTCCGCGGGGGTGCGCAGCAGCGAAGGACCGCCCGGCCGGATCCCGGGCTCTGGGCGCGCTCTTAAAGCCACAGTCTCCGCCACTGCCGCCGCCGCCACTCCGCATCCCTCCGGGTCGGGGCCGGGGGCTGCCCGGTGACGGACGCACCCCCGCGCCTATCCCCTCGGCTCAGCACATAGCAACACGTAGCGGGTTGGCTCGGCCCGGCCGCAGCCCATCCGCCCTGAGCCAATCAGCGAAGGACGGAACTCCGCCCCCTGCTTCCCCTGCCTCCCACCCCCCACCCCTCGGCCCCGGTCGGGCTTGGGTGCGGGGAGTGCGACGGGTGCCCGGTCTGGCCCGCTGGGGCTCAGCCAGTGGAGTCTGTCCAAGCAGGGCAGCTGGCCGGAGGCACAGCGAGAAAGGGTGATGTGGTTGGGTAGGCTCTCCGCGCTGAGGAGGAGACCGTTTATTTGAGTTTGGAGTTTGTCCCCAGGTCAAGTCTGGGATTTTCAGAAGCCGGGGAAGGGAGAGAGGAGGCTTTTTACAGTGTTTCTCCTGCTCGGAGCGGCCAGGAGAGTAACTCCCTCCTCACGCCTTAGCCATCCCTAACTCAAATTCTAAGTTACCTGAAGAGGCTCTCAGGACCCGGAGCAGCTGAATTTAATAAGATAGTGACAATCCGACAGGACCCTAGCCAGGCCCTACTCAGAAGCGAGCCATTTCCCCTTTTCTCACTGCTCTGCCTAAATTTGGCTAATTAAAAGTGGGAAAGACACATTCGGGGACTTGGAAGGCACCTAGCCCCCAACTGCTGCCGATTTCCCGAGGCTTTTGAAGAGAAATGATTTGCCCGGGAGAATAGGATGGTCAGTGACCACAGGGGAGGCAGCCACGTTATGGGTCAGTGGAGTGGTGTTTTCAAGGAAGAGAAGGTTAAAAAACAGCCCAGGCAGTCAGGAAATCTAGGGAGGCACCAGGTGGGTGGAGTGGGGCAGTCTCCCAGCAAGAAAACAGGTCAGTTTGGGAAAGAATGCTGTCAGGGAACAAGGGCAGAGAGCAGCCCGGCCTTTTCAGTTGACCATTGCGATTCTGCAATCCCTCAGAGAGCAGTAAGAAGCCCCACGTTTTATTGAGTTGCTGACAGAATGTGAGATGCTTCTGGAGGTGCTGCTGACTTCTATCTCCTTCTACACACTGGTTTGCTCGGAAAGGGAGAATGGTACTGGGATAGATCCCCAGATGCCTCGGACCACCTGCCCAGGTATCGCAACTCCACCCAACTGTCTTTAAAATAGATGTGATTCCGTTAATATACTTTGCATTCAAATTGTATTCAGTTAATACATATTGCATGGTTTGATAGGAATCCAGTCCTAATGTTAGTAAAAAAACAACAACAAAAAGTCAAATTTGCAGTTCTCTATAAGCTGGAGCAGGTCACTGTTCACAACGGACAAATTTGGAAAATCTAAAACAGAAAAAAACCAAAGGAAAAATGCTTTTCAGATAAGAAAAAATCATGACCAAAGAAAGGTTTAATACTTAATCCTTAATTTAAGAAGAGGTGGTAGATTCTTTAGATGATCAAGAGCTGGATTTCTGCCCTGATCTGCCTTGTAGGCATATTTTTTTGTCTCTCTAGGCCTTGGTTTCCACTGTTTAAAACAAAGATTGAAATAGGATTATCTCTAAAGTCCCTTCCAGTCCAGCTCTAAAATCTAAGCAGGGCCAGGAAGTCAAACTTGTTAGGACATTTCGGGCAATATTCTCATAGTGAATATTTGTGTTGCCAGATCATCTCTCCCCATCAGTGGATGTTGCCTTAGTTTAACATCCTAGGATATTGGATGTTATGTAACAAGATTGGTGGCTACTGTTTCTGTTTAAATAAAAGATAATGTTAGCTAAGGAGGACAAGCCTGGTGCCTGGGTTCAGAGGGAGATCTGAGGACCCCTGCAGGCCTGCTGTGTGTATGCAGGGAACTGGAAGAGTGGAACAGGGCTGCAAAAGACCTGGAGACAATAGAACCAACCAGGCAGCCAGCAAAAAAGATATAAGCCTCATCATGCCTCCTCCCAGTCAGAAGAGCCAGGCATTGTGAGTTGTTAGGCAAGAAGGTAGAAGTGAAACAAAATAGTAGAAGCAACTTCTCTTCCTCTCTGAAAGCAACTCTAGTGGTCCGTCCTCAGTATACATTTACTCAGAGCCTATTCTGTGCAGAATTTCCTGCTTGGCTTGGACCATGGTATTCTGAAGACCCTGCTTACTAAGAGGAGAGATGAAGGGGCCAATGAAGAGTGTGTGAGAATGGACAGATATTTTTATCCATGGGACAAAAAAGAGATGGAAAATTAGAGAGATGTAAATTTGTTCTGATTTAACCAGAGGGTTTTGTTGCTTTTTTTTCTTCTTCTTCTTTTTAACCCTAGCAATGAAAGTTTGAGAAGTTCCTAGCCTCCCAGGTAGGATATCACCTTGGCTTTGTCGGTGGCCAGGACCCTCGTCTGCTCTGTGTATGCCAAAATTCCTTCATTCTTTTCCTGCCTTCCCTCTCTCCAATCCCACATTCCTACCTGTTGCCACATCCACACCACCTTCCCCATGAAAAGATCACATTGTGTTTTTGCCACATGGTGTTTTGGTCACATTGTGTTTTTGTTTGTTTGTTTATGGCCACACCCTCAGCATATGGAAATTCCCAGGCCAGGGACTGAATCCCAGCCATAGCTGTGACCTAAGCCAAAGCTGTGGCAATGCCAGATCCTTTAACCCACTGCACCCAACCAGAGATCAAACCTGCCCCTCTGCAGCAACCCCAGCAGCCACAGTTGGATTCTGAACCCACTGTGCCACAGCGGAAACTCTGAAAAGTTCACTTTTATGTGCTCATCTTACTCAATCTCTCATAGCAATTAGTGGTTTTACATCTTCCTTTCCCCACGCCCAAACCAGTGCATCAGCAGGTCCTGTCAGCTGTACTTCAAAAATACATATTTGCTCTTGCACATCTGTCTCCATTGCTAACACCCTGCTGGGAGCCACCAACATCTCTTGCCCAGCTGATCTCCCTGTTTCCAGTTCATTCTCTACACGGCAGCCAGATGGCACTTCCTCAAAACAAACTTCTTGGAATGACCACGAAGCCCTACTAACCAGGCCAACCTCTCTGGTCTTTCCTCGTTGCTCCTTTGCTCGCATTGCTCCAGTCAAACTGGCCACCTTTTTGTTCCTCAGATACACTGGGTCTAGTCTTGTTACAGTGTTTGTATTTCCTGTTTCCTCCCCTAGAACACTTTGCCTCCAGAAGGCTGTCACCTCACCACTTGGTTCTCAAATGCCTCCTCCGTGGAGGCCTCCCTGATACTTAATGTAAGATTAATGTACGCCTGCCAGAGTACTTGTTGTTTTACCTACTTGCATCTATTCGTGACACATATCACTCTCCAAAATTACCTTGTTCATGTATTTATTTGTTCTCTGTCTCATTCAGCTCTAAAGTGTAAATGCCATGAGAGCACCCGTGAATTTGTCTGCCTTGCTTCCTGTTGTATCCCCGTGCCAAGAACCGTGTTGGGCACTTGACCAACCTTTGTTGAAAAGGTAACTGAACAAATGAATGAATATGCCCACCACCTCACACCCCAGCCCCTGCAGTTTCTTTCACTTTCTTTTATCCCCCTTCCTGTTCCCTCTGCTTTATTCCTCATTCCATCTCAAAGCCTTTTGCTTGATGACTCAATCCAAAGACCAGATCAAATGTCACTTTGGAGGAATTTCCCCTGACCTCTCTAGAAAAACTTATCTTTCTCAGAGTTCACGTTGTGGATCAGTGGGTTAAGAACTCAACACTGTGTCCATGAGGATGAAGGTTCAATCCCTGGCCTTGCTCAGTGGGTTGAGGATCCCTTGTTGCTGCAAGCTGCAGTGTAGTTCGCAGACATGGCTTAGATCTGGCATTGCTTTGGCTGTGGCATAGGCCGGCAGCTGCAGCTCCAATCCATCCCCTAGTCTGGAAACCTCCATATGCCACAGGTGCTTCCCTAAAAAAGAAAAAAAAAAAAAAAGCAAACAAAACAAACAGAAAGAACCCCTGATCTTTCTCTTCTCAGTACCTTCCATAGCACTGTATTCATACCTCCATCACCTCACTCAGCACTCTGCCCTCCCTATTAAGAGTTCTCAGTCATCCATTCTCTCTGCCAGTCCCTTCTGGGCTGGAACCTTATCAGATCGTCTTTGTATTTTCAGCACCTGGCGCATGGGAGGGCTTCCCTCCAGGTTTGGGTCCGAGTTGAATCTAGTAGGGATCCAAGCGAGAATGGATAGTCTGTCCTCAGAGTCTACTGATCGACAGATAGCGGTCTTACTTCATAGTGTGCAAGAGTAACATGAAGCCTCAGGATATTCTGTAATGAAAGAGGTTGCCTACATTTTAAAATCATAGCACAGGAGTTCCCGTCGTGGCTCAGCGGTTAATGAATCTGACTAGGAACCATGAGTTTGTGGGTTCGATGCCTGGCCTCGCTCAGTGGGTTAAGGATCTGGCGTTGCCGTGAGCTGTGGTGTAGGTTGCAGATGCGGCTCGGATCCCGCATTGCTGCTGTGGCTGTGGTGTAGTCCGGCAGCTACAGCTCCGATTAGACCCCTAGCCTGGGAACCTCCACATGCCGTGAGTGCAGCCCTAAAAAGATAAATAAATAAATAAATATAATAAATAAATAAATAAATAAAATCACAGCACAAAACAAATGAAAAACTAAAAATAAAAAATAAAATCACAACAAAATGGAAACTTCCTGAACGCTAAAAGCTGCAGGCCCTCACACTCCCATACCACCTGGGAAAACACTCCCCTCTGCCTGTGTGGGGAGGGGGAGTTGCTCCTCAAAGGGTTCACTGTACTCACTCCTCCCATCTCCCCCCAACAAGGAAAGTCCCATGACATTACATCACAGAGGAGGGCTGGTGCCATCTTTCTGCAGACACGTCATGGCAACAGTGCTTTGTTCCTTTAGGTACAATAAATGCTTTCTCTGATCTTGTCCAAGTCCCTCACTTTCAGTCATGAAAATGGCTGATTATGTGCATGTCAGCTGGTAAGTGGGTAGGGTTTTACATCAGCCCCCCTGAACATACTCTGAACCAAAGAGCTGCTCTCATTTATTGAGCACATGTTGTGGATGAAACAGTTTCTATCCTGTCTTATTATTTTTAATCCTCAGACAACCTGAAAGATATGTATTTCCCTCATTTTTTAAAGCAGCTGATCCTGGAATTCCTGTTGGGAATTCCTACTGTGCTAGGAAGCATGAGGTTGCAGGTTCCATCCCTGGCCTTGCTCAGTGGGTTAAGGATCCGGCATTGCTGTGAGCTCTGGTGCAGGTTGCAGACACGGTTCACATCTGGCGTTGCTGTAGCTGTTGTGTAGGTAGGCGGCTACAGCTCCAATTAGACCCCTAGCCTGGGAAACTCCATACACAGGGAGTGCAGCCCTAGAAAGGGCAAAAAGAGAAAGAAAAAAAAAAAGGAGATATGAAAGGAAGATTAGTAAAAAAAAATAAAATAATAAAATAAAATATCAGTGGCTTACACACACACACACACAGGCACACACACACACACACACACACACACACAAAACACCCCACCCTCCCAAAAGAAAACCCACATTTATTTTTCTCTCATGAATATGTCAGGCAGCTATGGTGGCACTGCTCCAAGCTGAAGGTCAGAGGTTGGGTTTAGGTTGGCTTCTAGTATCTCTCTCTCTCTTTTTTTTTTTTTTTCATCTTTTTGCCTTTTCTAGAGCCACACCTGCGGCATATGGAGATTCCCAGGCTAGGGGTCTAACAGGAGCTGTAGCTGCCGGCCTTCGCCATAGCCACAGCAACATGGGATCCGAGCCGCATTTGCAACCTTCACCACAGCTCACGGCAATGCTGGATCCTTAACCCACTGAGCGAGGCCAGGGATCCAACCCACAACCTCATGGTTCCTAGTCAGATTCGTTAACCACTGAGCCACGATGGGAACTCCTCTAGTATCTACTCCTTTAGGGACCACTGATATGTAAGAAATACATGGTAACATATGATGCCTTTGACAGCCTCTACTTTGAATGACTGTCCCTTCTACCTGCAATCCACTTGTCAGAGAAAATCACATGGTCAAGCCCAAAGCCAAGACAGAATAGAAGTGTACTTCACCTTCGTTACTAAAAGAGTCTCAAAAGTCATGTGGCAGAGAGCAGGATGTATAACCCTATCGCAGAGTGGAGAACAACATTCCAGCCTGTTATAGTGCTCAATAAATGTATGTTGAATGAATGAACTGAGTGAAAAAAGTCCAAGAATTAAGGGGAGGGAGGACAAAAGCATGAGGCAGAACAATGGTTCAATGTATGTCACCATTTCTCCCTTTCTTTCTTCCTTCCTTCCTTCCTTTTCTTTCTTTCATCATTTTAGGGCCTCACTTGCAGCATATGGCAGTTCCCAGGCTAGGGGTCCAATTGGAGCTGCAGCTGCCAGCCTACACCACAGCCACAGCAACACTGGATCCTTTAACCCAGGGATCGAACCCTCGTCCTCATGGATACTAGTGTGGTTCTTAATCTGCTGAGCCACGATGGGAACTCCCACCATTTGTTTTTAAAAATCGGTTTACACGTAGTATATATAGAAGTATACTTATGTGTGCCTTTACTATCTCTAGGAGAATGTGCAAGGAGCTGGTAACTAGTTGCTGCTGGGAGAACTGGAAGCATGGGGGTTAGGAATGGGAGGGAGCCTTACCGTTTAGTATCGTGTATGTATTTATTAAAAAAAAAAAATAAAGTCAGGAATTCCCTTGTGGTGCAGCAGGTTAAGGATCCCGATTTGTCACTGCAGTGGCTCAAGTCAATGCTATGGCACGGGTTCAATCCCTGGCCCAGGAACTTCTGCAGGCAGAGGGTGTGGCCAAAAAGAAAAAAAAATAAAGTTGAATTTTCTATGGAGGAAATAAAAAGAATACCATACTATCTGAATATGGAGTCCAAACTCTAAAACTCTATGTTCCGTGGCCTCCATCAGTGAGTTGAAGATCTAGTGTTGCCACAAGCTGCAGCATAGTTGCAGATATAGCTCAGGTCTGGCGTTGCTATGGCTGTGATGTAGGTCTCCAGCTGCAGCTCCAATTCAGCCCCTAGCCTGGCAATGTCCGTATGCCGCAGGTGTGACCATTAAAAAAAAAAAATACAGCAGAATATTGTAAATCAACTATACTTTAATTTTAAAAACTACAGACAAACTCTATCCTATGATATCTCTGGGATAAACCATGGGTCAGAAGACTTTTTGTTTTTAATTCCTCACAGACAAACTGTGCGTGGCATCTCCTCTGTCTTCAGTTCCTGCAGACTCACCTATAGCACAACACCAATTACAACAAAATTCTATCTTAACCAATTTTTAAATATTCCAGGGCCATAATTTTCAAACTCAGGGGATGGCTTCCCGGGAATGGAAGACTCTAAGGAGCAAGGCATGAAACTATTCCATCTCGAGCGCTTCAACCAAATTAACTCTGCTTTTAGCTGCTTTGCTTCTGAGATTAAATAAAACCACTTCTTAAGAGCAAATTATGGTGATGACCATGGTGCTCTCGGACACACTTTGTGGTTCTGTTCAGAGCAGTGTAGTCCTTGGGCACCACCAAAACTTCAGATAAAGTCCTCCTCGGGGAGTAACAATAAGGAGAATTAAAATGTGTTAGAAGAGGTTGGACACCTACACAAAAGACTCCCCTAGTCGGCAGACGGGTAGGTAGAGATTTTGGACTGTCCAAATCCAAGTAGGGATTAGGGCATAATTTCTAAGCGCTCTTGTGTACTGCTATTGTATCCAAAGCTGTAAAATATTCTAGTCTCTGTGTGAATGCATTGTATTATACAGTATCTGAAGAATAGCCTCATTCATTACTGAAGTATCCCAGCAAAGAATGGGAAGGCCATGATTGGAGAGTTGACAGTGGCACCTCGCTTACTAGTGTCCTCTCAGCAGAGCCCAGAGCACCTTGCAGTTCACTGTGCCCTGTTTAATGGATTTACAGATTGTATTACCCTACCGTGTTCAGTTTTCACTAAGTTAACCCTCATAAAATGGACAAGGGCTTGCCAAGTTTTCCACCAAGGTAGCACAAATGAAAGAGGATGCTAATAATTAAAGAGCAAGCAAACAAGAAAATGGTGGGGATGACATTCCTCTCACTTCACCTTTTCTTACTTTTAAGCTGTCAGCCACATTACTCAGTAAAAGCAATAACCTTCTTGTCAGATCTGACAAGAAGATGATACCCAAGAAATTCAAAATTATCCACAGATGATTTGAAAAAAATGGATTTCCTCCCCCCGCTTCCTGTTAGGAAGGCACAACCAAAAATGTTTGGAGACCCCCAGTTTGAAAAAAATGACCCCTAAAGAGCAAAATTTTGTGACTCCCCAATGTGTTTCAGACAGAAGTTGCCCTGCCAGAGTCTGAGATATTTTGTCCTTTTTTTTTTTAGGGCCACACCCTCAGCATAACGAAGGTTCCCAGGCTAGGTTTCAAACAGGAGCTGTAGCCACAGCCACAGCAACACCAGATCTGAGCCGCATCTGCAACCTACACCAGAGCTCACGGCAATGCCAGATCCTGAACCCACTGCGTGAGGCCAGGTATCAAACCTGCGTCCTCATGGATACTAGTTGGATTCGTTTCCACTGAGCCACTCCTGGGATATTTCCTTCTCCACAACTGGTCACCCCTACTGAGTGGTTGAATGAATTCAGCTACTTTAGCTTGATCATACCATCTTGTAAGATTACCTAATTCATTTCTTAATTATATCCTTGATTTTCAAGTATAATGTATGGTTCCGAAGTGGCTCCCCGTGTTGTCTTTCTTACAGATGGTTTAGAACGTACCATCTAGCGTTAATGCCTGGCCATTGCCTAATTCAGTGTCAGGCTCTTGTGAGCTTGGTTAATGTTGTTCCATCCCCAAAAGATGGCTCACCTCTGAGTGTTAGGGATGAAATGAGTTCCTGGATTTGTCAAGGTGATGCCCAGACCCTGGAGGATAGGGACACGCTATTTCCCCAGGTGACTTCTCCATCTCTTCTCTCCTGGCTGTGCTGTCACCTAAATTCTTTGGTAAAAGAATACATATAGGAACCTAGACCTTGTTTCTAGAAGAAGAGACTTTCTAGCTCTGAATCGTATTCATTCTCTAGCAGATCTAATGTTGTTCTTCCACAGCTTTTTCTCCTATGGTCTCAGTGTTTGAACAGTGTTAATTCACTCACTTGTAAGCTGACTGTGGCTTTGGTCAGATGGGCACCTCAGCCCTGGCTCCCAACAAAGGCTCTGCAGTCAGCACAATAGCCAAGATAAACTGACCCTGCAGAGCCGAGTTTACAAAAGCTCAGAGCAGCCTCTCTGCTCTTTCTGCCCTGCTACTGCAGCAGAGTGCTAGATAATTGCCGAGCCAGCCTCTGTGGCCTTCTCCCTCCAACGACTGGACTCTTCTTCTTTGAATAAAACTGACATGGATCCGTTTCCTTTAGACAAATGACAATATCATCAGCTGTCTCAGCAGCTTGGCTGTCCAGACTTTTAGTTTTGCCTCCCTGCGGGATGGCAATATTCCAACTCCAGCAATTTCTAGGAGTGAAGAGCCGCCTGTGCGGGAAGAGTGGGAGTGGGGGCCTGGGGAAGGCACAGAACAGAGCTGACTTTAGATGAATTACAGCGGCAGTTCTCAGCCTTGGTCACATATGAGAATGACCAGAGAACTTTTCAAACATAGCAATGCCCGTATGCTCCATTTTTAGCAATTATGACTTAATCGATCTGGGGCTGACTCTGGTCATGGTTCCCTTGAAAAGCTCCCCAGGTGATACGTGCAGTCAGTAGTGAAGAACTTTGGGATCTTTTCCCTCCAAGGGAGGGTTTGAAGCTGACACAACTCTCTTCCAAACCTTCTAGGCTCAAGCTCCCTTCCATCATCTCCACAGATTCCATTTTGCAGTTAGCTCACAGACGTATTTGCCAAAAGGTACAAAAGTAAAAATGTGTTAATGGTACAATGCCACACTTCATAGGTTCCAGGACATTTTCTCATATATTCTTTCACTTGACTCTTAAAATAAAACCAGTGAGTGAAGCAGAGCAGGTATTATTATCCAAAATTTTCTGGTAAGGATTCCTGAGCCAACTGAGGACAGAGATCTCTGGTTTTTCTTCAGCACTTTTTATTGTATTATATTGTATTTATTTACTGCCCTTTTTTTTTTTTAGGGCCACACCCGTGGCATATGGAGGTTCCCAAGGTCTAATCAGAGCTACAGCTGCTGGTCTACGCCACAGCCACAGCAATGCCAGATCCAAGCTGTGTCTGTGACCTTAGACCACAGCTCATGGCAACGCCAGATCCTTAACCCACTGAGTGAGGCCAGGGATCGGACCTGCAACCTCATGATTCCTAGTCGAATTCGTTTCTGCTGAGCCAGGATGCGAACTCCCAGCACTTTTTATTTTTTTTAATTTTATTTTTATTTTTTTGCTTTTCAGGGCCACACCCACGGAGATTCCCAGGCTAGGAGTCCAATCGGAGCTACAGTTGCCTGCTTATGCCACAACCACAGCAACACAGGATCCAAGCCACATCTGTGACCTACACCACAGCGCACAGCAACGCCAGATCCTTAACCCACTGAGCGAGGCCAGGGATCGAACCTGCCTCCTCATGGATCCCAGTCGGGTTCATTTAACCACTGAGCCATGATGGGAACTCCAGAACTTTTTAAATTACATAATACATACTTTACAGTGACAGCGAATAACTCTGACTGTCACATATTGGGGGAAATATTGCACAGGAGTTAAAAGCAGATTGTTAAGTCAGATGTAAAAACATGAGTTTTAGTTTTGTCACTTATTAGCTCTAATCTTGGGCAGATAGATAATCTCTCTGAGACTCAGTTTTCCTCATCGAATACAGTCCTGGAATATAATACCAACTTCAAAGGGATATCATCGAGACATAATAGTTGATGTTCTCATTATATGATCATGCCATATTTACCTACTTGTTAGGACAGAAATAATTTCTAGGAATTATTTAAAGTAGTTGGTCTCCTTTATTCAAAGTTTTCTTCAATCTTTGCCTTTCTGACCTGATACTGCTGCAGAAAGTGAGGGGCTTACCTGGTTTGTAATGGTGGCATTTCTCATGACAGTCATCAAACAATTCCTTTTCAATCAGAAATCAGAATTCATGGCTCAGTGGTTAACGAATACTACTAGGAACCATGAGATTATGGGCTCAATCCCTGGCCTCGCTCGGTGGGTTAAGGATCCAGCGTTGCCATGAGCTGTGGTGTAGGTTGCAGATGTGGCTTGGATCCCGCACTGCTGTGGCTGTGGTGTAGGATGGTGGCTACAGCTCTGATTAGAGCTCTAGCCTGGGAACCTCCATATGTCATGGGTGCGGCCCTAGAAAAACCAAAAAGCCAAAAAAAAAAAGAAAGAAAGAAATCAGAATTCAAACAAATCCAGCACCTTTTTATGTTTTTTGTTTTTTTAGGGCTGAACCTGTGGCATTTGGAAATTCCCAGGCTAGGGGTCCAATTGGAACTGTAGCTGCTGGCCTGCACCACAGCCACAGCAAGGCAGGATCCAAGCCATGTCTGCAACCTACACCACAGCTCATGGCAACACCGGATCCTTAACTCACTGAGCAAGGCCAGGTATCAAACACGCATCCTCATGGATACTAGTCTGGTTCGTTAACCACTGAGCCACAAGGGGAACACCAAATCCAGCACTTAAAATCTTCTTAAATTTTACCAAGGCAATGCTTGATCAGATGCTTAATTAAATAAGCATTATTAAAAATAGACTTAATTTTTAGAGCAGTTTCAGATTTACAGAAAAATTAGAGTACAGAGTTCCCACTGAACCCTGCCCTGGCACACACACAGGTTCCCCTATTATTAAACATTTATATTAGTATGGTACATCTGTTATAATCAATGAACCAATATTGACCTTTTATTATTAATTAAAGTTTGGTTATTCCCATTAAAAAAAAAAGTTTAGTTATTCTTTAATTTTTACCTAATGTCCTTTTTTCTCCTCCAGAATCTCATCCAGGTACCACCTCATAGGATGCCCCACTATTGGAACTTGTCTGATGTTTTTCTCATGATTAGACTGGGGTCATGGGTTTGAAGAGGGGATCACAGAGATAAAGGGCTGTTTTCATCGCATCGTGTCAAGGGTAGGTACCATCATTACTATTTATCAGTGTCGACATTGACCTCAGTCAACTGGCTTGAGGTATTTGTCAGGTTTCTCCACTGCAATTACTCCCCACTCCGTTTCCACGCTGTATTCTTTGGTAGCAAATCAGTATGTACAGCCTACACGATGGGAATTAAGTGCCGCTCCTTTAGAATGGGATATATATTGTAATTTATTTGGAATTCTTCTGCATGGGAGATTGATCAAATGCTTTTGTTTGTAAACCTTTTGCTGTCATCACCCACCAATTAACCTATTTGATGGTGGCCATGGTCCTGTATAGGCCAGAATGGAACCATAACATGGTCTATGGAGACCTCTTGTGGTTAAATAAGAGCATAACCAGCCAGCTAAGATTCTCACTGAGCCAAGGGCATTCATTCCTCCAGTTGTCCAGTGGTTCTTAACCCAGAGTGATTTTGCGCTCCAGCCTTAGGGAACACTTGTAATGTCTGAAGACATCTTTGGTTGTCACACTTTTGGGGGGTGACATTACTGACATCTAAGTAAGAAGCCAGGGATTCTGCTAAACATCCTACAATGCATAGGACATATACAACAAAGATTTATCAGAGTGGATCTGTCGATAATGCTGGGGTTGAAAAGCCCTGTGGCCAAGAGCTGCATACAGGTGTATAAAGTGACAGCTAAGCGCAAAGGAATATTATTATAAGGGGGAGGGAGGGAGGACCCTACTTTATGAAGGAAAAAAAAGGACAAATTCCTCAATAAAATATGCAGCTTCATGGCTCAGCGGTTAACGAACCCGACTGGCATCCATGAGGATGAAGGTTCGATCCCTGGCCTCACTCAGTGGGTTAAGGATCCAGCATTGCCATGAGCTGTGGTGTAGGCCAGCAGCTACAGCTCCAATTTGACACATAGCCTGGGAACTCCCACATGTTGAGGATGCAGCCCTAAAAAGCAAAAAATAAAAATTAGAAATTTTTTAAAATAAAATTTAAAACACTATTGGTCACAACAGAGACAGAAGAAATGGCGAAGTGACTTCTGGAAATGTGCAGAAATGTTTCTATGTGGGCCAATCCTGTGCACATGGACCTGAGGGGCAAGAGCCCATGCTGTGGAGCCCAACAGAAGCAAAGGGGAACTCGGAATTATTTTGAGCAAAAGAGGCACAGGTAGAGAAAGAAATTAGACCCTGACTAGTGTTTTGTCGTTGTTGTTGTTTCTTGGTTTTTTTTTTTTTTTTTTTTTTTTTTTTGCTTTTTAGGGCTGTACCCACGGCAAATGGAAATTCCCAAGTTAGGAGTTGAATCGGAACTACAGCTGCCAGCCTACACCACAGCCCCAGAAATGCTGGATCCAAGCTGCATCTGCAACCTGCACCACAGCTCACAGTGTCGCCGGATCCCTGACCCACTAAGAGAGGCCAGACATCGAAGCCACATCTGCATCATGGAGACTGGTCAGATTATTTCCACTGTGCCATATGGGAACTCCCAGGCCAGCGTTTTGAGAAGGGGATCACATGATAAAACTGCTTATTTCAAGAGTGTCCATGTGGCTCAGCAGGTTAATGATCTGGTGCTTGTCACTGCAGTGGCTGGGGGCAGATTGCTGCTCTGGCTCGGGTTCCACCTCTGGCCTGAGAACTTCTGCATGCCACAGTACAGCCAAAAAAAAAAAAAAAAAAAAAATTTTCATTTCAGATCTTTGTTTTAAAACTAAAAAAAATTTTGAGGGAAAAAATTGCAGCCAGTTCAATTGTACAACCACAATCCATACTTTTTTCATACTTACTTTCAATTTTATTTCCTGTATATACATATTTTTATATTGCTACATCGATAACAACTTCATATTCTGCTTTTTTCACTCAATATTGTATCTGAAATATTTGTTCATATTCCTAGAGCCCCAGTGTTTTTTTAAATGTCTATATGATATTCCATAAAGAAGGTGCACCATGCTGTAGTCATCCTTCTGTTATTAGGCAATAACCTTGTTTCAAATTTTTCTCTTTTCTAACACTGCAATAGGATGTTTTTCTACAGTTAAAGAGTTTCCTTAGGATATCTTCCTAGGGGTCAGATTCTAGGAGAAGAGTATGAACAGTATGGGAACATAGCAAAGTGAATAGGAACATAGAATTTGGAATTAGACAACCTGGGTGCAAAATCCAGCTCTGCGCATTGCCATCTGTGTGACTGCAATGATTTGCTTAAAGCTTCCATATCCCCTGGGGATTGAGGCGACAATTAGAGATGGTGTGTGCGGAGTGCATGGCACACATCCTGGCAAACAGACAAAATAGTGTTGTTATTCTTCTTTTCCTTTTTCTTGTTTTCCTTAACTTAAGGTTCTTGATACTTACGGTCTCGTTGCCTTTCTTTTTGGAAAGTACCAATTTATAATGCCACAGGCAAGGCTAAAACTGGTTTAAAAAAAATCTGGGAGTTCCCGTCATGGCTCAGTGGTTAGTGAGTCCGACTAGGAACCATGAGGTTGCGGGTTCAATCCCTGGCCTTGATCAGTGGATTAAGGATCTGGCATTGCTGTGAGCTGTGGTGTAGATCGCAGATGTGGCTCAGATCTGGCATTGCTGTGGCTGTGGCTTAGGCCGGCAGCTACAGCTCCGATTAGACCCTTAGCCTGGGAACCTCCATATGCCATGAGTGCGGCCCTAGAAAAGGCAAAAAGACAAAAAACAGAAAATCTGTAGGCAGAGAATATTTTGACATCACTTTAACCAGGAAAAAAGGAGAGGAAGGGGAGGGGAGGGGAGAACCTTTAGATTCATTACTTCTCAGAGAAGCTGCAGTGAAGCGAAGCACCTGACATTCACAGCCATTGTCCAGGGTCTGCAACTACAGACTGCTGGCCTTGGATTAGGCCTTGTTTCCCTGCTAGAGCCCGTGGTACTTGCATCTATGGCACCACCACCTCCCTTCTCCTGTAAATGCTCTTTATCGTCATGCCTATAACCCTATGAGGCTTCACTCCTTCCTAAGCACTTAGGATCTCAAAGAGACTAGGCATCATTAAATATAAACTGAGCATTTCAAGTGAGCAAGAAGATCCTCCGGATCTCATTAGAATTTTCTAAGTGATTTCTCTTAGGCTCTACAGGCTATAATATAAAGAAAATAATATACTAGAGTCAAATTGATAGGCTCTCCCTTTGATTCTGTATTTAGGAACACAGGCTTGGGCCTGAATTAAGTCTTTGCCACCTTATGCTCTAGAAATAGGCTTATTTATTATTTATTTTGCTTTTTAGGGCCGCACCCTTGGCATACGGTAGTTCCCAGGCTAGGGATCTAATTGGAGCTACAGCTGCCGGCCCACACCACAGCCACAGCAACGCAGGATCTGAGCCGCATCTGCGACCTACACCACAGCTCACGTCAACACTGTATCCTTTACCCACTGAGCGAAGCCAGGGACTGAACCCGCAACCTCATGGTTCCTAGTCAGATTTGTTTCCACTGTGCCACAATGGGAACTCCCAGAAGATCTTTTTCTTATGGCATTTTCACTGGTTATTGTTCAGGCATTGAGGATATAAATTAATGCAGAAAGTATGTAATCTAGTGGGCTCATGGAGGAATGATTAATTCACTCACTACAGCATCTATTGAGCATATGTTTTATGCCAGGCTCTGAAGACGCATGGATGAATGTGTGCATTTCTTTGCCCTTGGGGAGCTGATAGACTCTTGGGAAAGATAATTAGATGGTCAAAATAATATAAAGTATGGCATTAAAGCACCACAAGGAAGGTCAATAAGGCTCCACCAAGGAAGTAATATATGGCACACAGTTGTCAAGTGCATAAGAGTTCACCAGCAAAGAAAGGAGAAAGTGCATTTCATGGAACAGAAAGAACCTGTGTTAAAGGTATGCGAAGTTGGGGCCTTCCTGTGTGAAGATCTGAGGGAAGGAGAGTGGGGATTGCTGGAGAGGTGCTGAAGAGCACTGTCAGCACAGAACAGTGCGTTTGTTTGGTGTAGCTGAAGTTCTGGGTATTTGGAATGGGGCTGGATACTGGAAAGGTAGGTAGAGGAGTCAAGGAGTCTGAACTTTATCAGAAAGAGAGTGGAATAAGCAAAGGTTTTTAAACAAGTGTCAATCAAAATTAGTTTTTGACAAAAAATTTTTCTGGGGGAGTTCCCCGATGGTCTAGTGGTTAGGATTTGGTACTTTCACTGCTGTGGCCCAAGTTCAATCCCTGGTCTGGAAACTGAGATCCCACATCAAGCCACTGCAGGCTGTGACAAAAAATAATAATTATTATTATTATTCTTACACTAAGGATGTCTTGTAATGGAAATAAAAAAGGCTAGAAAGATGGTGAGGGAGTTCCCATTGTGGTTCAGCAGGTTAAGAACATGACATGGTGTCCAAAAGATTTGGTTCAAACCCTGGCCTCTCTCAGTGGGTTAAGGATCCAGCCTTGCCATAAGCTGTGGTATAGGTCACAGATGCAGGTCAGATCTGGCATCGCTGTGGCTGTGGTGTAGGCCTCATCTGCAGCTCTGATTCAGTCCCTCACCTAGGAACTGCCATATGCCTCAGGTAAGGCCCTAAAGATAAAAATTTAATTTAATTTATTTTAAAAGATGATGAGAGTCAGATTGTAAAGGGCATTGAAGACACAGGGAGCTAAACCTGCCTTTCGGACCTTAACCTGCAGATAACGAAATGATAAGATCAAATATGTAATAAAGCAGTAAAATGTACTGAGATGATGAATGGCACAGATACTGGTAACTGCAGGCACTGCAGGCAGGGCGGGGGGATTACCAAACAAGATGATAATCTTGTCTTTGAAGTCAAATCTGGGGGAGAAATCCTAGCTCTTCCACTGACCATCTGTGAACAAATTTTGTGGCCCTTTGAGCCTCAGTTTCCCGACCTCTAATAAATAATGAGGCCAATAATACCCACTAAGTAAGAAAAACCTATTAAGTGACAAATACATAGTATACACTCAATAGACGCTATTTCCAACTGTGCCTGCTCCCACCTGAACTGTTTATTGTTGAGACATTTATTTCTTATCACTGTTTTCATGCTACTGTCCTTCTCAAAATCCTCTACTCTTTTCATGTCTGCACTCTGACACTTAAATTCTACCTTAATTTTTATCTAAAAATTACTTTTTGGCCTCTCACCTTCTGAGATGCCCACACTCTGTCTGTAGAGTGTGTTCCTCTCAAGGTCCACTCTCTTGCCTTTCTAGATGGCCCATACTTTTTCCATCTCTCTTAATAAACCTACCTTTTTTTTTTGCTTTTGCTTTTTAGGGCCGCATCCAGGGCTTTTGGAGGGTCCCAGGCTAGGGGTTGAATTGGAGCTACAGCTGCTGGCCTTCGCCACAGTCACAGCAATGCAGGATCTGAGCCTCATCTGTGATCTACACCACAGCTCACGGCAACGCCAGATCCTTAACCCACTGAGCGAGGCCAGGGATTGAACGCAAAACCTCACAGTTCCTAGTCGGATTCATTTCTGCTGTGCCACAATGGGAACTCCTAGATCTACTTCTTAACTATCACTTTGCCTCATGCTGAATTTCTTCTGCACTGAGATGTAAAAAACCTGAACTTCAGTAAGTCCTGACACCAGGCGTGTGATTTTAATTTAAAAAAAAGAAACAAAAAATAGTGGGTTAGGAGGTCCTGTTGTGGCTCAGGGGTGACAAACCTGACTAGTATCCATGAGGATGCAAGTTTGATCTCTGGCTTTGCTCAGTGGGTTAAGGATCCCGGTTGCTGTGAGCTGCAGTGTAGTTCACAGAAGCAGCTTGGGTCTGACTTGGCTGTGGCTGTGGTGTAGTCCAGCAGCTGCAACTCCGATTCGACCCCTAGCCTAGGAACTTCTGTATGCTGCAAGCGTGGCCCTAAAAAAAAAAAAGCTAAAAAACAGGTTCAAGTTTCAATTGAGTGGTTTCTGCAACACATACATCTGTCCATTAAATTCAGCGTCTTTTTTTTTTTGTCTTTTTTCCTTTTATGTAGAGCCGCACCCGCGGCATATGGAGGTTCCCAGGCTAGGGGTCTAACAGGAGCTGTAGCCGCCAGCCTTCGCCACAGCCACAGCAATGCGGGATCCAAGCCGCGTCTGCAACCTACACCACAGCTCACGGCAACACCGGATCCTTAACCCACTGAGCAAGGCCAGGGATCGAACCTGCAACCTCATGGTTCCTAGTCGGATTCCTTAACCACTGAGCCACGAAGGGAACTCCTAAATTCAGCGTCTTATATGAGCATGGTTCATGGCACCAAAACAACTAAATTAATAATGTCAAAGGCCACTGGTCACAGATCACCCTCAAATTGTAATAATAATTAAAATTTAAAATACTGTGAGAATAACCAAAATGTAACACAAACTTGAAGTGAGCAAATGCTATTAGAAAAACGGTGCTAATAGACTTGCTCAGTGTGGAGCTGCCACAAACATTTAGAGAAAATTCAGGATCTACAAAGCTCAATAAAACAAGGTATGCCTGTAAAAAAAAAATTGCTTTTTGTTGTGTGTTCCTTATCTTCACCCTGTGTTTTACCTTTCAAATCAACGAGGGCTTTCTAGGGCAGAAGGGACAATCTCCTTCATGCTGTTCATTTTACTATATCACATTTCTAAGATTTGCTTTGTTAATTTTGACAGGATTCTGGGTCAAAGATCTTGATGACAGCACAGGAGACAGTGGCTTTTTCATGTCCCTCTTCCGGCTTCCGAGAAAATAATACTGAACTACTCAACAATCTTGGGAGAGTGAGAAAGATGAACCAATATCCCTGTTTCTTCTGCCTTCTTATAGCTTTGGACCCAGAAGTCAACCAGTTAACATCCTTGTCCACAAAAGATGCCTGCAACTCACCCCAAAGGTTGACATCACTGTCCCCAAACCCATTTTTCAATCTGTCATCAGTTTGTAAATTAGTCATAGTGCTGATTATCAGGAAAGACAAGTACCTTGTGTTCCAGACAAAAATTGATTTGTAAATAGATCCAGAGCTGAAGCTGCAGTACAGTAATTCACTTATTTAACAAATCTCTATTGAGAACTTCTGCGAGCCAAGCGCAGTTCTAAGCTCTGAGATACAACAGTAAACGGAACAAAGTCCTTGCTCCCATAGAGCTTACATCGTAGAGGAAGAAACAGATGATAAATAAGCAAATACACTGATATACATAAAATATGTCAGCTTGTGATGTGTACTGGATAAAAATAAAACAGAATATGGGGGGGAGGTAATGAGAAGGTCGAAAGGGGTATTTTATTTATTTCTTTTACTTACTTTTTGGAGGTTTTTTTTTTTAACTTATTTTCCAAACCTGTTAGTGAATTTTTTTTCTTTTTAGGGCCGCACCTATAGCATATGGAAGTTCCCAGACTAGAGGGGGAATGTAGAGGTCGAATCAGAGCTGCAGCTGAGGCCTATGCCACAGCCACAGCAACGATCTAAGCTGTATCTGCAAACTACACCACATTCACAACAATGCCATATCCTTAACCCACCAAGTGAGGCCAGGGACTGGACCCATATCCTCATGGATACTAGTTAGGTTCTTAACCTGCTGAGCCACAATAGGAACTCCAAAAGGGTTTGGGTTTTGTTTTGTTTTTTGTCTTTTTGCCTTTATGTAGAGCCGCACCCGCAGCATATGGAGGTTCCCAGGCTAGGGGTCTAACAGGAGCTGTAGCTGCCGGCCTTCGCCACAGCCACAGCAACGCGTCTGCAACCTACAACACAGCTCACGGCAACGCCGGATCCTTAACCCACTGAGCAAGACCAGGGATCGAGCCCACAACCTCATGGTTCTTAGTCAGATTCGTTAACCACTGAGCCACGAAGGGAACTCCCAGGTTTTTTTGTTTTTTGTTTTTTGTCTTTTGTCTTTTTAGGGCCGCACCCACAGCATATGGAAGTTCCCGGACTAGGGGTCAAATCAGAGCTGTAGCTGATGGCTTACACCACAGCAACCCCAGATCCGAGCCGCATCTGCAGCCCACACCACAGCAATGCCGGATCGTTAGCCCACTGAGCGAGGCCAGGGATCGAACCTGCAAGCTCGTGGTTCCTAGTCGGATTTCTTTCTGCTGCGCCATGACAGGAACTCCCAAAAGGGTTATTTTTAGATAAGTGAATTTGTTTCTTTTATTTTTCTTTTCTTAATTATTAAAGTGTAATATACGTAATATAAAGTGTACAGCTATGTGCAACTTGATGAGTTTTTCCATATATTCATACTGTACCTATTTACCAGGTCAAGAAATAGAACATTTATAGTGTCCCAGAACTATGCCCCTTTCCCAGTCAGTGCCCTCCAGGAACACACTACTATTCTTTTTTTTTTTGGCTGTGCCTGTGCCACAGCCTCTGCAACAATGCCCGATCCTTAACCTGTTGGCCCAAGGGACCTCCACTACTATTCTAACTTCTGTCACCATTGATGAGTTTTCCCTGTTCTTAAAATTCAAATAAGTGAATCCTAAAGTATATATTCATTTGTGTCTGACTTCTTCCACGCAATGTCATGTGTTTTTGTTTTAATTTTCTTCTTACAGCCGCACCTCTCCCATACGGACCTTTCCCAGTTAGGGGTTGAATCAGAGCTGCAGCAGCCGGTCTACACCACAGCCACAGCAACACCAGATCCAGGCTGCATCTGCAACCTCCACCATAGCTACCCACGGCAACACCAGATCCTTAAGCCACAGAGTGAGGCCAGGGATTGAACCTGCCTCCTCATGGATACTAGTCAGATTCGTAACCCACTGAGCCACAATGGAAAATCACTGTTTGTTTTCTTTTTGACCACCCTGCAGCGTATGGATTTCTAGTGTCAGGGATCAAATCTGAACCACAGTTGTGACCTACACTGCAGCTGTGGAAATGCCAGATCCTTTAACCCACTGTGCCGGGGATCAAACCTGCATCCCAGCACTGCAGAGACAACGATGCCCGTCCCATTGCACCACAGCAGGAGCTCCCATTTGTTTCTGAAGTATAATTGACCTATGACACTGTATTAGTTCCTGTGACACAATATGAGTCATATTTCTATACATTCCAAAATGATCACAAGTCTAGTTATGATTTGTCACCATATGAAGGTATTACGTAATTATGAACTACACTCCTCACACTGCACATTTCATACCCATGGTTCATTAATTTTGCAACTGGAAGTTCGTGCCTCTTAATTTCCTTCACCGATTTCCCTTCCCCTCTCACCCCTTCCCTCTGGCAACCACCTGTCTGCTCTCCGCATTTATTGACTCTGTTTCTATTTTGTTATGTGTGTTTCTCTGTTTCTTTTTTTTTTTTTTTTTTTTTTTTTTTTTTTTTTTTTTTTTTTTTTTTTTTTTTTTTTTTTTTT
>PVHT020001179.1:929823-984316 GCA_004024745.2 Catagonus wagneri
GCTAGGGGTCTAATCGGAGCTGTGGCCACTGGCCTGTACCGCAGCCACAGCAACGCAGGATCCGAGCCGCGTCTGCAACCTACACCACAGCTCACGGCAACGCCGGATCGTTAACCCACTGAGCAAGGGCAGGGATCGAACCCGCAACCTCACGGTTCCTAGTCGGATTCGTTAACCACTGCACCACAATGGGAACTCCAAGTATAGCTGTTCTAATTAGTGTTTTCATTTTATTCACATGAATATCCAAGTGAAATTACTGGATTATATGGTAGTTCTGTTTTTAATTTTTCGAGAAATCTCCATGCTATTTTCCACCCTGGATACAAAAATGTACATTCCTACCAAGAGTTCATGAGGGTTCTTTTTTCTTCACATCTGTTGCCAGTACTTGTTATCCACTGCCTTTTTTATAATAGCCATTCTGACAAGTATGAGGTAATATCTTATTGCAGTTTTGATTTGCATTTCACTGATGATTAATGATATTGAGCAAAGGTGTTCACATGCCTGTTGGCAATCTGTGTGTCTTCTTTGGAAAAATACCTGTTCAGACCATCTGCCCGTTTTTGTTTTTCATGTTGAGTTATATGAGTTCTTTGCATATTTTGGATAATAACTCCTGATATCATGCAGGTATCTTCTCCCATTCAGTAGGCAGTGTTTCCTTTTGTTGATAGCTTCCTTTGCTGTGCAAAAAATTTTTTAAATTTTTAATTAATTAAATTAATTAATTAAAATTTTAATTAATTTAATTAATTAATTTAAATAATTAATTATTTAATTATTTATTTGACTTTTTAATTATTTAATTATTTATTTATTTATTTTGCCTTATCTAGGGCTGCATCCGCGGCATATGGAGGTTCCCAGGCTAGGAGCTGTAGCCGCCGGCCTTCACCACAGCTCACGGCAACGCCGGATCCTTAACCCACTGAGCAAGGCCAGGGATTGAACCTGCAACCTCATGGTTCCTAGTCGGATTCGTTAAACACTGAACCACGACAGGAATGCCAAGTGGTTTTTTGGTTTATTTGTTTGCTTGTTTTTTGTTCTGTTGTTATTGTTTTGTTTTGTTTTTGGCTGTGCCCATGCCATGCAGAAGTTCCCTGGGACAGGATCAAACCCGCCAGTGACAACACTGGATCCTTAACCCACTGCACAAGAGAATTCTCTGATTTACAGCTTATGCCGTAGCTTGTGGTAACACCAAATCTTTAACCCACTGACCGAGGCCAGGGATTGAACCCGTATTCTCACAGACTAGTCAGGGTCTTAACCCACTAAGCCACAATAGGAACTCCTGAAGGTAGACTTGATGGGGTTCTTTCATAGTATTGGGGTAGGCAGAAAAGAAAGTATCAAGCATAATTCCAGGTTTTCAGACCTGAGCAGAACAGGATTGAACACGGGTCTTTTGCACAAACTTGTTGGTGTAGTGATCACACAGAGAATCTGGCAGGGGTCAGTTCTTCAAACATCAAAAGAGTAACATCAAGTTTAGGAAATTCCATGTGACGAAGCTTTGCTGTAATAGCCTTGAACCTACTTATACCTGTAATCAAAAAATAATTTCTACTGGAGGAATTTAAGCCAGTTTACAATTATAACTGACAAAGAGTGGTTTTGTTTATAAGTTTCCTCCAAGGCTCTAAATGCTTCGCAAACCCTCCATGGCCAGTTGCTTCACCTCAATAACAAAGCCATTTCAAAAGCAGAGGATTAAGACGTGTGAAAGGGGCATGAGAATCTAGGTCAGGAAAGCCAACTGCTTTTCATAAGAAAATAGCATGAGCTATCTGCAAGGCTTAGTTAAGGTAAACAGAACTCTGAGGCTTACAAAAGTGCTGAAAAATGACCTAAACTGGAAACAAAAGTACTCCTGTTATTGCCTAGTGCAAGAGCAAACCTCAGCTAATTGCTTAGGGCATTCACAGAATGAAATGATCCTGGTCAATAAAAAGTTCAAGATTAATATTAAATATGCACAACAGAGCTGTTGGGCTTTCTCATGACAACAACAAAACCCCACAGATTTCTGTCTTTACTGCCTTAATAAGGGATAAGTGCACGCTACAATTTGTGTCACCCTACTCTGAAAAAGTGGAATTCGAACACTTTCAAGTGACAGAAAAAGTGTGAATAATCATCAGCAAGCTGTCCTAGAAAGGAAAGCATGAAGAAGTGGTATTGTCTTTGCTGGCCTGTCTTGGTGCCCACATCTCAAGTCACCAGCCAGAACTGAAGTTGAAATCTGAGATGGCTACAGGTTCACCAATGCAAAAGTGGTTCCATCAATCACACAAGGATTAAATCCACAGCCTTGGCCTCATCACCACGTCCTGATGAACTGAACTAACCAGTCCTTTATCTCGGGGATTGGAAAAACATGACTCATGCGCTAAATGTAGCCTGTTTTTGTATAGCCCACAAGCTAAGAATGGTTTTTACATTTTTAGATGGTTGAAAAAAATCAAAAGAAGATTTTGTGAAATGTGAAAATTATGTAAAATGCAAATTTCAGTGTCCATAAATACATTTTGATTGGGACACAGCTCCACTTACCCACTTAGGTAGGGGCTATGGTTGCTTTTGCATTGATTTAGCAAAACTGAGTAGTCGAGACAGAGACATTACTTTTTTTTTTGGTCATTTTAGGGCCGCACCTGCAGCATGTGGAGGTTCCCAGGCTAGGGATCGAATCGGAGCTATAGCTGCCAGCCTACACCGCGGGATCCGAGCCACGTCTGCGATCTACACCACAGCCCATGGCGGATCCTTAACCCACTGAGCGAGGCCAGGGATTGAGCCCAGAACCTCATGGTTCCTAGTTGGATTCATTTCCGCTGCGCCACGACAGGAACTCTGAGACAGAGACCTTATAGCCTGCAAAGCCTAACATGTTTACTATCTAGTCCTTTACAGAAAGTTTGCCAGCTCCCTACTTGCTATCACACTGGTGTATATAAGATAGAAATAAAAGTTGAAGGAACGTATATTTCCAAAATGCAATTGAGGACATATCCTAGAACTGAAAAAGCACAGAAATGAAACTGGTTAGTGTTACACGTATATAGCTTTTACCTGCAGCACTTGGCATTCTTTCCAGGCAATGAAAAGGAGAGTGGTCAATTTTCCAAGAAAGGAAAAGGATACTAATCCACATAATCAGCTAGAATCAGATACTGTTCATGTTTTCCTTTCTCAGATTGTTATTTTCCATGGTGAATTAGTAAAAGAAAAAAGGGGGGAGTTCCCATCATGGCACAGCAGAAATGAATCCGACTAGGAACTATGAGGTTGTGGGTTCAATCCCTGGTCTCTCTCAGTGGGTTAAGGATCCAGCATTGCTCTGAGCTGTGGTGTAGTTCACAGACGCAACTCGGATCCCGTGTTGCTGTGGCTGTGGCGTAGGCTGGTGGCTACAGCTCCTATTAGACCCCTAGTGGGAAAAAGAGAGCGAGAGAGAGAGAGAGCGAGAGAGAGAGCGAGAGAGAGAGAGAGAGAGAGAGAGAGAGAGAGAGAGAAGCTTGCTTAGGGTCAGATAATAACACAATGATGATTTAGTCAACATGTACACAGTTGGATTAAAAACATTCAGAATGGATTTTCAGAACAGAAACCTTGCCTGCTTTTTCTACTGTGCACTAGAACCTTTGCATGTGAGTGCTCAAATCTTTTTTTTTTTGCTTTTTCGGGCCTCACCCACGACATATGAAGGTTCCCAGGCTAGGGGCTGAATTGAATTGGAGCTGTAGCTGCTGGCCTACGCCACAGCCACAGCAACGCATGAGTGCTCAAATCTCTGTCAAACATTTGTGCACATTCAAATGTCTTGCACACTTTTAAAAGGAAATTGACTACTGTATCTCGTATTTTCTTCAAGTAACAAATGAACCGTTTTGAACTTGGCCTCCAATTGTTTGGGGAAACTGAACCATCAATACCTGAGACCTCTGCTCAACTTTAGGATTTGCGTCCTCAAGAACCTAGTGGTCCCTTAGGGCAAGTATAATTATTATTGAGCAAAGGCTCCAAAGGAAAACTTCTTTCTTTCTTCTTTGTCTTCTTCTTCGTGTTTTTTTTTTTTTTTTTTGGTATTTTGTTTTGTTTTTTCTTTTTAGGGCCACACCAGGGGCATATGGAAGTTCCCAGACTTGGGGTCAAATCAGAGGTACGCCACAGCCACAGCAACATGGGATCTGAGCTGCATCTGTGACCTACACCACGGCTCACAGCAACACCAAATCCTTAACCCACTGAGCGAGGCCAGGGATCAAATCCGAATCCTCATGGATACCAGTCACACTCTTAACCTACTGAGCCACAATAGGAACTTCAAAAATTTATTTCTGGTTCCTGCCTACTGGGTTGGCCAACACTGGACAGGCCTGGGGCCAATATAAACAGAGTCATATTTACAACCCTGCCCAACCTCTACACCTCCTCTTCCTGCAAAGCTCTTTCCTCCTTGAAGTGTTTTTCTTTTTTCTTTTCTTTCCTTTTTCCTTTTCTTTCTCTTTTTTTCTTTGCCGCAAGCACAGCATGCTTACGTTCCTGGACCAGGATTTGGACCTGCATCACAGCTATAACCAGAGACACAGCAGTGACAATACCAGATCCTTAATCCACTGAGCCATGAGGGAAACTCCAGGAGTGTTTCTCAAAGACTGTTTGCTATGTGAGAAAAACAAACTGACCATAACAAAACAAAATCCAAACTAGAATGCTCTTATTTACACAGAGGAAACCATCTTATCTTCATTGACTAAAAACTGAAAGAAATTCGTAGATCCTTTAGCTATTTCTTTTCTTTTTACAGCCACGCCTACAGCATATGGAGGTTCCTGGACTAGGGGTTGAATGGGAGCTGCAGCTGCCGGCCTATGTCACAGCCACAGCAACGCTGGATCTGAGCTGCAGTTTGCAGCAACGCTGGATTCTTAACTCACTGAGCAAGGCCAGGGATGGAACCTGTGTCCTCACAGACCACTGTGTTGGGTTCTTAGCCCTCTGAGCCACAGTGGCAACTCCACAGTGGCTATTTTTTAATTGCAAGGTCGGGATTAACTGGATCGTCTGAAATATTAATCCTGAAGAATGGTTGTCTACCCAGAAAGGGAGCTTTTATAACTCAGTTTCTCTCTCTCTCTCCTTTTTTTTTTTTGTCATTTCAGGGCCACAGAGGGAACTCCTCTACTTGATATATGGAGGTTCCTAGGCTAGGGGTCAAATTGGAGCTATAGCCACCAACCTATGCCACAGCCACAGCAATGCCAGATCTGAGCCATGTCTGCGACCTACACCACAGCTCACGGCAATGCCAGATCCTTAACCCACTGAGCGAGGCCAAGGATTGAACCTGTGTCCTCATGGATATTAGAGTTGTTTCCACTGAGCTATGATGGGAACTCCCTCAGTTTCTCTCTCTTTATCTATTTATTTGGCCACACTAGCAGCATGTAGAAGTTCATGGTCCAGAGATTGAACCCTGACCTCAGTGATGAGCCAATCGGCTGCAGTGACAACGCTGAATCCTTAACCTGCTGCACTACCAGAGAACTCCTAGCTCTTTCCAATTTGAAGTTTTCTTTTGTTTTTTGTTTTTCTTTTTTGGCTGTACCTGTGGCATGTGGAAGTTTTCAGGCCAGAACTGGAGCTACATCTACAACCTATGCTACAGCTACAACAATGTCTGGTCCCTAACCCACTGCACCACAGAGGGAACTCCTCTACTTGAAGTTTTAATAAAGATCTGTCATGCTCCTCATATGCATTTTGTGCCAAGTTGGGAAAGAGGGAAATAGAAGAGGTGAAGGACATGAGCTCCCCACACTCCAGAAGCTCAGGGCAATAAAAGTTGTCTTGTGTGTGTGACTGCCACGCCCCAAGGCAAAATGAAATATATACCTATGCTATTCATTGCAGACAAAAAGAAAAATGTTAAGAAATGTCTACTCCACTGACAGAATCTAGTTTTGTGACAACAATAAAAATTTCAATGAGAGCACTTTGGAGTTTTTAGGCTGTCATTTAAGATCTTTTAAAGATTCTTGTCTAAGTAGTCTCAAGAGATAAATAGCCAGAACACTGCTGGCTCTCCAAAACATTAAGTACAAATGCAGTACCAGCTAAGAATAAAAATTGCCTTTTGTCTTCCATAAAAAAGAAAGGAAACACAGAGAAGTAAATCAGAGCTCCAGGCTCTCTCCAAGTTCAGATACTAAATTTTCTTTTTTTAGTCTCTTTGTCTTTTTAGGGCCATACCTGCAGCATATGGAGCTTCCCAGGCTAGGGGTCTAACAGCCGCTGGCCTTCGCCACAGCCACAGCAACACGGGATCCAAGCCGCGTCTGCAGCCTACACCACAGCTCACGGCAACGCTGGATCCTTAACCCACTGAGTGAGGCTAGGGATCAAACTCATGTCCTCATGGATCTTAGTCAGGTTCATTAACCACTGAACCCTGATGGGAACTCCTATTAAGTTTTTAAGCCACTTTGAGTTTATTTTTGTGTATGGTGTGAGGGAGGGTTCTAACTTAATTGATTTACATGCAGCTTCCCCAGTACCACTTGCTGAAAAGACTGGCTATTTCCTACCGTATATTCTTGCCTCCTTTGTTGAAGATTGATTGTCCATAAGTGTGTGGATAGATGTGTATATTAAATTAAGGAAACTGACCGTGCATTTCAGGGGAAAAAAAAATCACTCCATGGCTGACACCATCAATGCCTTTTATTTTGAAGATAATTTTATTAACACTATCAGTTGGATATTGTGCTTCCAGCTTTCTCAACAGTTTGCGCTGATCCAGCAACATTTCAGGTTTTCTGTGAATAACAGCATATATTTGTGAGGCAGCTTACCAGAGTTCAGGGATACCAGTTCTCAGCAAGACGTGACATTCTTTTAATTTTTTATTATAGTTGATTTACAATATTCTGTCAATTCCTGCTGTTTAGCAATGTGACCCAGTCATACCTATACATACATTCTTTTTCTCATATTATCTTGTATCATGTTCTATCACAAGTGACTGGACATAGTTCCCTATGCTACACAGCAGGACCCCATTGCTGTGACTGTATTTGTAATTAGGGTCTTTAAGGAGGTAATTAAGGTTAAATGAGGTCATAAGGATAGGGCTCTAATGCAATAGGACTGATGCCTCATAAGAGAAAGGAACAGCAGAGGCCTCTCTCTGGGTACATATGGCGAAATGGCCACAGGAGGATTTCAAAAGAAGGAGTCATTTGCAAGCCATCTGCAAACATGGGATCAGACACTACCCCTCCTGGTACCTTGATCTTGAACTGCCTCCAGAAATGAGAAAATAAATTTCTATCATTTAAGCCTCTTAGTCTATGGTATTTTGCCATGGCAGCTCGAGTAGACAAATATACCACCTTTAGCTCATCTATTTTCTTTCTGCAACATAGGTTGCAGATATGGCTCAGATCCCTGTTGCTGTGGCTGTGGCGGAGGCTGGAGGCTGGGGTTCCTCTAGCTCCTGCAGCTCCGACTTGGCCCCTGGGAACTTCCATATGCTGCAGGTGCAGCCCTAAAAAGGAGAAAAAAAATTATAGAAGCAAAAAAGATTTTTTTACATCAAACTTTATGTGGAACACACACATGAAACAGAAAAAAATAGAGTCGCTCTTAACAAATCAGGAACGGCTAACACTTAGCTATATCTGCAGGTCTCCTCCCTCTCGGCATAACTACCTCCCCTCCCACCCAGCAGAATCTATCTAGGCCCCATTTTAGGGCTTTAAGAAACTAAAATTTAAAACTGGTGGACAAACAAGACCAATGTATTTGCATTATTTTCTTAAGCAATGAGTTAAGACTCTGCCTGTTCCTTTTTTTTTTTTTTTAAATGGTCGAACTCATGGCATATGGAAGTTTCCAGGCTAGGGGTCGAATTGGAGCTACAGCTTCTGGCCTTCACCAAAGCCACAGCAAGGCAGAATCCGAGCTGCGTCTGCAACCTACACCACAGCCCACGGCAACGCTGAATCCTTAACCCAGTGAGCGAGGCCAGGTATCAAACCTGAGTCCTCATGGATCCTAGTCAGGTTTGTTACTGCTGAGCCACCATGGAACTCCCAAAACTCTACCTGTTTTGATAGAGTTCTCTGCTTTTGAAAGAAAAGGACAGGAGTTCCCGTCATGGCTTAGCGGAAACAAATCCGACTGGGAACCAGTGGGTTAACGATCCAGCATTGCCGTGAGCTGTGGTGTAGGTTGCAGACACGGCTCGGATCTGGCGTTGCTGTGGCTCTGGCGTAGGCCGGCAACAACAGCTCCGATTAGACCTAGCCTGGGAACCTCCATGTGCCATGGGTGCGGCCCTAAAAAGACAAAAAAAAAAAAAAAAAAGGAGAAAAGAAAGAAAAGGATATAAATGAGTGGGAAAGAGTGTTATTATTCAATCTCACCATGGTATGAATCATGTTCTTCACAATGCAGGCATCTGGTGGCATAGCAACCGCTTCCAATTTCAAGTAGAATACTGAGAAGGAACTAATACCACCTCTAAATTGCTAGCTTCCCAATACCTATAAAGTATATAAAACTCCTGAATCTATTCTTCCAGACCTATGCTTTTATCCAAGGCTAATATACCTACATTCAAAGGTCATTTCAGAGAATACCCATATACACCATTTTTGTCACCAGACTGGTTTCCCTCTCCAAGTTCCCCAATTTCTTGGAGGTAGTAATGAACTTTTTTTCTCCTTTTAAGCTCATCTAGTCACCAACTCTTTTCTTCTCCTCGTTCTTCTTTTTGCAACACCAGACCCTTAACCTACTGCGCCACAGTGGAAACTATTAGTCACCAATTCTTATGAATTCTGCTCTTACAGAGACACTTAGATTCATTGTTTCCCTGTTTACATTGCCACTAGCCTTGTTACTTCATGCCTGGATTGCTGCAAGACTATCTATCCATCCCGTAGTCTATTGCCAAATTAATTTCTATGCAATCTAATGTTTTTTTTTTTTTTTTTTTTGTCTTTTTGCCTTTATGTAGAGCCGCACCTGCGGCATGTGGAGGTTCCCAGGCTAGGGGTCTAACAGGAGCTGTGGCCGCCAGCCTTCGCCACAGCCACAGCAACGCGGGATCCGAGCCGCGTCTGCAACCTACACCACAGCTCACGGCAACGCGGGATCCTTAACCCACTGAGCAAGGCCAGGGATCGGACCTGCAACCTCATGGTTCTTAGTCGGATTCGTTAACCACTGAGCCACGAAGGGAACTCCCTATGCAATCTAATGTTAATCCGTGTAGATTTATGATGACCTGATTTCTGGACAGTTCTCTGGTCTAGGCTTATCTTTATTTCAGATTATAGGATGATCCAACCTTCCAAACATTAGTGTGTCAGTATTATACAAGAGAAGCAGAAAAGCTAAACATCACTAGTGGCTTTTTGGATTGTCCTGGTATGCTCTCAGCATTCTGTTCTCTTTGCCTTAGGATCTGATTACATTAATCCCATCATGGTTTGGTTCCTGGTCTCTGACTGCTTTTTACATTGTCCTTTTGTTATTAAAAAGATTACATTGTATTATTGCCTAGCAGTTTAGGTTCTTGTTTGTTTGTTTGCTTTTTAGGGCCACAAGCGTGGTATATGGAGTTTCCCAGGCTAGGGGTTGAATCAGAGCTGTAGCTGCCGGCCTATGCCACAGCCACTGCATGGCCATATCTGAGCCGCATCTGCGAACTACACCACAGCTCACAGCAACGCTGGATCCTTAACCCACTGAACGAGGCCAGGGATTGAACCCGCAACCTCCTGGTTCCTAGTCAGATTCGTTTCTGCTGCGCCACGACGGGAACTCCATCAGTTCTTGTTTTTAATATCTCAAGTTTAGCCACCTATTTGACACCCGACTTTCAATTCAGAACTCTTCAACCTGGCATTTATGGCTTTCCTTAATTGGAAAGGTAACTTCTATATTTATCTATGGCAGATTCTCTCTCTCTCTTTTTTTTTTTTTGCTTTTTTAGGGCTGCACCTGCCGCATTTGAAAGTTCCCAGGCTAGGGCTTGAATTGGAACTACAGATGCTGGCCTACACCACAGCCAAGGCCAGATCTGAGCCACATCTGCGACCTACACCATAGCTCAGGGCAATGCCGGATCCTTAACCCATTGAGTGAGGCCAGGGATCGAACCCACATCTTCATGGATACTAGTCGGGTTCGTTAACCATTGAGCCACAACAGGAACTCCTACTCATATTATTAATTCACCACTTCATTAAATTCTGCAAAAAAAAAAGTATAAAGTATATATGGAGTTACAACTGCAAAAATAAAAAACTGAGAACCCTTATTTTGTTCTTGAAAATTTTATTCTAGGTTAAACCAAAAAATTCAAATGTTATTTATGTCATCCAGGGACAGGTGGGAGAGTATGAACATCCTTTCTAGCTGTTAGTTGGCAAACTCCAAATGAGAGATCTAGGTTTAAGATGCTTATTAGTCCAGATTATATTTATTCCCAAAGAGATAATGAAAATAAGTCAAAAAGATTAGAAATAGATTTACATGAAGTCACATGAGAAAAGCTGAGAAAGTGATGTCTAATGCTTTGGGAAATTCTGCTTCCACCTAATGCTCAGAAAAACAAATTCTTAAAGGTCAGGAACAGATGGTTTATATTAGAAACATGATATGAGGTTTTATCAGTTTCATATGATTATTAGAATTCAAGATGTTATTTAAGATGTAGGCCCAAAGAGTTAGTCAATGCCAAAAAATGGAAAATGTACATTTCTTTAGAGGAAACAAAAATGTGACTACTTGTATCTTAATTTACAACTAAATCCAATTTTAATGTTTACAACAAAAAAGACACAGTAGCATTGGTATACACCTGAAAAAGATTCCAAATAGAATGTTCTTATTAACAATAGCAACCAAGAAATTCTAATTCAGTCTACAGATTTTATTTCTGATCATGTAATAAACTTTCACTTATTTCTTTGAGTCTGCTTTCAGTTAACAACATACATCTTGTCAGATATTACATCACTGATTTCCAAGCTCTCCTTCCATTGTACTTTTCCCCTTTAACTAAGATGTAGCTAGGAATACCAAGACAACTCAGTAGTTGTAATGGCCTTCAATAATTGTCTAATTAGTTGACTTATTCCAGTGAAGGCTAATGTCAAGTTTATCCAATAGTCTTTGATTTCAGAATTACTTATAATAGTAGAATACTGCATCATATACAGATATCTTGATCAATAATCTTCTACACACATCTCATAACCAGTTATCTTTCTAAACAATTTACAAATGAAAAATATGCAATATTATTTAAAATAAATATACAATATATAATTTCTACATTCTCAGACAGGCTTAAAAATGAGGTAATAAAAACAACTGATTAAACCTTTTACCATTCTGGAAATGGCTTAGGGAAAAGAATGAAATTTTTTTTCCTTAGGTCTTTTTATGTTTTCTTTAAATGCATTTGAGTACCTTCTTTTCTATTCTGAAAAATTATGTAAAAAATCCTTAAGCTTTGTTGGATAGTCTGTCATCACCCCAGTTGCTCCCAAATCAAAAGCTCTTTTGTATTCCTGTTCTTCATTTAATACCCAAATATACACCTGAAAATTAGAAATATGAGAAGAAATATTAAAATAGAAATCTCTTTTTTTCTTTCTTCTTCTTTTTATTTATTTACTTACTTACTTATTTACTTATTTTTGGCTATGCTTGCAACATGTGGAAGCTCCCAGGCTAGGGACTGAACCCGCACCACAGCGGCAATCCAATCCTCAACCCACCGAGCCACATGAGAACTCTCTAGATTATTTTTATGGTAGCATTTATTCACTACAATCTCAGCACACTTAACAGATAATCTTTTAATAACCTGCAATTTTAAGAAATCACTGAGCCCTTAAAAAGAAATTCTACTTTGCTCATTAAATATGACTGTCCCACCCACTTGGTTTCGGCTATTCTCACCCACACATAAGTGAACTCTAGCTACTGAAACGTCAATACCGTTAACCGCAAGGTAGAATTTAAGGTCTTTGAATGAGACTATTAGTAAGGTAGCAGCACCAGAGAGCTGGGACACCGAATTAGGTCAGTTAAAAGTTCCTACCTCTTAAATGTGTGTTAAACAGATAAACTACATTGTTTCTAGAACACATCATTCTAGGGAGTTCCCATAGTTGCCCAGCAGTAACGAATCCGGCTAGTATCCATGAGGATGCTGGTTCAACCACTGGCCTCGATCAGTGAGTTAAGGATCCAGAGTTGCCGTGAGCTGTGGTGTAGGTTGCAGACACGGCTCGGATCTGGCATTGCTGTGGCTGTGGTGTAGGCCGGCAGCTGTAGCTCTGATTCTGAGAACTTGCATGTGCTGCGGGTGCAGCAAGACGAAAAAAATAAAACACATCATTCCAAAAACTTACCTGAATGCCTCGGGCAGTGAGATGGTCAAACAAAGCTTTTCTCATCAGTAAACTAGAAAAGAGACCATAATAGAAAAGAATATTATAAAAGAATATATATGTATTTTTATTTACTATATATTTATGTCTCTCTCTCTTCCTTTTTTTTTTTTTACCTTACTCATGGCATGAGTTCCTGGGCCATGGCTGAAACCTGCACCACAGCAGTGACAACACCAGATACTTAACCCACTGAACCACAAGGAACTCCTCATTTAGTCAATTTGCAGTTTATAATTCCTAGTTGAATTTAATCCCAATGTTCAGGCAATATAAGCAACAGCCTCAAGTAATAGAGTTGCTGTGGATGCATTTATATCAACTGCTGCACCTCTTTTCTACTCCTTGTTGCCATTAGATCCTGAAGAGACCCATTTTTATTGAAGCAGCTCCATGGGGAAGAGGCTTCCTCACTTTCCCTGCTGGCAACATAATGAGAGTGAGAAAGAACTTAGAAGTCTGTGTGCCTAACTTTCAAAATTAAAATAAGGAAGTGGAGTTCCCATCGTGGCTCAGCGGAAATGAATCCGACTAGGGACCATGAGGTTGCGGGTTCAATCCCTGGCCTCACTCAGTGGGTTAAGGATCCAGCATTGCTGTGAGCTGTGGTGTAGGTCGCAGATGCGGCTGATATATGGCGTTGCTGTGGCTCCGATTTGACCCCTAGCCTGGGAACCTCCATATGCCACGGGTGAGGACCCCCAAACAATAAAAATAAAAAATAAAAATAAAAATAATGAAGTGGACTTGGGTCAAATTCTATATTACAGGCTATTTACAAACTGAATTAGTCTGTCTGTGAGCTATCTTAGAAACCTAATGTCTATTAACTACATTATCCTTTATATAAGGAAAAAAAGGTTTTTGGGGAGTTTTTTTTTTTTTTTGGTTCCAAATATCTAACTTAAAAGCAAACGTTCATTTATGTATTTATTTATTTTGGTCTTTTTATGGCCGTACCTGTGGCATATGGAGGTTCCCAAGCTAGGCGCTGAACCAGAGCTATAGCCACTGGCCTATGCTGCAGCCACAGCAATGACAGATCCAAGCTACACCACAGCTTACAGCACTAAAAGGACCAAAAAAAAAAGAAAAAAAAAAACGAAAACAAAACCAAAAAAAAAAACACCCGCTTTAGGAGTTCTTGTTGTGGCTCAGCATATTAAGAATCCAAATAGTGTAGGCCAGCAGCTGTAGCTCTAATTTGACCCCTAGCCTGGGAACTTCCGTATGCGGAGGGTGCAACCCTAAAAAGACAAAAAAAAAAAAAGGGAGTTCCCATCGTGGTTCAGCAGAAAAGAATGTGACTAGTATCCCTGAGGACGCAGGTTCGATCCCTGGCCTCACTCAGTGGGTTAAAGATCCGGCATTGCCGTAAGCTGTGGTGTAGGTCACAGATGCGTTTTCTTTAAAGTAGATGCTCACCCTATAGGTGGGACTTCCTTTCTGCTAAGTTTCAGTGCAGACTTTTCTGAAAAATGTGCCATTAGTAAATATACACTCTTACCTATATGGCATTACTATACATATTTCTTTTCAGCATTTTTGACTGCAGGCCGGTGGAAACAGTGAGTAAGTAGAAGGGAATGGATATGTATTCCAGTTCTACTACTAACTGGCGAGATAATCCCAAATATATCATTTAGCCTCAGGTAAATTTTCTGCTGAATTTGATGGGATTATCTCTCAATTCCTCCTAAGGTTTGGTGACCAGTAATTAAGCTCCTTCTAGATGATTCATAGACATCCATTTGTATAGTCGGTGTTCAGATTACATGTACAAAGCCTGCTCTAAATAAGCATGGCATTTAATAGGTACAGTTAAAACAACAACATATATATCAAGAAGCTAAAATTCTTACATGTCAGAAAGCCAGATGAGAAACTTTTGACTTCTGGACATTGTGTGTGGTTCTTTCAACCTGAGGCGAAATAAAATTTAGGTCATAAATTAGAAACACAGGAATATGTCAGTGTGATAAAATAAAACAAGTTCAAAAACAAAAAGAGCATCTTCCTTGCACTTAATATGTGCTTTAAAATATTTGGAAAATAAAGTCCATTTGGGTTCTCTATTTTCATTGATTTCAAGCTGACTTTCTGCTACCACTATTCAAAGGTTAAAAATTAAAAGTTATCTTTCCAGAGATTCTGGGTGCCCAGAACTCCTGTCTCTTCTCTTTTTCGGTGAAGACTCTTTAGTGGCTGTAATCTTTGTAATTTTTTGTCTGTTGTAATTTTGTACGTAGTAGATTTAAACACACAACCAAACTTTACTCTGGATTAAAAGACACTTGGAGTAAAAGTGAGGCCTAGAAATATATATATAAAAGCATGTTTTTTCCCTTTCACTTTCAGTATTTGAAAACGTAGACACTGTCCTTTTAAAATATCGTTCCTACTAAAAAAGTACACTTGACTTTTAGACCTATGCTGAGTTCCTCCTTCAACCTCTTTAATGCTAGAAGCAGCACGTGTGTCCTTAATTTTGGGTTGTGCCCAGAGGCATCTCTAATTTGAAGATCCCTCAGCTTTTCTTTCTTTCCTTCCTTCTTCCTTTCCCTTTTTCTTTCTTTCTTTCTCTTTCTTTCCTTTCCTTCCTTCATTTTCCTTCCTTCCCTTCCTTCCTTTTCCTTCCTTCCCTTCCTTCCTCCTTTCTTCCTTTCTTTCTTTCTTTCTTTCCCTTCCTGCCTGCCTGCCTTCTTTCCTTCCTTCCTTCCTTCCCTTTTTAGGACTGCACCTGAGGCATATGGAAGTTCCCAGGCTAGGATTCGAATGGAAACTGCAGCTGATGGCCTATGCCACAGCCACAGCAACGCCATATCCGAGCCACCTTCTTTGACCTACACCATAGCTCGTGGCAGCGCAGGATCCTTAACCCACTGAGCGAGGCCAGGAATCGAATCAGCATCTTCATGGGTACTAGCTGGATTCGTTTCCGCTGCACCACAATGGGAACTCCCCCTCAGCTTCTAAGTTGAAAGTTCTAAGTCCCTTCCTTCCTTCCTTCCTTTCTTTTTTCTTCCTTCCTTTCTTTTTTCTTTCTTCCTTTCTTTCTTCCTTCCTTCCTTCCTTTTCTTTCTTTCCTTCCTTCCTTCTTTCTTTCTTTCCTGGCTGACCCTCGGCATATGGAGTTCCCAGGCCAAGGATCAGATCTGAGCTATACTTGTGACCTAAGCCGCAGCTGCGACAGTGTCAGATCCTTAACTCACTGTGCTGGGCTAATGATTGAATCTGCATCCCAGCACTCCCAAGACACCACTGATCCCACTGTGCCACAGTGGGAACTCCTAGGTCCATTTCTTGTTTCCTTTCTAACTCCTTCTATCTACACTCTTAGGATAACTCTGTCTCCACATTTAAATTTATTTTTTTCTCTGAATTTGTATTTTATTTGAAGCTCTCTAAATAAACTCCTTTATTCCCTAACTCTAGCCCAGGTAGACAGTGCTGAGTGTAATTCCAGGACCCTCAAGAATTTAATAACTCAAAATACTAATTACCTCATTAGACAAATTATGTTGTCTAGGACATACCCATTGTCTTTTATTTAAAAAAAATTTAAACATACAAACACATAAAACGTAATCCCTAATCACTTATTTAAAGAAAAAAATGAATTCTATGAAGCTTGTTCATGTCCGTATTTTAATAATATTTGCTTCTAAAGGACCACATGGAAATGATTCAGAGAATACAATAGTCCATTCTAGACCAGAGGAAAGCTGGAGCTCCCGCTGTGGCACAACAGGATCAGCAGCGTCTTGGGGGTGCTGGGACGCGGGTTCGACCCCAGCCCAGCACAGTGGGTTACAGATTCAATGTTGCCATAGCTGCAGCTTAATTTCTGGCTGTGGCTCACATTTGATCTCTGGCCCGGGAGCTCCATATGCTGAGGGGCTGCACCCCCTCCCCCCAAAAAAATAGACCAGAGGAAAGCGAAGTACTTTAGGAATAAGTAGTTAGGAATTTTAATTTAGCAAACGAAAATGGTTTATTTGTAGACAAGAAGTGATTTCTGTTTTGTTTGAGAAACAGCTACAAAAAAAGCTAATGAATATAACTGGAAACAGGCAAATAACCATAATCATCACTCAACTGGAACTCAAACTCAAATTGGAAGATGAGCATGAAACATAGATGCTAAGTACAAGGGTACTGACCAAATTTTTTTCTTACTGATATTTTCTCATGACTGCTATACTAAAGTTCAGCTTGAGTTTTTAAAGTTCTTTAGGGATAAAAAAATCTTCATGCAGGTGAAATCACATTTAAATGATACCCCCAGAAGCTCCCAATTCTTTCATCAAGACTCAGTTATCATTAGAATTTTATAGCTAGGAATGGCATTCTCAGGGTACAGGATTGTAAGATGAAGCTCTTTCTTTAATAATAGTGAATAATAATGATAAAGAGGAGTTCCCATTGTAGCGCAGCGGAAACGAATCCAAGCTGTAACCACGAGGTTGTGGGTTTGATCCCTGGACTTGCTCAGTGGGTTAAGGATCCGGCATTGCCGTGAGCTGTGGTGTAGGTCACAGACATGGCTTGGATCTGGTGTTACTGTGGCTGTGGTATAGCCAGGCAGCTACAGTTCTGATTCAACTCTTAGCCTGGAACCTCCATATGACATGGGTACAGCCCTAAAAGGCAAAAAAAAGAAAAAAAAGAAAAATGATAAAGATAATATAACAATAAAAGCTATCATTAATTGAGTACTTATTATTTTCCAGGCAATGCTAAGTGTTTTATATATTTTTATCTTTGTAGTGAATTGATGTGTAAAAAGCGAGGCTTTATACCCAGTAGAGAAATTACATAAATATGGAAGTATCTTATACAAACTAACTCTATCCTTTTCTTTCTCCTATCTCCAGAGGGTTTGGGGTTGTGGTGGTGGTGGTAGTTTTTCTTCCTAACTATTAATACTAGGGGTGAATTTGGAGTTTAATGGAATTTCAGTTGGATATTATTGTCAATGAAATAGAAAAGTAAGAGAAGTTGGAGGGCAACTGCTATTAGACGTTAGAATAAAAGAATTATTAAGTTTCAATAATTAAGCTCAATTCTTTTTATCTGACTTCTGAGTACACAGGTATCAAAAGTTGTTGTTGGAGTTTCCGTCATGGCTCAGTGGTTAACGAATCCAACTAGGAATCAGGAGGTTGTGGGTTCAATCCCTGGCCTCACTCAGTGGGTTAAGGGTCTAGCGTTGCCCTGAGCTGTGGTGTAGGTCGCAGATGCGGCTTGGATCACACGTTGCTGTGGCTGTGGTGTAGGCCAATGGCTACAGCTCCTATTAGACCCCTAGCCTGGGAACCTCCATATGCCTCGGGTGCGGCCCTAGAAAAGACAAAAAAAAAAGTTGTTGTTACCTGAAATGGGTACAGATTAAGTACTTTAAAACCTTTATTGGAGGAGTTCCCATCGTGGCTCAGTGGAAGGGAATCTGATTAGGATCCATGAGGATGCAGGTTTGATCCCTGGCCTCGCTCAGTGGGTTAAGGATCTGGTGTTGTGGTGAGCTGTGGTGTAGGTCACAGACTGAAATCGGATCTGGTGTTGCCGTGGCTGTGGCGTAGGCCAGCGGCTGCAGCTCCAATTTGACCCCCAGCCTGGGAACTTCCATGTGCCTCAGGTACGGTCCTAAAAAGGCACACACACAAAAACTTTGCTATTCATTTCAGGGAATATATCTTAACCATATCAAAAGGTCAGCTATTCAAACATGGAAAGAACTACGGCAATCTATTCTTTATCATTGATAATGATATTAATGAGTCTTCATCTTAGTTCTCCTGTAATTGATAACTGATGAAAACAGGGTAACCACTTACTTCAATATAATAGAAGGCATTGGGATTTCAAAAAACTGTTCTCGGATGGGCACAAAGGGCAAGAGGCCAGTGAAGAACAGGCCGAGAATGAGCAGAACACGTTGTAAACTGAAGAGTATAGGAATATCTGAATTCTAAAAGATACAAACAACAGTACATATCACTTTTGAACTGCTCAAATAAAGAGAATTATGTCACAACTTTCAAAATTCTCCAAGACTTGACATCTGTTAAAAGCACTCCCTGGAGTTCTCATTGTGGCTCAGCGGGTTGAGAATCTGACTAGTATCCATGAGGATTCGAGTTTGATCCCTGGCCTTGCTCAGTGAGTTAAGGATCCGGCGTTGCCGTGGGCTGTGGTGTAGGTTGCAGATGTGGCTCGGATCCCGCGTTGCTGTGGCTGTGGCGAAGGCCAGCAGCTACAGCTCCTGTTAGATCCCTAGCCTGGGAACCTCCATATGCCACAAGTGTGGCCCAAATAAGGCGAAAAGACAAAAAAAAAAGCAGGAATTGATATTAGCTTTTATTTTTTCTTTTTAGGGCTGCACCCACAGCATATGGAGGTTTCCCAGGCTAGGGGTCTAATCGGAGCCACAGCTACCAGCCTACACCACAGCCACAGCCACAGAGAATCTGAGCTGTGTCTGCAACCTACACCACAGCTCACAGCAACACTGGATTCTTAACCCACTGGGTGAGGCCAGTGATGGAACCCGAGTCCTCATGGATGCTAGTCGGGATCGTTAACTGCTGAGCCATAATGGGAACTCCTATTATCACTATTTTTTAATTTGAAAAAAAATTTTTGAGTGACGTAAAAAGATCAGCAGGTCATGAAGCCTCCAATATATTATCTCCCTTTTAACGACATGTGAAAATACTATGAGACAGTGATTAGTTATGGAAGTTTTAGTTCTAAACTCTTGGGGAATCTGCAGCCACCCAGTCCATTGACAATTCTGTTCTCTCCTTTTGTACACGGATACCTTGGGGTCTCACAGAGGCTGTTGCACATAAATAAAACTTACTTGCCTTAATGAGAGCCTTACTAATTTTATTTGTACTTTTAATTGTAATGGTGCTGATCTTGGATCTAAGCTTTTGCCTTCTCTGCTAGGAAGGAAGGCCTTCCCCCCCAAAAAATCCTTTGTATTTTAGAACTGCTACTTGTGTCATGATATGCTTTCTGCACTATCACCTGTATTCTGAAAGAGAATCTTCAATGCTTAAGATTTTTAACACTTTGAATTTCAAATCCTCTTAGCTGACTATATAGCTAAGTTTGATTACAGAGGCTTAGTGTACCACTTCAAAATATGTATATTTTGTGTAGAAATAATTTGTATAGAAATATTTTATTCTGGAATTCCCATCGTGGCACAGTGGAAACGAATCCGACTAGGAACCATGAGGTTGCGGGTTCGATCCCTGGCCTCACCCAGTGGGTTAAGGATCCGGTGTTGCTGTGAGCTGTGGTGTAGGTTGCAGATGCAGCTCAGATCCCGAGCTGCTGTGGCTGTGGTGTAGGCCGGCAGCTGTAGCTCCGATTCGACCCCTAGCCTGGGAACCTCCTAAAAAAACATATAAAAAGAAATATTTTATTCAAGCAGAAAAATTTCAGTGGGTGGATGGTCCTGCTTTTATATACTATCTGATAATCACGATCCTGGCTTAATTCTTTTCCTTTTTTTGTCTTTTTAGGGCCATACCCACAACATAAGAAGGTTCCCAGGCTAGAGGTCGAATCGGAGCTGTAGCCAATGGCAACACCACAGCTATGGCCATGCCAGATCCAAGCCTCATCTTCGACCTACACCACAGCTCACGGCAACACCGGATCTTTAACCCACCAAGCAAGGCCAGGGATTGAACCTGCATCCTCATGGATACTAGCCAGATTCGTTTCCACTGAGCCACAAAGGGAACTCCCTGGCTTAATTCTCTTTGGGAGGCAGGGCAAAGAAAAGCTTAAGGTATGGAGCTGAAGGCATAAATACGTCCCTCAATTCAAAGTTACACAAAAAATTTTGATTATGTAGCAAAAAACAAACATTAAAAGAACCATATTTTGCTTTACACTATACATAATAAACAATACATAAGAAAATTTACAAAATGTTGGCAAACAACTAATATTAGCATGTGAAAATAACTCTGTGAGCCATTCCAATTTTACTACACTTAAATTATAAGGTCTATTACTGCTATTAAATCCATTATCTATAAATTCATTTTCTCTGTCAGTAAACCTCTGGTTAGTTTTTTCTGTCTAGCACCACCTGTCTTTGTATCAAGGCTGTATCAAGGCTGTGAAATAAAATGTTTCAGGATTATTACTGTAATTAGTTAACATTTATAGGTCTATAACAATAACAAAGATAAATCATTCTATATCACTTTTGAAGCTTACCTCTTTGTAGCATTTTTCTACAATTTCATAACTGGCATTACCCCACACTGTTATGTGTTCTCGTCTGTACTGCTTCACCAACTCTGAAACCTACATGTGAAAATTCAGAATTTTATGCATGTGCCTATTTGTAAATCCACTTATACGATTTCAGTTTTAAAAAAAATGGATTATAATTGATGATCTGCCAGTGCATAGTAAAAACTTCTAGAAGAACTGATATAGAAATTCAGATTACAAAGTATAAGAAATTACTTACATTTTACTCTCGTATGACTTATCTAATAGAATACAACTATTTAGATATATGACTGAGTCACTTTGTTGTACAACAGAAATTGGCACGACGTGGTAAATCAACTATAAATTAAAAATTTTTTTTAAAAATGTTAAAGACTGGTAATGTTTAGTAATTTGCCATAAACTAAGCACAAATGAAACAAGTTAAACTAGAAGTTAATTATATAAATGTCAGAATGATGGGCTCCCTGGTGCTCACTTTTACTCATAACTGAGACATGACAAGTCACTTTGAAAATAGGGTTTCCTACAGTACAGTGATCTCTTCTGCCAAGGCAGTGTTTAAAACAGTACTGAACCGTAGAGTATCACATTTCTTTGAACATTCTCAATATGCAGGCACCTACTTCTAGCCTTAGTTTGTGAAATTGGATGCAACACACTCAGAGGAGGCATGCGTTAAGTACCTTCTTAATCAGCAAATTGTTGTTGACTTTGATATCGATGTTAATAGGAGTGTTAGGAAAGGCCTCAAAAACTTCCTTCAGTAATGGAATTCGGTTATCTTTTCCTTCACATTGGCATGCTGAGAAAGCAAGATTTTTAAATGCATTTTAAAAAGATAACTTTCAGTTTTTTGATGTTTAGCAAAGTTACAGTGTGTAGTCATAATAGGACATTTACAAAATGATGAAAAATATAAAGAAAAAATTATCTGAAATTAACAATGTAAATATAAGCATTGTGACCATTTGGTACATTTTTTCTCCCTTTTTTTTTTGTATGCATAATCTATTACAGAGTTATAGTATAGTTGTAATCCCTTCAGATTTTAACCCGGTCTTTTCACATAAGCAAAAATCAATATTGCATGTTAATAAACTGTATTTATGATCACGACTTTTTCCATTAAACTTTTTGAGATTACTGTAGATTCACAGAATCTGTGCAGCCTTCACCCAGATTCCCCAAAACTCTAGTACAACATCACAACCATGATACTGACATTGATATAATTTACCCATTCTATTCTGTAATTGTTTTTTCCCTTTTTGGCCCCCCACAGTATGCAGTTGTGACCTAAGCCACAGTGGCAACACCGGATCCTTAACCCACTGTGCCGGGCTGAGGACTGAACCTGCATCCTAGCGCTTCCAAGACACCACCAATCAGGTTGAGCCACAGCAGAACTCCTGTAATTTTTTTTTTTTTGCCTTATCTAGGGCCACACCCGTGGCATACGGAGGTTCCCAGGCTATGGGTCTAAGAGGAGCTGTAGCTGCCGGCCTCTGCCACAGCCACAGCAACATGGGATCCGAGCCGCGTCTGCAACCTACACTACAGCTCATGACAACGCCAGATTCTTAACCCAGTAAGTGATGCCAGGGATCGAACCTGCAACCTCATGGTCCCTAGTCAGATTCGTTAACCACTGAGCCACGACGGGAACTCCTGAACTCCTGTAATTATTATTTTAAAATGTTTTAAAGTACTCCACTGAGTAGCTAAACAATTTTTTAAATTTAACCCTTCCCCTTGAAGGGTAGCACAGTATGCCATTCCAAAATATGCCATTATGGCACAAGCATTACTCTGAAGTGAAGGCAATTGAGAAGAAGTAGATACAAGAAAAGCTCTCTGCCCTTCCTACATGTCTAAAAACAAGACTTAAATTGTACAGAAATGAATCAACAACAAGCCTAAGCTAAACCCAAAGGAGTCTATACAACAAACTACTGACTAGCCTTTATCTTCCATTAATCCCCCATATATTTACCTTCCCACAATTTGCCACCCTAGGTCTTTTTCCTTTGTCTTGTCACTTCTCTGAAAATTTATTGGGGTTTTTTTGTTGTTGTCGTTGTTTGTTTTGTTTAAGATGCTATATAAACTCAAGTTCTAGCCATGCTTCTGAGTTATTTGTCCCTGAGTTTCTTTCTCTCATGAGACACACATATGAATAAACTTCTTTTTCTCTTGTTAATCTCTTTTTTGTTACAGAGCCCAGCTGAGAACCTAAAAGAATAGAAGAAAAAAAATTTTTTTCCTACCCTAGACATACTAGAGAATACCGAGATTGTTTCTAAAGTTTTGCTATATCATCACTGAATTTTTCGGAGATTGAGAATAGTAGGTTCAGGCAAGGGAAATACATGCTAATTCAGTAATGTGTTGAATTATATCAATGCAGTTGTTCAAAGAAAACAGAGTCATGAAAAAATTAGAAGAGGATTTTAATCACTTTTTATATCCTAAGATATTTTTCTTTATTTTTCCCTAGTTCTTTTTGCTTCTAATCATTTATATAATATACTATGCACACTATATCACTATTTTAAAATTTCTCCTTCCACCTGAAACTTCAGTTCCATTAATCATTGAATAACAAAACGATGAAAGGGGAGTTTCAGTTGTGGCTCAGCAGTAATGAACCCGACTATTAACCATGAAGTTGCAGGTTAGATCCCTGGCCTCACTTAATGGGTTAAGGATCCATCGTTGCCATGAGCTATGGCTGTAGTCGCTATGGATGCTCAGATCCCACGTGGCTGTGGCGGATTTTCATATGCCGCAGGTATGTCCCTAAAAAGTAAAAAAAAAATGAAAAATCCTTCATTTCATCCTATTGTATGGCAAATAAAAACAAAGAAGCATATCAAAAAAACTAAATTCATGTCACAAAAATATTAATAAAGGCTCATATGAAAAGGATTATGTGAGGAGTTCCCGCTGTAGCCAGCAGAAACAAATCCGAATAGTAACCATGAGGTTGTGGGTTCAATCCCCGGCCTCGCTCAGTGGGTTCAGGATCCAGCGTTGTTGTGAGCTGTGGTGGGTAGGTCGCAAACTCGGCTCAGATCCCACAATGCTGTGGCTGTGGCTGTGGCCAGCAGCTATAGCTACGATTGGACCCCTAGCCTGGGAACCTCCATATGCCTTGGGGCCTGTCTTAAAAGAAAAAAAAAAGCATCATTTGAATAGGAAAGGAAAAAGAAAAAAATCTGTTACTGTTTTGTCTGTTTTATATTCTATTCTTATTGCCTTTTTACTATTCTTTGTAATTCAGATAGGGCGCCTGGTCATTCTGATGGGACCTTCAGTCATTTGGTTTTGACTCCCTGGCCATGGAGCAAATATGTGACCATTTAAGCATAACAACATGGGGGAGGAGTTCCCGTCATGGCTCAGCAGAAACGAATCTGAGTAGCAACCATGAGGACACAGGTTCAATCCCTGGCCTAGCTCAGTGGGTTAAGGATCAGGTGTTGCTATGAGCTGTGCTGGAGGTCACAAATGCTACTTGGATCCAGAGGCTATGACTCTGATTCAACCTCTAGCCTGGGACCCTCCATATGTCGGGGGTATGGCCCTAAAAAGATAAAAAATAAAATAAAATAAAAAATAAGCATAACAACATGCACAACAGAAGAGGTCTAAAATCCTCAACTGAATGAGTCATATAGTTTTAATGTTATCAGAAGGCCATCTTTTATGTGAAGAAGGTGTACCTGAGAACAAAGCTTACGTGGATGAAAGTGGAATGAAGAAATGAAGACATAAGACCAATTATTGCCTAAGCAACTAAATCAGTTATGTTTGAAGGCATATAACTCCAGACTTTTTAGGAGTTTCCATCGTGGTACAGCGGTAAACTAATCCGACTAGGAACCATGAGGTTGCGGGTTCGATCCCTGGCCTTGCTCAGTGGGTTAACAATCCAGTGTTGCCGTGAGCTGTGGTGTAGGTCGCAGACGCGGCTCATATCTGGTGTTGCTGTGGCTGTGGCATAGGCCAGCAGCTGTAGCTCAGATTCAACCGCTAGCCTGGAAACCTCCATATTCTGCGAGTGCAGCCCTATAAAGCAAAAAAAAAAGAAAGAAAAAGAAAAAGAAAAAAAGAAACAAAATTAACAATTCAGTTACTCAGAGTTCCCGTTGTGGTGCAGTGTAAACGAATCCGACTAGGAACCATGAAGTTGTGGGTTGGATCCCTGGCCTTACTCAGTGGGGTTAAGGATCTGGCGTTACCATGAGCTGTTGGTGTAGGCTGCAGACGTGGCTCAGATCTGGTGTTGCTGTGGCTATGGTGTAGGCCAGCAGCTGCAGCTCCATTTCAACCCCAAGCCTGGGAACTTCGACATGACGTGGGTGTGACCCTAAAAAAAAAACCAATGACCATGGGCAATAGTTATTCACACCTGGGTAAGATGTATGCAAGAAACAACTTGGAAAAAGGTCAAAAAGACAAAACTAATTCTGTAAGAGCAGAATGACACATTACACAATAAGAATAATATTGCATCAAATAGTTGGGAAAACAAGCAGATAAAAGTGTGCCAAGAAAAAACTGTGTGCTAAAGTGATGTGAAAAAAATATATATATATTTTTTGTCTGCGCCCAGAGCATATGGACATTTCTAGGCCAGGGATCGAACACACGCCACAGCAGTGACCTGAGCTACCGCAATGACAGGTCAGAGAGTCTAAACCTGCTGAGCCATGAGGGAACTCCTGAAAATACTTAAATAAGATGACTTGAAATGGCTTAGCGGATTAAGGATCTGGCATTGTCACTGCTGTGGCTCAGGTCACTCTTGTGCCTCAGGTTCAATAACGGGCCACAGAACTTTCATCTGCTGTGGGTATGGTTTAAAAAAAAAAAAAAGATTCAGCCAGCCTAGAATGTAGAAAAAGAGTTGAAGAACTTTGTCGCCAAAATTGTTTCAGGCAGAGAGTAACCAGCTGGGAAATACAACCAAAAGAGAAAAAAGAAAATAACAGGAAAACTAGTATCCTAGGTATGGAGTAAGACACAGGATGTGTTGTGATGGAACACATGAAGTGGCTATAGAGCATTAAATTAATAGTCAACTACAGATTATCCAAATTGTGTATCTTCCATGAAAAAAAGGCTGCTTTCAAGTATGCAGGATAGGAAAGGAAAGGAAAGGAGAGGAAAAAAGAAAAGAAAAAGGAAATCTCCAGTTGAGTTGTGAACCACAAAAAAAGCAAGAGGTCTGGGAGTTCCTGTCATGGCTCAGTGGTTAACGAATCCGACTAGGAACCATGAGGTTGCGGGTTCGATCCCTGGCCTTGCTCAGTGGGTTAACGATCCGGCGTTGCCATGAGCTGTGGTGTAGGTCGCAGACGCGGCTCGGATCCTGTATTGCTGTGGCTGTGGTGTAGGCCAGTGGCTACAGCTCCGATTAGACCCCTAGCCAGGGAACCTCCACATGCTGCGGGTGCGACCCTAAAAATGACAAAAAGGCAAAAAAAAAAAAAGAGGCCTGAAATCTGTATTACTCTGAGAGTTGATACCTGCCCCCCTCCAGTATTTAAAGAAAAGAAAGCAAGAGTTCCAAGCAGGGGAATAAGATAGGAAAACATTGAAGAACCTTCTGCCTAATCTAAGTTTTTACAGCACTACACATTACCCTGCCTCAAACACAATAAACTTCACATTTGAGGCACGTGTTTAGGTTAATTATGATATGAGTTGAGTAAGATATGAAGGAAAGCTAATTATTGTTAATTATTAAGCTTGAGAGATGTGGCACTGCTGCCAGTATGGGATTTGAAGAGATTCTTCAGATAGGCAGTACAGAGTAGCTGAACACTGGCCTGGTAAGGAAAAGACCTAGTTTCAAGTCCTAGCTGTTATTTATTTGCTTATTGTATGACTTTAATCAAGTTAATTTATATCTCCAGGAATCAGCTTAATTTCTGGAACAGGAGGAGACAAGATTTGAGGGTTTCAAAGGTCTCTTCACATTCAAAAATGTTATGACTTCATGAGGGACGTATAAAACCAGAAAAAAACTTAAAACATATTTTTTCTCAAAACATCTTTAGGAAGTTCCCATTGTGGCACAGCAGAAACGAACCCGACTAGTATCCATGAGGATGCAGGTTTAATCCCTGGCCTTGCTCAGTGGGTCGAGCATCTGGTGTTACTGTGAGCTGTGGTGTAGCTCACAGGTGCGGTTCGGATCCCGCATTGCAGTGGCTGTGGTGTAGGCCAGCAGCTGTAGATTCGATCCCCCAGCCTTCCATATGCCGTGGATGAGGCCCTAAAATAAAAGCAAAAAAAAATTCTTTAATTTTTGTGAGGCTCTGGCTTTGCTCTACAAAGGGAAAAATGGGAAATTTTTCACTATCCTAAATACTTAACCAAGGTTCCTACTACGGAAGCCATACCAAGGACCATAACCTTGTGGTTTTCCCACAAAAATCATTCAAAATATACGGTTAAATTGTGGTTGTAAAGGAGCTCATGACCTGTATCTTGATGTAACGTATCCTCCATCATCCTAACATGTTCTATTTTAACATAAGTAACACACTGGGCCAACGGGCATGTTTCTTTGTGAGAAATGTTCCCTCAAAAGGAAAAAAAAAACCTGCTATGTTAAAAGTGAAGATGACTAAGAAATGGATGGTTTATTTGAGTAACATAATTCGCTTTAATAATTTAAAATACGGAGCAGCTAAATGACGTTGAATTAAAAAAATATATAGAATCTGTAAGGATCTGAATGGGATCCCTTCAGTTTCTTTTAATTTATCCTTTTTACCTATAATGAGTAATTTACCACCTGTTGTAATATTTTAGAATTTGGAGCTGGAAGTGCAAAGTGTCTGGGTTTCTTGTAATTAATATTCAGGATTAAATGAATTGTATATAAATTTAAATAGAATGATCCAGTTAAATCTTTGGGCCTCATTATCTCAGGGTCAGATGACCATCAAAGTTTCAGATTTGTAGGCCTGAGAAAACAAACTTGGAAGGCAAATTTTTTTTGCTTTTTATTTTTATTTTATTTTTTTTTGTCTTTTTGCCTTTATGTAGAGCCGCACCCACGGCACATGGAGGTTCCCAGGCTAGGGGTCTAACAGGAGCTGTAGCTGTTGGCCTTCGCCACAGCCACAGCAATGCGGGATCCGAGCTGCATCTGCAACCTACACCACAGCCCACGGCAACGCCGCATCCTTAACCCACTGAGTAAGGCCAGGGATCGAATCCACAACCTCAAATTCTTAGTCAGATTCGTTAACCACTGAGCCACGAAGGGAACTCCTTTTTTGCTTTTTAGATCTGCACAGAGGCATATGGAATTTCCCAGGCTAGGGGTTGGATCAGAGATACAGCTGCCAGCCTACACCACAGCCACAGCAAAACCAGATCCAAGCCTAGTCTGCAACCTACACCACAGCTCACGGCAACACCGGATCCTTAACCCACTGAGTGAGGCCAAGGATTGAACCTGCGTGCTCATGGATACTACTCAGATTCGTTTCCACTGAGCCACGACGGGAACTGCGAGGGCAATACTTTTAGCTGGAACATAAACTCACAAAATAATACACATGTGTAGCTAATTCTCAGCAAAAATGAATACATTTTAATATAAATGTTTAAGGTGCAGATGTAAATTATTACCTTTTTGAAATGAGACATCCAGTTTGCCAAGGTAAGGTGGGAGTTCCTTTAAAAGACATGGTTGAAAAAAGTTAGCTCTCAAAAATAAAAAGTATTTTAGCATCTTACATGAAGACATAAAGATGTGCTTCTTCCAAAAATAAAAGGATGAAACACTGCAAAGGTTTATTCAGGGAACTCTCTAGAGCATCTCCAACAGTTGCAAAAAACCTGTACTAATATGGAACACTTGTCAATAACAAATACACAAAGATATCAATAGACAAATGTCAAGAATAGACAGTTCAAAGGGAAAAGAAAAAAATGACTAACCGTCATAAAGAAAAACTTTAAACTCATTAATAAAATTAATTTTATTCTAATACAATCAATACATGATAATTAAATTCTAATTAAAACTTAATCTAGCATATTAGAAAAATTCTTGGTATAATTATAATGCCCAACAATGAACAGTAAGGTTGTGGCAAAATGGAAATTCTTCTATTTTATTTATTTTATTTATTTAGCTTTTCTTTAAGGCCACATCTGGCCCTATGCCACAGCCATAGCAAAGCGGGAGCCGAGCAGCATCTTCGACCTACACAGCAGCTCACAGCAATGCTGGATCCTTAATCCACTGAGCGAGGCCAAAGACTGAACCCACATCCTCATGGATACTAATTGTGTTCGTTACCGCTGAGCCATAATGGGAACTCAAGAAATTCTCCTCATACAGATTTTAAAAAGTTCTTTTTTTTTTTTTTTTGTCTTTTTGACTTTATGTAGAGCCGCACCCGTGGCATATGGAGGTTCCCAGGCTAGGGGTCTAACAGGAGCTGTGGCCGCCAGCCTTCGCCACAGCCACAGCAACGCGGGATCCGAGCCGCGTCTGCAACCTACACCACAGCTCACGGCAACGCCGGATCCTTAACCCACTGAGCAAGGCCAGGGATCGGAGCTGCAACCTCATGGTTCTTAGTCGGATTCATTAACCACTGAGCCACGAAGGGAACTCCTTTTAAAAAGTTCTTAAGGCAATTTAATAAAGCAGGCTGGCAATAGCAACTTTCAATATCAAGAAACTATAATATTTCTAATATTTTACTCAATAATTTCCCTGCTGGAAGTTAATTTACATAAATAATTTTAAATATAAAGAAAAAATTTATCTTTACAAAGTTTTATCTTTCAGTGCAGTGTTATCTTTAATGCTGAAAACTCAGAACTAATTCAAATGCCCAACAATAGAGGAATGGTTAAAGACAGCTATATATCCCCTCAATGGAATAACTTGTCATTTGACATATTTGTGAAAAATAAATGTAGGAGTTCCTGTCGTGGCACAGCAGAATCAAATCCAACTGGGAACCATGAGGTTGTGGGTTCAATCCCTGGCCTGGCTCAGTGGGTTAAGGATCTGGTGTTGCCATGAGCTGTGGCTGTGGTGGCAGCTGTAGCTCCTAAATTTGACTCCTAGCCTGGAAACTTCCATATGCCGCGGGTGCGGCCCTAAAAAGAAAAAAAAAGTCGAATCTGAAATGTATGATTCCAACGATATGATGTATGATTCCAACAATGTGATATCGTATTTGAACGATATGATACTATATGATTCCAACGATATGACATTTTGGAAACTATGGGGATAGGAAAAAGATTAGTGATTGTCAGGGCTTAGGAGGGCAAGAAGGATGAATAAGCAGAGGATAGAGGATTTTTAGGGCAGTGAAACTACGCTATATGACATATTAGTGGATACATGTCATTATCATGTAGGTCAATATCAAAACCCACAGAATGTAAAAATTGAGAATAAATCCTAATATAAGCTATGAACTTTGGGTGATGATGATGTATCAGTGGAGGTTCATCACTTGTAACAAAGATACCATGTTGATGAAGGATGTTGATAGTGGGGAGAGGCTGTACCTATGTGAAGTCAGAAAATACGTGGGAAATTTCTATAGTTTCTGATCAATTTTATTGTGAACTTATAACTGCTCTAAAAAATAAAATTCTATTAAAAAAGAAAAAGCATGAAGTTTCCATTGTGGTTCAGTTGTAATGAACCCAATTAGTATCCATGAGGATGTGGGTTCGATCCCTGGCCTCGCTCAGCGTGTTAAGGATTCTGCGTTGCTGTGCCTGTGCCGTAGGCTGGCAGCTGAAGCTACAATTTGACCCCTAGTCTGGGAACTTCCACATGCCAAAACTGTGGTCCTAAAAAGCAAAAAAAGAAAAGAAAGAAAGAGGGAGGAAAGGAGTTCTCATCAGCGTTCAGCGGTTAATGAACCTAACTAGCATCCATGAGGACGCAGGTTCGATCCCTGGCCTCGCTTAGTGGGTTAAGGATCCGGCGTTGCCTTGATCTGTGGTGTAGGTTGCAGACTAGGCTCAGATCCCGCATTGCTGTGGCTGTGGTGTAGGCCAGTAGCTACAGCACTGATTTGACCACTGGCTTGGGAACCTCCATATGCCATGGTGCGGCCCTAAAAAGCCAAAAAAAAGGAAGGAGGAAAAAAACGTACACATGCCAGAATGTTAAAGTGTTGAAAAACACACTATAAATAATATATGTAAAAAAACCATTCAGGTTATACATTCACATAAACTACTGACGTAAGTTTTCTTTATGTGATAGAATTAGACATTATTTTCCCTTTCATTTATCAATATTTACCCTAATGATAATGTAAACTACTAAAATCAGATTTTTAAAGGATCTTTTCCTATACTTGAAGACTAAAACTAATTCATATATTTAATCTGAAGGTAAATGTAATAAGTACAAACCCTCACTAGAAGTCAGAATAGTTTTTAAAATTTCCTTTGACAGTCATTCTTTACTCATTATCATTTATTTTTTATTATTTATTGAAATACTGGCGTTCCCATCATGGCGCAGCAGAAACAAATCCGACTAGTGTCTATGAGGATGAGAGTTCAATCCCTAGCTTTTCTCAGTGGGTCAGGGATCTGGCGTTGCCATGAGCTGTGGTGTATGTAGGTCGCAGACGCAGCTCAGATTCTGCATTGCTGTGGCTGTGGTGTAGGCCGGCAGCTATTGCTCTGATTCAACCCCTAGCCTGGGAACTTCCATATCCTTCAGGTGAGGCCTAAAATGCAAAAAAAATAAATAAATAAAATAAAAAATAAATGGTATCTGGCATTCACTGTTTTTAAAAATCTTACAGGCCCTATGGAGTTCCCGTCGTGGCGCAGTGGTTAACGAATCCAACTAGGAACCACGAGGTTGCGGGTTTGATCCCTGCCCTTGCTCAGTGGGTTAACGATCTGGCGTTGCCGTGAGCTGTGGTGTAGGTTGCAGACGCGGCTCGGATCCTGCGTTGCTGTGGCTGCGGCGCAGGCCAGTGGCTACAGCTCCGATTAGACCCCTAGCCTGGGAACCTCCACATGCCGCGGGTGCGGCCATAAAATGACAAAAGGCAAAAAAAAATAAAAAAATAAAAAAATAAAAATCTTACAGGCCCTAATATCTATTATTTATTAGTATATCCCACATTTTTACTTACACAGTACTTGAGATCAGAGATGTTTACATTGACTCCGGTTGATCTCTTTAGATTCTCATCGTGTGACACTACAACTTGCTCGTCTTTTGTGATATGGCAATCCAATTCCAACATATCAGTTCCAATCGTAACTGCACTGAAGAAATACAAGAAAGAATAATGACATTCTGAAAAAGTTCAGTTACGAATCAAAATAGTAGAAAATCCCATCTTACTAAAATTTCTCAAGACTGTTATTATGAATAATTGACATGAAACTCTGTCACATGAACCCAGGATAAAAAAGACTCATTGCCTCCTTTGCCTAACTAGCAATCTTTAAGTTTTGCAACCCAATATAAAGAACACTGGACCAGAAGTTGAGATTTGGGGAGTTCCTGTGTGGCGCAGCAGGTTGGGTCGATATTGTGGCACAGGTTTGATCCCTGGCCTGGAAACTCCCACAAAGTGTGGGCTTGGCCAATAAATAAATAAATAAATAAATAAATAAATAAATAAATAAAATAGATTTTTCTTTTGTCAATTGCGTTTACTAGAATCATAAATGTGTAAAAACAATATCCAGTCACTTGTGATAGAACATGATGGAGGCTAATGTGAGTAAAAGAACATATGTATGACTGGGTCACTTTGCTGTACAGTAGAAACTGACAGAACACTGTAAAATCAACCATAATGGAAAAAATAAAAATCATTAAAAAAAGAACAAATGTGTAAAAACAAAATCCAAAAATAGAGCTTGAAAAAGATAAGTACTGCTGATTTTGGGTAAGGTACATGTCTTTCTTTTACTTTTGTTTTAGTTTTGTATGAATATGTGAAGGGAGGGTAAGAGCAAGATTTATCTGTATTTTCCTGTATTAAAAATATTATATATTACCGAATAAATCTTTCCAAGTATGAAGGTTGCCTTTAACTGAAATGTTGGCTATTTTTAGAGATGTTTAGGAACTATACAAAAAATAATTTCTATTTACTGAATGCTTCTCCCTCTCTCTTTTTTGGCCTTGCGCATGGCATGTGAAAGTTCCCAGGCTAGGGGGCAAACCCACGCCATAGCAGTGACCTGAGTGACAGATCCTTAACCTACTGAGGCACCAGGGAACTCCTTATCTCTTAATAATAAACTAATAAATAAAAATTTAGAACAACAGTAAGTACATTTAGGACAATTTGTAAATTATTGTAATACAATTATCTCAAATTTGATACACAAATAGCTAGAACACAGAAAACTTTTTATCACTTTGACCTTCAGATTTTCCATAAATAACAGTATGCATTTACTTTGATTGAAACACCGATATTTTATAGCTGAATTTCTGATAAGCTGATGACAAACACAGAAAAAAGTTAGAGAAGCCAAGGCTTCAACATTTTCAGAAAAAGAAATAAAATCTCTGGCTCTAGAAGAAGACATAAAATTACTTGAAACTCCACAGAAAAAAGCACAGTAACTTAGAGTAGACCTTAAAGTTTTTTTTTTTTTTTGTCTTTTTAGGGCCATACCCGCTGCATATGGAGGTTCCCAGGCTAGGGGTCCAATCCGAGCTGTAGCCACCTGCCTACGCCACAGACACAGCAACGCGGGATCCAAGCTGTGTCTGTGACCTGGCAACACCTGGTCCTTAACCCACTGAGAGAGGCCAGGGATTGAATTCACATCCTCATGGATGCTAGTCGTACCGGTTAACCGCTGAGCCATGATGGGAACTCCCTATGTTAAAGAATTTATTTGAATCTCATTTACTTCTCAAAATATTTAGGTTGTATTATTGTTCCCATTATACAGATGAGATAACTAGTATTGTATTAGATATTCTAAACAATTCCAACATGAGAATCAGGTCACTGATTAATTATTTTGATTGCCTGCCAAGTTATACTTCCAGCTATTGCTAATATAATTTGTTTCTTTCTCCAACCATTCATTTTAATACCACAGGGATCAAATTGTCCTATGGGTATTTACAAAGGCGGCCTGGTTTAATAGCCTAGTTTTATTAGCTCTTAGAGCCAGATTTTACATACTCAAGGGCTTTGTAATTCGTGCAAGGGTGTGAGTGTGTGTGTGTGTGTGTGTGTGTGCAATACAATCCCTGAGTTTTGGGTTTCATGCTTATTTTGAATGAAGTTCTGTCAATATTCTTTTTTCTTGAAAGCCGCATTCCATACCTCATTAAGTGAGAGTCTATTAACACTACAGGTAGGTATTAGGGATTGAGAGATTTATAAGGAAAGATTCTTGCTCCCAAGGAATCCCAGAAGAGCCATATTCATAACTTAAGGTGATCGTGAAAGCATTTTATAAACCACACACACACACGGATCTACCATACTTAAGCACGGTATCTATCTTTTGCCAATTATGTGTTATAACTCTTGGTCTTTTTAGTACCTTAAAAATAGTATGTTTAGATTATTTTATTTTATTTTTTGGCTCATGAGGCAGGCATATTGGCGGGGGGGACACGGAGTTCCAGAGTTCCCATCGTGGTACAGTGAAAATGAATCTGACTAGGAACCATGAGGTAGTGGTTGGATCCCTGGCCTTGCTCAGTGAGTTAAAGATCCGGTGTTGCCGTGAACTGTCGTATAGGTTGCAGATGCGGCTTGTATCTGGTGTTGCTGTGGCTGTGGTGTGGGCTGGCAGCTGTAGCTCTGATTGATCCCCTAGCCTGGGAACCTCCATGTGCCTCGGGTGCAGCCCTAAAAAGTAAAAGAAAAAAACCAAGAACTGAGTTCCCATTGTGGCTCAGCAGAAACGAAACTGACTAGTATACCTGAGGATGTGGGTTAGATCTCTGGCCTCACTCAGTGGGTTAAGGATCCAGCATTGCAATGAGTTGTGTAAAAAGCAAAAGCAGAAAACAAAATAACAACAAAAACAACTGACAACAAACCTCTTAAGTGTCCTAGCATTTAAAATAGAAGAATATTTGTAAATGGGAGTTCCTGATGTAGCTCAATCCGACTAGTATCCATGAAGACACAGGTTCGATCCCTGACCTCGCTCAGTGGGTAAGGATCCCAAGTTGCTGTGGCTGTGGCATAGGCCGGCAGCTACAGCTCTGATTCGACCCCTAGCCTGGGAACCTCCATATGCCATGGGTGCGGCCCTAAAAAGACGAAAAAAAAAAAAAAGTGAATATTTGTAAATGAAAAAAGTACAAATTTAAAAGTGCTTATTGGCAGTAAGAGCACCAAGAAGACGAAACAAAAAAATTACTGCTACCACCACCACCGCCACCAATAAAAAAAATTTTAAGGTTAAAATTAAAGCCTATTTGATAAAGGGTTTATATAAACAGCCTAACAAATAAATACATCTAATAAACACTAACAATAACATATGAAAGTGTTGCTTTCTTCTTTTAAAGTACCAGAAAAACCTCCAAAAACTAGTTTAAAAAAGCCAGCACTTTTTAGAGAAGGTTATGGTACTTTCCAATAGTCACTGCTTGAATGAAACAATATAGAAACAAACTGCTCAAAGACAGGAAATGAAATGTTGTATCTAGCAAGTAAAAACCATTTAAATCAGGTATTCTTTGAATAGCAAAAAAAAATTTTTTAGCAGAGTTCCCATTGTGGCTCATCAGAAATGAACTTAACTAGTATCCATAAGGACATGAGTTCAATCCCTGGCCTCAATCAGGGGTTACTAATCCAGTGTTGCCTTGAGGTGTGGTACAGGTTACAAACGTGGCTCAGATCTGGCATTGCTGTGGCTGTGGTGTAGGCCTGCAGCTACAGCTCCTATTCAACCCATAGCCTGGGAACTTCCATATGCTTCGGGTGTGGCCTTAAAAAGACATAAATAAATAAATAAAATTTTAGGAGTTACTGTTATGGCTCATTGGATTAAGAACCTGAGTAATATCCACTGGGATGCGGGTTTGATCCCTGGTCTTGCTTAGTGGGTTAAGGATCCGGCATTGACATGAGCTTCGGTATAGGTAGTATAGGTCACAGATGCGGCTTAGATCTAGCCTTGCTATGGCTGTGGCATAGGCTGGCAGCTGCAGCTCTGATTTGACCTCTAGCCTGGGAACTTCCATATGCTGCAGGTGTGGCCCTAAAAAGAAAAAAAAATTAGAAAATCAAAATCTTCAAAGACAAAAAATATTTAGATGCCATCCTTAGAAACAGTGTATTTAAAAATGTACCGTCCTGGAGTTCCCTTCGTGGCTCAGTGGTTAACGAATCCGACTAAGAACCAAGAGGTTGCGGGTTCGATACCTGGCCTCGCTCAGTGGGTTAAGGATCTGTTGTTGGTGTGAGCTGTGGTGTAGGTTGCAGACGCAGCTCGGATCCCACGTTGCTGGCGAAGGCTAGCAGCTACAGATCCTGTTAGACCCCTAGCCTGGGAACCTCCATATGCCGTGGGTGTGGCTCTAGATAAAAAAAGGCAAAAAGACAAAAAATAAAATAAAATAAAAATGTACCGTCCTGGCGTTCCCGTTGTGGCTCAGCAGAAACAAATCTGACTAGTATCCGTGAGGACGTAAGGTTGATCCCTGGCCTGGCTCAGTGGGTTGAGGATCCGGCGTTGCAGTGAGCTGTAGTGTAGGTCGCAGATGTGGTCTGGACCCCACGTTGCTATGGCTGTGGTATAGGCCAGCCGCTCCTATTTGACCCCCAGCCTGGGAACCTCCATATGCTGCAGGTGGGGCCCTAAAAAGAATTTTTAAAAATGTACCATCCTTAGAAATAGTTTATTATACAATCCATAGTTTTAATTTCGTAAATAAGGATGATTCATAAAAGTTTAGCAAAAAATGGAGAAAAGCTTACAAAATAGTATACTTTTATTATATACGAAGAATGCTTTCCCTAAGTAACATATATCACTATATAGCAGGAAACAAACATTTGATAAATGATAGGATATGTTTATGTGTGTGTATAGCTCAGTGTAAATTGTTCACATAAAATTAAATATATATTTTGCTGTAGCTAGCAGCTACATAATCTCAGTAGCGAAGACAACAAAGCAATTTAAATTAAATCATTCTGTTTCAGTCAGTGACAGGAGGAAATGATTTTAGAGGTATAAGAGATTTGAGATTATAATCCAAAGGCATCATATATAGAACAGGAAGAGTAAGCAATGACAAATATAGGAGGCTAGAATTTAGATAAAACTAGAATATGAAAAAGCAGTATCTTTGGACCTGGTAACAAAAAAAATAATCTCTAAAATGTCTTTGAATGTTGAGAAGCAGAACAAAAACTTGAGCCAAATTCTCCTGATTTAGCTCCAATTTTTGCTCCAAATTATATAAGAAAAGGGTTTCTTACTAAATGTGGATAGTATTTTTTCATGAGGTTTAACTTATCACATTCCCGGTCTTAGTTTTCAGGGACAAGAAAACAGTGTTCTCACCATTACCACAGACCGATGATAATCATTTACTCTAATACAAAGAACAAGGTTTCAACCAGCTTTCATTCCTGTCTTTCCTGCTGCTTCTCTCTGATATGCTTGAAAAGACATTCATATGAAATACAAGTAATTTAAAAATTGAAAATAAATTAACTTACCTTATTAAAGATCAGCATTTATAAGGCTTCAAAGAAAGACTAGATTACAGGTTCAGGTCTATGGAAGACTTACTGAGTAGACACAAAATCCTACTCATAAACAACAGCCAGTGTAACAGTTGTTTCATTTTCTCCTGTTCTTTTCCCTCTGAGACTAATTAGCATTACACACAGTATGTCCCTTGTTACAAATGTCTTCTTTCAGCTTTGGAACTATAGTATCATTTGATTACCCAAAACTCTGATCTAGTTTTTCATTAGGTGAAGCCCAACATTCTTTGTAACACTTCAGACTAACTAAATTAAAAAAGTGATTTTAATAAAATAACAGCAACTATCGCAAGTGGCTGCTATGTGTATACTACCTTCCTCATCCCTTTAAAAGAAGAGAATACCTTTTTTATATACTTACTGCTGAAAGGCTGCCATTGTATTCTCCAAATTTTCCCCAGCACCTGTGGAAACATTAAATTGAAGCTACGTTGAATACCTCATTTTTCCAGAAATTCATTTAAATAATACACATCAAGTGAATCATGTTTATATAGTATGCAGACATTACAAGTGTTTTAAAGAATGCAGTGGTATTCTGAGTTGTTTTTAGCTGCACCAAGATAAATCAAAGATCAAAACACAGCCAGAGCAATGCAGGAGGGTTTAAAACCTAAACATGGTTTTCAAGCCATATCTGCTTGTCATAGAAAAAATAGAAGAGAGGAGTTCTCTGGCAGCTCATGAACAAGGGAGAAGAGAGGTTGGTTAATACTTCACGCTATAATGCAATAAATGCCTTAGTAGAGAAATGCATGAGAGACTACAGGGATACAGAGGAAAGACATTTTAACGCTGAGGAGGTGTATATCCTCTTCTTATCATATTATAGTGTAAAATATTAACCTACATCTCCTCTCCCTTGCTTATGACTTACTTTTTTTTTTTTTTTTAAATGGCTACACCCACAGCATATGGAAGTTCCCAAGCCAGGGATCAAACCTGTGCCTATGCAGTGACATGAGCCACCACAGTAGGATTCTTAACCCACTGTATCACAGTGGGAGCTCCAAGAAGTGACTGTTTTATTTTCATTTTTCTTTTTTGGCTGCTCCACAACATACAAAGTTCCCAGGCCAAGGATAAAATCTGAGCTGCAGTTGCCACCTGAGCCATAACTGTGGCAACGAGGAATCCTTAACCCACTGTGCCGGGCCAGGGATCAAACCCGTGTTCCAGCACTTCCAAGACACCACCAATCCTGCTGCAGCACAGTGGGAATTCCAAGAAGTGACTGTTTTAATCACTGTGACTGAAGGCAGTATAGTGTAGTAGTTGAGGGTGGGATTCTGGAGTCAGGATCTCTGCTCTCAAGCCTATTTGATACTTGGGAAACTTGGGAAAGTTACCTAACCTCTTTGTGGCTAAGAATGTGGATAATGATGGCACCCATCTCAAAAGACTGGTATAACTGAATTAATTAACATGTCAAGTGCTGTGTCATCAATTCAGAAAGTGATAGCTTTTCACTTTTTTTTTAATGTTGTTTTAGGGCCACTCTGCAGCATATGGAAGTTCCCAGGGTAGGGGTGGAATCCGAGCTGCAGCTGTTGGCCTACACCACAGCCACAGCAACTCAGGATCCAAGCCACATCTTCAACCTACACCACAGCTCACAGCAATGACAGATCCCTAACCCACAGAGCAAGGCCAGGGATTGAACCCGAGTCCTCAAGGATACTAGTCGGGTTCCTTACTGCTGAGCCACAATGGGAACTCCCTATCCTAATGTTCTAAAAGTTCCAAAATTTAGCAGAAAGAAAGAGATACCCGTGTGAAAAAAAAAAAAAAGCCACCTTGACTTTAGGCTGACTTTCATTACTAGAGCTTATGCACAATAGAAAACAGATGAAGCAAATGTGGATACTAAAGGTTTTTTTCAAAAGTAAGTGCAACTTTGAGGTTAAATGACTTTTAAAAGTTCAGTCAGTACTTGTTTTAGTAAAAAACTATGGAAAGCAACCTAGAATATTACCAAAAAGAAAATAGTGATAATATGGTCATTCCAAGGTTAGGTTAAAGCACTGACTGCCTGTTATCCCCCAAAGCAAGGAAGTTAATAGAACACAGAAGCCAGTTTGAAGGCACTCTCACTGACCAGACCCGAGACAATGTTAATATCAAATAGTGATAATAAGAGACTTTAAAACACCACAAATAGGATGTTCTGAATCCACTTTAATAAATGGACTGAAAGTTTGATAAAGGAATGGGGTGTTTACGTAGTTTCAAAGCAATTTCGTACAAAAAGTACTTAATAATTACTAAGAGAAAACAGTAACTTCACCACTTGCATCAAATAATCAGAGTTGGAGTTCCCGTCGTGGCTCAGTGGTTAACGAATCCAAATAGGCACCATGAGGTTGCGGGTTCGATTCCTGGCCTCGCTCAGTGGGTTAAGGGTCCCGCGTTGCCGTGAGCTGTGGTGAAGGTTGCAGCCGCGGCTCGGATCCCACGTTGCTGTGGCTGTGGCGAAGGCCGGCGGCTACAGCTCCTGTTAGACCCCTAGCCTGAGAACCTCCATATGCTGCAGGTACGGCTCTATATAAAGGCAAAAAGACAAAAAAAAAAAAAACTTTAAGGAGTTCTCTTGTGGCATGGTGGGGTGGGGATCTGGCTTCTCTCTACTGTAAGGAAAATAAAATGTAGAAACTTTTATGGTAAAGAAGTTGCTTCTTGGAGTTCCCGCTGTGCTACAGTGGGTTTTTGATCTGACTTGTCTCTGTGGAGCCGCTAGTTCATTCTGGTGTTGTTATTGCTGCAGCTCGGGTTGCTACTGTCTCAGATGCAGCCAAAAAAAAAAAAAACACTTTGAAAACATTAAGTGTAGGGTGATCTCATTTCTTCTCAACTCAAAGTTTTATCGCAAAATATGAATGTGACTCCCTGTATCCACGCCTATATTTCTAAACAATTTTCAAAGGCCTTTCTGTATACCTAATCCTCGTAACAACTCAACAAAGAGACACAAGGTAAAGGGTCTTCATCTAGAGATAAGGAAACTAAACTGAGGCTTATTCTCAAGATTTGCTATTGGTAGGTCCAGAATCTGACTCGGGTGACAATGTTTTTATAGCAGACATAATAACAATACACATTAAGAGTTAAAGTTATAGCTCTTCCTCTCTTGCTCTGTCTGTGTCTCTCTCTCTCCCTTTCCACCCCTAGCCCCGCCTGTTTCTGTATTTTCTCCACACCTATCGTCTCTCTCTCTCTTTAAATAAACACTTAATTGCCTCACACACACACAAAAAGAAAAAAAACACAAAAAAACTTTCAAGTTCTAGCCATTCATGTGTGTATACTTTATGCACATACAATGATCAATGTTTCAAACTCTTGGAAGTCATATATCTGGTTTACCTGAAAGGACCTGCAGTTAGGGCAAAAAAGAATTAGCCTGAATGTTTATGATATGCATGGAGAGATAAGCACAAACAGTACAGATTGCTGTTATCAGTGACCAAAACAAAAAAGTAAACAAGGAACTTACTCTATCATTTTCCAGAAACTTAATATCTTGAGTTACAAAGTGTTTTTTAGTAAACATATCCTCTATCAGTCTGGATTCAACTGTATTGAATCCAGACTGACAGAGGATGCATGGTATGCATACTCAACAAAAGCATATTAAAGCACTAACACAGGAACTTCCTACGGGTAAACAGATTTCAAGTCTGCAGAGTTAAGATTATTTCTTCTGAAATAAAATCTAGATCATCCATAAGGTCGGTTTAGATAGGTTTTTAGAGGATCTAGTTTTGTTTTTGTTTTCCTTCCTTCAGATGAGTTTTTAGTAAGCACACTTTTTTTTTTTTTTTAAATCCATAAACACAACCACAACTGCAGTAAGTACTGCCTGTCTCCAGAATAGGACCACAACCATTGAAAACTGCTTCTATGGCAACAACTCAAACACTAAAATTTGGTTTTTGGCTTTAACAGTTGAAGGCACATTAATCGTTATATGTCATCCTACAGTTTAATTTTGAATCTATTAAAATACAGATAAACCAAGTAAGAAATAGCATGGCACTTAGCTGGTGATAGATCTCTTAAAACAACTGACGCTTTTCAAGAGTGGGAGATAACCGGAGTTCCCGTTGTGCTGCAGCGGAAACGAATCCCACTAGGAACAATGAGGTTTTGGGTTCGATCTGTGGCCTTGTCAGTGGGTTAAGGATCTGGCGTTGCCCTGAGCTGTGGTATAGGTCACAGTCGAGGCTCAGATCCTGTCTTGCTGTGGCTGTGGTGTAGGCCTGCAGCTGTAGCTCCGATTTGACCCCTAGACTGGGAATCTCCATATGCCATGGGTGCAGCCCTAAAAAGCAAAAAAGCAGAAAAAAAAAAAAAAAGAGTGGGAGACAGCATATTCAAGTCACTCCTTAGTACTGTGCCTAACTGATAATATTAAACAGATTATAAAAGAAGAATGCCGGGAGTTCCCATCGTGGCACAGCAGTTAATGAATCCGACTAGGAACCATGAGGTTGCAGGTTCAATCCCTGGCCTTGCTCAGTGGGTTAACGATCAGGTGTTGCCATGAGCTGTGATGTAGGTCGCAGACGTGGCTAGGATCTGGCGTTGTTGTGGCTCCGGCATAGGCTGGCAGCAACAGCTCTATTAGACCCCTAGCCTGGGAACCTCCACATGCTGCGGGTACAGCCCTAAAGCGACAAAAGACAAAATAATAATAATAAAAATAAAATGAAGAATGCTAATGTACCTCTGTGATACGTAAAACCTTATTCCTGGCCAATTCTTGTTAGAAAAGGAGTAACGGTACTAAATCGAGTTTTGGTATGTAAACTCATAGAATTTACCACTTCAAGTATTAGACTGTAAATTCCAAGCAATTTTAACCTAGTAACAGTCATCTTGAAAGAACAGCTAAAATTGATTAAAATAATTCACATTTTATACAGCATGCTTAAAATGAAATCAAGACACCTTATCACACAATAACGAAGAGGCAAAGATTTGGCCTGCCATCTGGGAAATTAGAGGGTACATTATCTAGACTCTTTTTGGCCAGACACAGTTCCAAAAGAAACATCTTTGTTTTCTTCAAACAACACTGTCCTGTCATAAACTAATTCTTTTTCTTTTGGAAATCCACATGTCACTGCTGGGGTGCAAGGTAGGGTTGGGGGAAAAAAAGAAAAGAAAAAACAGGTACCAGGTTCAGAGCCTGGGGAATCGGGACGTTCCAGTTTCTATCCCAGTCCAGCCGAGCTCTAATTGTGACCTTGGGAAGTGACCCAAGATCAGGGACTCAGTTTCCCCTCTTCTCAACTATCATGCTTGGGGCGGAGGGTGGAATTGAGACCGGTCCTCTGGGGCTGCGGATGCTTGGGCAGCCGCAAGCTCCAGGTTCACGTAGTTCTCAGCCCTGGAAGCAGTTCGCCCCATCACTGGCTGCCGGAGAGCTCTCCGTTCCCGGTTCTCCGCGGCGGGGTACCCCCGGCTCGGCCCAGCGCTCCCGCCCGCCCGCCCCTTGTGCCTCGCTGCTAGGAGGAGACCTTGTGATCATCTTCCGTCTACTCCATCTACCCTTCATTTTCACCCTGGTCCTTCCTCTTTCTGAGAACCCCTGACATCGCGGCACTCGAGAGAGCCCTCGACTGGCTCTGTCTCAAGACTCCTTTCCTTCCTTCAGAAGTCCCCTTTACATTGCCTTCACCTCCGGCAGAGCCCTCTATCCACACACGCCCATCCTTCCTCGAACTCTCACGTATTTCCACGCGCCTGCCTTTTGCGGAGGATCCTCTGCTCCAGTCGGGGAAAAAAAAAAGCCTCCCCCACCTCCGCCATCGGGTTCTGGGGACCCCTCTCACCTCCGCGGTGAGAGATGTGTTTACTGAGGAATCGCTGCTTCTTTCTCTGGTGCAGCAAGGTCGGGTATTTGAGCAACAACAAGGAGGTGACCAAGTACCCTCCCACGGTAGAGAGAAGATAAAAAGCCGCGGAGGACGACATCTCAGCCACCGTGCGGGAAGTCTCCCACCTCCTGGCCCTCTGAACTCGGCTGAGACCGTCGCAACGGCTGCAGCCGCGGCGGTAGCTGCTCGAGGTCTGCTCGCCCCCAGCCGGTGCCGGTGGTGCAGCGCACTTGTCGGTGTCGGCTCACTACGCAGGCGCAGCCAACCCCGGCAGCCGAGCAACAAAGGGGCTCCGGCACGCAAGCGCGCTCCGCAGCTGGGTAAGAGCCTGCGGAGGTCCTGAAGCCAGTGTTTGGCACCTAGCATTGTGATCCGACTCGCAGCGCTCCAAAAGGAGGCGAAAGTTCGGAAACCTGCCAGTACCTCTGCCGCCACTCTGACTGGAAAGGCTATTCAAGGATCGCCTTCAGTAAGGCCTGACGTAATCAGAAAGTCCGAATCGGAAAGGGAAGATACCAGGGCCGGTCTTTAGCCCTCACTCGAGGAAATGCAAAGCACTGTTACCGATGGAGGACTTAATGCTTACTAAAACATGTACCCGTTCATTTATCCAGTCAAGAGAGAACTTTCCCTTTTGTACATACCATAAAAGGTCCTAGTTTATCAGTCAGGTATTTGAAGGACAGCTCCTTTCCTCTCTCATTTCACTATGAAAATGCAAACCTCATGCCTTGTGCAGATACGCAGTTAAATATCTGTTGACTTACAGGTCCCTTTAAAATAGGGAAAGGTTGACAGGGTTATAGGCTATCACTTAAAAGTCTTGCTAAGACAGGAAACTAAATTCCCTTTTCATCCCTCACATTCCAAACAACTACAATTCTAAGAGCCACATTTAAATGCAAAAGAATTAACCCCAGGCTGAGAGAGAACAGTTGGCCAGAACAACAGGTCTCCTACAGAAGTATAATGCAGAGTGACTGTTTAAAAATCATGTGGTTCTTGGGCATTCCGTCGTGGTGGAGCAAAACCAAATCCGACTAGGAACCATGAGGTTTCTGGTTTGACCCCTGGCCTTGCTCAGTGGGTTAAGGATCCTGCGTTGCAGTGAGCTATGGTGTAGGTCGCAGACTCCTATGGTGTAGGTCGGATCCTGCATTGCTGTAGCTGTGACTTAGGCCAGCAGCTGGAGTTCTGATTGGACCCCTAACCTGGGAACCTCCATATACCCCAGGTGAGGTTCTTAAAAAGCAGGGGGGAATAAAAAACAAAAATCATGTGATTCTTGATGCTGGCCTAAAGCAAATTTATTTTATCATCTGTAAAATGAATTTACTTATTTTTTTTTTAAATAAATGACAGCTTCCAACTCTCACATTCTGTTAATTACTTCTCAAAGATTCTACCTTCCTCTAGGAGGAGTAAATAAAATTCAGAGAATTCTTGAAAACAAGGGCCTTCATTAGATTTTAAAAAGTAGCAGAAAAGGAGTTCCCGTTGTGGCACAGTGGAAACGAATCTGACTAGGAACCATGAGGTTACAGGTTCGATCCCTGGCATCGCTCAGTGGGCTAATGATCTGGCATTGCCTTGAGCTGTGGTGTAGGCTGCAGATGCGGCTCAGATCCCACGTTGCTATGGCTCTGGCGTAGGCCGGCAGCAACAGCTCCGATTAGACCCCTAGCCTGGGAACTTCCATGTGCCCTAAAAAGACCAAAAAAAAAAAAAAAGAAGTAGCAGAAAAGAATTCCCATTGTGGCTCAGTGGTAATGAACCCAACTACTATCTATGAGGATTTGGGTTTGATCCCTGGCTTTGCTCAGTGGGTTAAGAATCCTGCGTTGCTGTGGCTGTGGTGTAGGGCAGCTGCAGCTCTGATTTGACCCCTAGCCTGGGAATTTTTTTTTGCTTTTTGTCATTTAGGGCCGCACCCGCGGCATGTGGAGGTTCCCAGGCTAGGGGTCTAATCGGAGCTGTAGCCACTGGCCTACGCCACAGCCACAGCAACGCAGGATCCGAGCCACGTCTGCAACCTACACCACAGCTCACGGCAAAGCCGGATCCTTAACCCACTGAGCAAGGCCAGGGATCGAACCCGCAACCTCATGGTTCCTAGTCAGATTCGTTAACCACTGCACCACGACGGGAACTCCATAGCCTGGGAATTTTTAAAAAATTGCCCCAATGTGATGAGAGATATCTTCCAAGATGAAGCCCATATTTTGAGGAAATTTACAATAGACATTATTTAAACTAAAAAAGGAAGTCAGGAAGTTCCCGTTGTGGCTCAGTGGTTAACGAATCCGACTAGAAACCACGAGGTTGTGGGTTCGATCCCTGGCATCGCTCAGTGGGCTAAGTATCTGGCATTGCTGTGAGCTGTGGTGTAGGTCACAGATGTGGCTCGGATATGGCGTTGCTAAGCCTCTGGTGTAAGCTGGCAGCTACAGCTCCAATTCGACCCCTAGCCTGGGGACCTCCACATGCCACAGGTACGGCCCTAAAACAACAGAAGACACATACACAAAATAAATAAATAAATAAAAAAGTCTGCACAAGCAATCATAGGGGGAAAATGTTGAAAGAGTATCAGAAATCACTAGCCTGTTTCATTGTAAAGAGAAAACTGATATCCAGAGAGGTTAAGTAGTTTGCTCAAGCCTATACAGCTAGTGGCTGATATAACAACAAGGTCACCAATCTTAATTCAAGGAGTTGGAGAATAGAGTATTGATCTTCTGAAAAATGAAAGATTGGAAAATAGTTCCCCCCCTCATTTTTAGGGCCGCACCTGAGGCATATGGAGGTTCTCAGACTAGGGGTTGAATCGGAGCTACAGCTGCCAGTCTACGCCACAGCCACAGTCACATCAATGCAGGATCCAAGCCGCGTCTGCAACCTACACTACAGTTCACGGCAATGTTGGATCCTTAACCCACTGAGTGAGGCCAGGGATCGAACCTGCAATCTCATGGTTCCTAGTTGGATTCATTTCTGCTGTGCCACGATGGGAACTCCTAAAAAAATTTTTTTTAATAAAAATAAAAAATTAGATACTTTACAAGATTTATCATATTAGCCCTTTGAATAGAAAGCATAGAGTTCCTGCTGTGGTGCAACAGGATTAGTGGCATCTTGGGAACTCTGGGACACAGGCTCAATCCCAGCCCAGCACAGTGGGTTAAGGACTTGGCATTGCCACAGTTGCAGCTTAGGTCATGACTGTGGCTTGGATCCAGGTCCTGGCTGGGAACTCCACGTGCTTCGAGTTGGCAAAAAAAGGAAAAAAGGGGGGGCACTCATAAATAAAATATGCTTTACTTTCTAAAATTTTTATTTTATCTTTTTAGGGCAAACCCGCGTGGCATATGGAAATTCCCAGGCTAGGGGTCAAATGGGAGCTGTAGCTGCTGGCCTACACCATAGCCACAGTAACGACAGATATGAGCCATGTCTGCAGCCTACACCACAGCTCACTGCAACACCAGATCCTTAAGACACTGAGAGAGGCCAGGGATGGAACCTGCGTCCTCGTGGATACTAGTCAGATTTGTTTCCGCTCAGCCATGACAGGAACTCCCTAAAAATTTTAATTCTACATAACTTTTCATTGACATATCAAAGGTACTAATAGTAGTTCCCACTGTGGTTCAGTGGGTTAAGGATCTGACATAGTGTCTGTGAGGAAGAGGATCCCTGGCCTTGACCAGTTGGTTAAGAATCTGGCATTGCTGCAAGCTGCTTTAGTTTGCAGATGCAGCTCTGATCCAGTGCTGTTGTGGCTGTGGTACAGGATGGCAGCTGCAGCTCCAACTTGACACCTAGCCTGGGAACTTCCTTATGCCATAGGTGCAGCCAAAAAAAGAAAGGGAAAAAAAAATCTAGGGGGGTGCTTCTGTAACCAAAAATAATCAATGAAAATCACTTATTTAAGTAGTAAGGTTGTTCCATGTAGAATGAAATCAAAAAGGAAAGAGAAAAAAAGACAGGTTTGCTCTTCTGAAACATTATTTGTTCTCCTAAACTACCCTCTTACAGTTTCTTGGACCTATCAGTTTATACAACCTGTGATTCAAGTCTTAAAAACATTATTACTGACAATGAAACAGAAACAAGAGAAAACAGAGGAATCAATCACATATTTTATGTCCTTTTCTAGAAGAAGCAATGTTTATTCGGAAGTTGTACTCTATTTACAATAAATATCAACAATATCATGAAAGAGTGGAACAATGACTGTCCAAATACTGAACTCCTGTAACAAAAACACATTTGGGGTTCAAGAAAACGGAGTACCACATATCAAAAAATATCCCATACACACCAAAACCAAAACCCAGCTCAAGTTTAGGACTGTATTAGCTGGAAAACATTCATTGTGTTACTGCTTTAAGAACCCCACGGAGCACCTTGTAACTCATCAACTGCACGTTCTCCTTTGGAGGGAAACAAGGTCCTCTCTCAGTTACGTAGGCATAAGGAAATCTCAAAACCCAGAGGCCATCAGATGGGAGAGTGATTTCTTGTTTTTCTGGGTAGAATACTGGACATGGCGGTGGGCCTGGCTGAACCTGGAAAACACAGGTTATACAATCATTTTAACATTTTTTCAATAAGAAACACCTGAAAGATAAATGCCTAAACAAAAGGATAGGTTCAAAGAGCACAAAAGCAGGTAATGTGTGGAGTTCCCATTGTGGCTCAGTGGTTAACGAATCCGACTAGGAACCATGAGGTTATGGGTTCGAGACCTGGCCTTGCTCAGTGGGTTAACGATCCAGCATTGCCGTGAGCTGTGGTGTAGGTCGCAGACGCGGCTCGGATCTGGCGTAGGCCGGTGGCTACAGCTCCAATTCGACCCCTAGCCCAGGAACCTCCATATGCCGTGGGTGTGGCCATAAAAAGACAAAAAAAAAAAAAAAAAAGAGGTATTTAAAATTAAGAGTTCCTGTTGTGGGTCACCAATGAACCCAGTTAGTATCCATGAGGATGCGGGTTCAATCCCTGGTCTTGCTCAGGGTTTGAACACTGGGTTAAGGATCCAGCGTTGCCATGAGCTGTGGTATAAGTATAAGTTGTAGATGTGGCTCAGATCACAAGTGGCTGTGGCTGTGGCATAGGACCAGCAGTTGCAGCTTCGATTTGACCCCTAGCCTGGCAACTTCCATATGCCATGGGTGTGGCCCTAGAAAAAAAAAGACAAAAAAATAAAATAAGGGAGTTCGCATTGTGGCTCAGTGGTTAACGAATCTGACCAGGAACCATGAGGTTTCGGGTTCAATCCCTGGCCTCACTCAGTGGGTTAAGGATCCAGTGTTGCCGTGAGCTGTGGTGTAGGTTGCAGACGCAGTTCGGATCCTGCATTGCTGTGGCTGTGGTGTAGGCTGGCGGCTGCAGTTCCGATTAGACCCCTAGCCTGGGAACCTCCATATATATGCTGCGAGTGAGGCTCTAGAAAAGGCAAAAAGACAAAAAAATAATAATAAAATCAAATAAAGACTTTTTTTCCTTTGGCCATGCCCAAGGAAGTTCCCCGGCCAGTGATTGAACCCATGTCACAACAGCAACCCAAGCCACTGCTGTGACTATACACGGTCCGTAACTTGCTGCACCACAAGGGAACTCCAAGACCTGTGGATTTGTTTCATACCATGTTCTTTTTTCAAGCAATCAAAACAAGCATTAGAATTTTTTGTTTGTGTGAGGACAAAAAGGGTTGTACTTCTTACCTGAGGCATGAGTATTATCTGTAAAGGAGCATCAGGAACCACAACAAAAAGTCTCATAAGTTGAGCATAATGTGGTTTTAGTCCTCTACCCTGAGATGATGACAGAATATATAAGGGCATATCACTATTCAGGGCTTTTAAAGCTGATTCCTTGGGCCCACTTCCCATAACTTTCATTACTTTGTCAGGTCCCGAGCACATAAATCTCCGACCTCGAGAGTCTTCATATTCAAAGCCCACAAATGCTCGAGCTATGTCATCTCGCCGTCTCCCTCTTCCCATTACAACTGCACTTCTCTTTCCAGGAATAGCTTTATTTGGAGCAGGCCAAGAATTTGTGTCTAAGTCTCCTTCATCTTCAGCTCTAGTCCTGATGACAATGTCCCAAGGCATAAGATAGTTTGTTCCTGGAATGAAGCCCTGTTGGTCCAAACCAGTATGAAAATTATAAGACTTAGCAGGACCTAGTTTAACCAAAGACCAGCTGGAGAATTTGGGTAGGAGACCTTTGGGGCAATTTGAATGTAACATGCCTGGGAGATATTCAACTGTGGATGCCTGTCGATCAACCAAGTTTGGTCTCTTCTCAGTTTTTACTTCTCCTTGACCATGAACTTCTGGATTGTCTCCTCCAGCTTGTGGATCAGCTGGATAAGTACCTAAACTATCTGTGGATTGGCCTAAACTCAAAGCTAAACTCAAGCTTGTGCTCTCTCCTTGGGTTTGAGGTTCTTTTTCTTTAAGTTTATCGGCATCTGCATCTGGAGGGGCAGGAGATGACTCGTTTTTGGCAGGAGCAGGATCTGGAGTACTTGGTTCAAATACTGGAAAATTGATATGATCCAATTTTCCACAACATTTTTCTTCCAGAAGCTATGGAGGAAGGAAAAAAGGCAAAAAAATCCTGTGAACTTTTCATGGAAAACAAGACATTCTTCACTCTAAAAGGCAAGCTCAACAGCTAATGGGTAAGCAAATGAACACATATAAAGAACACATATATAGATCTTTTGCTTCTGAAATATTTTTACTCAGATGGTAGTTAGCAAAAACAGAAAAAAATGTGGAGTGTACCTGATAAAAGTCATAGTTAGCTGCCTTGATATCAAAGGGATCATCCCGAGGTGCTTGTTTCCTTCCACAGTTACACGCACCAGTGGATCGAGCTCGACTGTTGTGATATAGCACAGGAGGATTTCTATCAGCCTCTGGTTTTTCTCCTGGAAAATATAAGTCACTATTAATTTTAAATGCACAATGCAGAGACAAATACTTTGCATGCAGCTGCATCTTACCCCCAAATTTCTCCAAATAGTTCTTTGGAAATGGGAAGAAAAAAAAAACGACAACCCCAAAACACCAAAAGCACAAAAACTGGATTAAATACACCTGACAGAAGCAAGCAAACATACATGAAATCATACATATTTCTTAATCTAAAGCTTTAGGGTTTCTAAGAAGATTTTATCATCATAGTGACTATATTCATTTTAGTTAAACAAAAACACCAAGATAAAAATGTTAATATGAAATTCCTGAAGCTCCGTTACTTATTTGGTATTTAATAGTTCTCATTTACTAACTCCCTAGGACTCATTCTTAAAATACCAGAAAACAATTAGTAGTCATAGCTGATTTTTCTTTGCACAGCAGGAGAGCAAACTTAAATCTGATGTACTTAAATTTCTGTAGAGCTCTCTTTTTAAAATGTCAATACAGTGAACAAACTCTCTTAAGAATAAAAAAACAGCTCCAAGTTTTGATCTCAAAATGCTAAGAAAATTTTAGCTACCTGATTTAGGTAGTGAGTGAAATTTATGTACACAGTGTTGATCAGTTAAACTCCTCTCCTCACAGAGCTGATGGCCATTGCTCCAAAACTTGTAGCAGTCCTCATGTAACTGCATGGCATATTTGTGAAAGGCTGGACCCCTAGCATGTTGACTGTACACGCGAAGAGCCTGGGCAAGCTGGTTCTTATGGACAGTCATTGTATAATTATGAGGCAAATTTGACTGGTAGGCACTATGGGCCATGGGTAAAGCTTTTTGGCACCGGTTCTCAGAGAATTTTGTGTCAATATCCAAAAACCCTTCCAAGACTTTAATACTGCTTAAAATTTTAGATGTTAGCTCCCCAGTGGGAGATCCCAGGTCCTCCTCTTTCCCATCAATAGCTACTTCATACAGTTTTGAAGCTGCTGAGATCCACTTCTGATAAGTAGGAAGTTCAAAATGGGAAGGCTGTGGGTTCCTGCCCACACTGTCATCAAAACCTTTCTTGCTTAGAACGAGCTCTACATGCTGCCATAGGAATTCCCGAAGAGTGAAATCCACTAGCTGCCCTGAAGAACTGGAGCTGCTAGTGTCAATATGGAAAGAAAGCTGTTGTCGGCTCTGCTGCCTCATCACCTGGTATCGCCTGGACCCCGAAAGGGGTGCAGGGACCAGCAAAGATTCAGGGTCCTTCACAGTACAATGACTTCTAAGTTGGTCCAGTAACATGCCTACTGGGTCCTCCTCCTGGCTTCCCGGCACTATGTACACAAAAGCTTGATTGGCAGGCACAGTAAAGAGGCAGTTGATACTCTGATTAGTCAAGACACGACTCTTCCGGAAGATTCTATAGATCTGGTCCTCCAGGGCATGCTGCAGTCTCCTTTTGGGAGAATGCTTCTTGGGCTTGTCTGGATGAGCTGGGTCTTGGTTCCGAGGGGGTTCTACCTTGAGTGCTCCATTGAGTTGAAAGAGGAAAAGGAGTCTAGGTGGGCAAGGTCGGCAGTTTAGCTTCCAGTCTTTGCCAACTGGACAATCCTTAATGGCTGTTTTAAGGAGGGGCAGTACTTTCTGTCTCAGCCCATCTAGGGCTCTGAATACTCGATCATAAGTGATGTCAAAGGAACAAGTGGGATGGACCAGAAGCAGGATATGACAGACGGAGAAAAGGTAAAGGAGACTGAGGCACTGCAGTTTCTCTTGATGCTTCCAGAACTCGTGCGCTTCTGCATGAGGTAAAGAGAGGCCGCCCCCAGCTTCTCCGCTCTGAAGGGCCCGGCAAGCCCGCAGAAGTTGGGAATTGTCACAGATGGAAGTAAGAAGAAGATACAGTACTTTGCTTTCCTGGTTGTAATAGGCTTGCAGGAGGCTGTAGTCTTGGGAAACTGGCTCAGTTCGATTCCCTTCCGCGGCAGCTACACCTCCCCGAACTGGATCCCCAGCACCGGCCCCAGGGTCCCCGGCTCCACCAGCCTCCCCGACGGCCCCAGCCTCGGTCCTGATTCCAGGTCCCGAATCTCCAGGATCTTCCTGGCGAAAGAGGGGAAAGACCTGTCGGTCGCAAACCGTGTTTACAAGTGAAAATTTCTCGGAATTCAGGCGCAGAGCCGTCTTGCCGAAGATTCCCACCACACAGATCTCATCCTCCCGCCAAGGAGGCTCTGGTCCGACAGCTGCGCTGCTGCCACCCTCTGTAGGGGACCCCTCTGGACTTTCAGCGCCCGTCCAGGCTGAAGCGCCCATCAGTAGCTCTCGCAAGCTGACAGGACCCGCCATGTTGCGGAGACCACTCTGGAGTTCTTCCGGTCCGCACCGTAAACGCAACCGGCTCTCGTCCGAGTTTGAAATCCTTCCTCTGCTTCTTCAGTTCCTGCTTTCTACTCTCACATTAGGTTCCGCCTCGCGCTTCTGCTGTCCTAGTTTTTCACCAAGGTTTTTACCTCGTCCTGCGCCTCAGCTTGTTTAAAGTTTCCTCAGACTATAGAAACTGAGATATCAGAAAGACATTTGGAAGCAATTTATTTTTGTTTTTTCCTGAAAAACAACACGTTTAATGAGCGTTGAAAGTTACAAAATCATGTAAGTGAAGAGTTTGTGTGTGTGTTTGTGTTTGTGTGTGTGTGTGTGTGTGTGTGGTGTGTGTGTGTTTGTGAGACAATTATAAAATGACAATAATTACGTGAAAGGTAAAGGCAGAAGTATGTGGTTTGGAAAATGAATTATATTCATCTTACGCTAGATTTAATTATTGTCAAAAATTTATAGAGCATACCTGCAACAGGCCTCTTTCCTCCAAGAGGAAATTGTTTCCTCAAAGAAGGAAGGTGAAGGTTGACTGTATTTTACCAGGGTTTATTTTTTATTTTTTTTCTTGCTTTAATCTCCGCCCCCCCCCCCCCCCCCCCCCCCCCCCCGCATACACAACACACCCTTTTCAGCCGCACCCATGGCTTATGGAAATTCCCGCCTGGGCCAGGGATCAAACCCAAACCAGAGCTGTGGCAATGGAGCTGCTGGATCCTTAATCTACTGTGCCACAATGGGATCTCCCTTAATCTTTTTCTTTTCTTTTTTTTGTCTTTTGTTATTTTAGTGCCGCACCTGCGGCATGTGGAGGTTCCCAGGCTAGGGGTTGAATCGGAGCTGTAGCTGCTGGCCTACCAGAGCCACAGCAACGTGGGATCTGAGCTGAGTCTGCGACCTACACCACAGCTCACAGCAACGCGGGAACCTTAACCCACTCAGCGAGGCCAGGGATCGAACCCACAGCCTCATGGTTGCTAGTCAGATTCATTTCTGCTGAACCAGGAAAGGAAATCCTCCCTTAATCTTTTTCTACATCCTATTTTCTTTTTTACATACCACTATTCACCCACCCACTCATCTCATCTTTTTTTCATCACTGTCAGTAGTGACTTAATTTTATTTAAGTACAGTGATTTACAATACTGTGTTAGTTTCAGGCGTACAGCAAAGTGACTCAGGTATACGTATGTTTTTTTTTCTGATTATTTCCCATTATTGGTTATTACAAGATATTGAATATAGTTCCTTGTGCTATACAGTAAATCTTTGTTGTTATCTATTTTATTATATATGGTGGTGTGTATCTGTTAATCCCTGTACTCCTAATATATTCCTCCCCCTTTTTGCCCTTTGGTAATCAATCATAAGTTTAACTTCTGTGTCTGTGTTTTTATTTTGTAAATAAGTTCATTTTTATTATGTTTTAGATTCCACATATAAGTGATATGATACACTTGTCTTTGTCTGGCATAATTCCCTCAGTATGATAATCCATGTTGCTTCAAATGGCAGTATTTCATTCTTCTTCTCTTTTTTTTAATCTTTTTGCCGTTTCTAGAGCTGCACTCGTGGCATATGGAGGTTCCTAGGCTAGCAGTCTAATTGGAGCTGTAGCCACCGGCCTACACCACAGCCACAGCCACGCAGGATCCGAGCCACGTCTGCAACCTACAACACAGCTCATGGCAACGCTGGATCCTTAACCCACTGAGCGAGACCCGCAATCTCATGGTTCCTGGTTCGATTCGTTAACCACTGAGCCACGAC
>PVHT020001179.1:985316-1012695 GCA_004024745.2 Catagonus wagneri
ATCCCTAGCCTGAAGACCTCCATATGCTGCGCAGGTGCTGCCCTCAAAAGACCAAAAGAAAAAAAAAAAGGAAACCATGCTAATGTCCATTGACAATAGTGAATTATCAGTTATATTTACAAGTCAAAAATAAACTATCTAGGGAGTTCCTGTCGTGGCTCAGTGGTTAACGAATCCGACTAAGAACCATGAGGTTGCGGGTTCGATTACTGGCCTTGCTCAGTGGGTTAAGGATCCGGCATTCCCGTGAGCTGTGGTGTGGGTTGCAGACACGGCTCGGATCCCGCGTTGCTGTGGCTGTGGCGAAGGCCGGCAGCTACAGCTCCTGTTAGACCCCTAGCCTGGGAACCTCCATATGCTGCGGGTGCGGCCCTAGATAAGGAAAAAGACAAAATAAATAAATAAATAAACAAACTATCTAGGCCCTCATGGCCTAGTGAGTTAATGATTCACCATTGTCACTGCTGTGGCTCTGGTTATAACTGTGGAGCAAGTTGGATCCCTGGCTTGGGAATTCCTTCATGCTGTGGGTATACCCCCCCAAATTATCTATAGCTTTGCATAATAACATGGCTAAATCTTAAATGTAAATGTAGCTGGAAGCCAAAAATAAAAGAATATATAATGTATGATCTTATTTACAGAGTTCAAAAGCAAGCAAAATAAACTATAGTATTTAGGGATGCATATTTAGAGGGGGAAAAGCAAGCAGATCAGTAGTTACTTTTTGAGGAAAGGGATTATGACGAGGGGAAAAGGCAAGGCTTCTAAAGACACTGAAATGTCCCTTTCTTGGTGGTTACATGAGTATTTTATAATTTGTTAATTTATATATTTATATGTTTTATGCACTTTTCCTGTATGTGCTATATTTCTTTTGTGTGTGTGTTTTTGTGTTTTTTTAAAAATTTTGTGCCATATTTCTAGTAAAAAGTTGTTAAAAAGATAAAGACCAGAAGTTTTGCACTGTTCTTTATTTGAAAACATAACCAGATGCACCGTGTTTTTTTTATTTTCTGGTTGACATTCAGCCTCAAAATAAACACTGGAAGCATACGATCAGCAACACAGTTTCATGAAACCATAGGAGTTACAACAATTTAATGAAACCATAGCAGTTGCAGGTACAATATAAAGCCTATTATAAAAATTAGCAAAAGATGTAAGAACACATTTCAATACTGGTACAATGGTAATAATAGCAGCTTTACAAATGTTTATCGGGTTTCTATGCTTTTTTTTTTTCTTTTTCTTTTTACAGCCTACTGCATATATGGAGACTCTCAGGCTAGGGGTTGAATCGGAGCTGCAGCTGCGTACTTACAATACAGCAACTCGGGATCCGAGCCACATCTGTGACCCACTCTGCAGCTTGCAGCAACACTAACCTAACCCACTGAGCGAGACCAGAGATCAAACCCGCCTCCTCACAGAGACACTGTCAGGTCTTTAACCTGCTGAACCACAACAGGAACTGCTGTTGTGGAGGTCCTATAGCTTATTTATTATTTATATATTTACTTTTAGGGCTGCACCTGTGGCATATACAGGTTCCCAGGCTAGGGGTTGAATTGGAGCTGTAGCTGCTGGCCTATACCACAACCACAGCAATGCCTGATCCGAGCCGCATCTTCAACCTGCACTACAGCTCATGGCAATGCCGGATCCTTAACCCACTCAGCAAGGCCAGGTATTGAACCTGCGTCCTCATGGATGCTAGTCAGATTTATTTCCACTGAGCCACAAAGGGAACTCCCCTTCTATAACTTAAAAAAAAAAAAAAAGAATCTTTATCTCACTAGAATGATCAAATCATTTAAATTATTTTTTATCATTATTATTATTTTTTTTTCTTTTTAGGGTCGCACCTGTGGCACATGGAGGCTCCCAGGCTAGGGGTCCAATTGGAGCTACAGCTGCCGGCCTACGCCACAGCCACAGCAACGCGGGATCCAAGTTGAGTCTGCGACCTACACCACAGCTCACGGCAACGCTGGATCCTTAACCCACTGAACGAGGCCAGGGATCGAACCCGCAACCTCGTGGTTCCTAGTCAGATTCGTTAACCGCTGCGCCACGACGGGAACTCTTCATTTAAATTATTTTTATTTACTTTAAAAATTTTTATGGCTAAGCCTGTGACATACGGAAGTGCCTGGGCCAGGGATTGAATCCAAGCTGCAGCTCCGACTTGCAGCTGCAGCAATACAGGATCCTTTAACCTGCTATGCCAGGCTGGGGATAGAAACCAACACCTCTGCAGTGATCAGAGTCGCTGCGGTCGCTGCATCTGCTGCAGTCAAATTCTTAACCCAATGCACCACGGTGGGAATGCCTCAAATCATTTAAATTAAATTGCTATAATATACAGCAGTTTAATACTATAAACATTACAAATGTCCTAGAAAATATATTGTTACAAATGCTTGCTTTAATCTCAGTGATCATTCTCTTTAATTTACATAATATAAACATAGTGGCAGGTTAAAAATTTTTACTAGATTTCTTAACTTCATTATCTGTTTCATTTTCATTCATAAGTGTAATTATAAATGTGGGTCTCATAAAAACAAAGCACTGTTCCCAGGTCTGTTTCCCAGTCTGGTGATTTGGCACAACACTCTATTTTGGGTGAAATGGAAGCCTGCCTGAAGCCATAGACATGTCTGACAAACTGGGGACTTCCAGAAATACATGGCAACTTTGAAAGAGACTAACTGATAGAATTGCCAAATAAAATATAGGATGTCCAGTTAAATTTGAATTTCAGATAATTTTTTAGTATAAATATGTCCATGCAATATTTGATATGTACTTATACTTTAAAAATTATTCATTGGAGTTCCCATTGTGGCACAGTGGAAATGAATTCGACTAATAACCATGAGATTGAGGTTTTGATCCCTGGCCTCACTCAGTGGCTTAAGGATCCCGCATTGCAACGAGCTGTGGTGTAGGTCACAGACAAAGCTCAGTTGCTGTGGCTGTGATGTAGGCCACAGCTGTAGCCCTGATTCAACCCCTGGTATGGGAACTTCCACATGATGCGCGTGTAGCCCTAAAAAGCAAAAAAAAAAATCATTGTTTAGGAGTTCCTTTGTGGCACAGCAGAGCAGGTTAAGGATCCTGTGTTGTCACTGCCATGGCTTGGGCCACTGCTGGGAAGCGGGTTCAGTCCCGGGCTCGGGAACTTCCACATGTCATGGGCACTGCCAAAAAAAAAAAAAAGTTCATTGTGTAATGGGACGTATTTATACCTAAGAGTTATTTGTTGTTTATCTGAAATTCAAATTTGATGGGTGTCATATATTTATATTTGCTAAATCTGGCAACCCTGTACTGGCAGGAAAAAGCAAAATCCAGTAAGGTATGCATGATTACTGTTATTGAATTGACAGGCTATTGAGGACAGGAAGTCAGATCTCACAATGAAGCTGCCCTGAACTTGAGAATACTTGGTGCAGCCACTGGAAAATACAAGGTTCATGTTGAGGTTGTCATAAAATATATATTTAGTTGCAGATATCAAAGTAAGGAAGATCTCAGACTTGAGTAAGCCAGATATATAACCACCTACCTAAGATGCTAGAAATGATACTCTAATTTTTAAGGTCAGATTGGATCTCTTGCTTCAAATCCTTCTGGAATAGTTAGGTGTGGATGGAAGATGATCTTACTTCTTTTTTTTTTTTTGCTTTTTAGGACTGCACCCAAGGCACTTGGATGTTTCCAAGCTAGGGGTCAAATCAGAGCTACAGCTGCTGGCCTACGCCACAGACGCAGCAATGCCAGATCTGAGCTGCATCTGCGACCCACCACCACGGCAATGCCGGTCATGGATCGAACCTGCAACCTCATGGTTCCTAGTCGGATTTGTTTCCACTGCGCAACGACGGGAACTCCCATATACATATTTTAATTTTTCAAATGAATTACATATTAATATAACTGTTCATACATACTACATAAAAAAGGACTGGGATAATTTTATCTATACTTTATGGATCATCACATGCAGTCAGGAAGAAGTGGCATCAGTTTTGTTCATCAGAGCTGCCTGTGGAAAGTGGCAGAATTTGAGTTGGGCTTCTAGGGTGAGCCAGCTGTGAAAACAAAAACAAAAACAAAAACAAAAACAACAAAGTCCCAATTATAATGTAATTATGTTCCTGTGACACACAGCTTTCCTTCTTCCCCACTAATAGGACCCAGATTTTATGAAAAGCAGCAATATATCCGGACTCTAAGAACTACCTTTTCCAGATTCCCTGATATAAGTTCCTGGATATCATCTGTTTAAAGAAATGAAGGGTATAATAACCTCATGGGGAAAGAATACGAAAAAAGAATGGATATGATATATATGGATGTGTGTAAGTGAGTCACTCTGGGGCGTTCCCTTTGTGGCTCAGTGGTTAACGAATCTGACTAAGAACCATGAGGTTGCGGGTTTGATCCCTGGCCTTGCTCAGTGGGTTAAGGATCCGGCATTGCCGTGAGCTGTGGTGAAGGTTGCAGACACGGCTCGGATCCCGTGTTGCTGTGGCTGTGGCGAAGGCCGGCAGCTACAGCTCCTGTTAGACCCCTAGCCTGGGAACCTCCATATGCCGCGGGTGCGGCTCTACATAAAGGCAAAAAGACCAAAAAAAAAAGAGTCACTCTGCTGTACACCTGAAAGTAACACAACATTGTAAATCAATTATACCTCAATACAAAATAAAAATTAGGAGTTCCCTGGTAGCCTAGCAGTTAGGGATCTGGCATTGTCAATGATGTGGCAGATCAATGACAGGTTCGATCCCTGGCTTAGGAAATTCTTCATGTTTTGGACTTGTCAAAAAATAAAGTAAGGAGTTCCAGCTGTGGCGTATTGGGATCAATAGTGTCTTAGAAGCACTGGGATGAAGGTTCAATCCACAGCCTAGGACAGTGGGTTAAGGATCTGGTATTGCTGCAGCTGTGGCTTAGGTTGCAATGCAGCTTGGATCTGATCCCTGGCCTGGGAACTCCATACACCATAGGGAAGCCAAAAGAAGGAAGTAAATAGGGAGTTCCCATCGTGGGTCAGCGGTAATGAACCCGACTATTATCCATGAGGACTTGGGTTCGATTCCTGGCCTCGCTCAGTGGGTTAAGGATCTGGCACTTCTGGGAGCTGTGGTGTAGCTTGAATATATGGCTTGGAACCCACATTGCTATGGCTGTGGCGTAGGCCAGCAGCTGTAGCTCCAATTCCACCCCTAACCTGGGAACTTTTATATACTGCAGGTATGGTTCTAAAAGGATGGCTAAACAAATAAATAAATAAATAAATAACAATTTTTTTTTGCCCTTTCTTATCTTGCCTACAATGTAGACATGAGGCTTCAGGAAGCATAGATATCCTGTACCATAAGAATAAAAGTCACCCATAGAAGAATAGTGATGACATTTTGAAGCTGCTGTACCTGTTATGCACAGCCTATGCCCCAAGGCAATATTCAGCAAAGAAAAATAAGCTCCTATTTGCTTAAGCCTCTGTGGTAGGATTTCTGTTACCTGTAGCCAAACGCAAAACCTAATTAAAAAAAAAAAAAAACCTAATTAATATGGTTGCTACCGAGTTAAAGGAAAAAAGGGAGCCAAAGGACCGGGAAAAGTTATTCCATGTCTAATAACAGTTTTACTAGAGATACCCTCCAGTAAGTGGATTTTGGGAAACAGCATATGGCATAGATCTTATCTGTGATTTTTTATTTTTTGTCTTTTTGTCCTTTTAGGGCTGCACCCGCGGCATGTGGAGGTTCCCAGGCTAGGGGTCTAATCGGAGCTACAGCTGCCGGCCTATGCCACAGTCACAGCCACAGCAATGCGGGATCCAAGCTGCGTCTGCAACCTACACCACAGCTCACGGCAACGCTGGATCCTTAACCCACTGAGCAAGGCCAGGGATCGAACCCGCAACCTAACGGTTCCTAGTCGGATTCGTTTCTGCTGAGCCAGGGCAGGAACTCCTTATCTGTGATTTTTGATGTTGTCGCTCAATACAGGAGTTTACTGTTCATTATATTTTTATTTGTTTCCATGTTACCCACCCTACTATAGTAGTTTTGGGGTGTGGCAGGGACATAAAGGATCCTGGAGATGAACAGAGGAAAGGAAGGGGGCTTAGTCCTTCAATGAGGTCTCCGCCCTCTGCTCCTGCCCTTCACAAGGTGATCTGATTCTTAATGAGGGAATGAAGGGAGGAGTGTCGAGGTGGGAACAGTGTCTGAAGTGAAATTTGTGGTGTGTCTTTTGATCCAGAGGGAGATGGAAATATAAGCTTCATAGCCAAAGAGGCCCACAGCCTTGGGCCCCAACACTCTAGCAGATCTACTCCTCACAGATCCAAGGACAGAGGTGATTAGGCAGATGAGACAAATAGGGTTTGGAAAAAAAAACACACAAGAGTCAGATTTCCTGCTGTGGTGAAATGGGGTCAGTGGTGTCTCTGGAATGATGGGATACAAGTTCGACCCCTGGCCCAGCACAGTTGGATTAGGGATCCAGCGCTGCCACAGATGGGGCAAGGCTCACAGCTCGCCTCTGATCCCTGGCCTGGCGATATGCTACATATGCTACAGGATGCCCCCACCCCCCCGGCCAGAAAAAAAAAAAAAGAAAATAATCCCATCATCTCTCTAGAGTTCCCATTATGGATTAAGAATCCAACTAGTAGCCACAAGGATTTGGGTTTGATCTCTGGCCTTGGTCAGTGAGTTAAAGGATCCAGCGCTGGCATGCACTGTGGTGTGGACGGCAGACACGTCTTGGATCTGGCATTGCTGTGGCTGTGGCATAGGCCAGAAGCTGCATTTCCAGTTGGGCCCCTAGGCTGGGAACTTCCATATGCCACATGTGTGGCCTTAAAAAAAGCAATAGGATAAAAAAGGGGGAAATAACACAAGAGCTAGCTGATGAACAGGATTTTGCTGTGTGGGTCATAAATGTAGGTAATGAAAAGGAAAGCTGCCAAAACCTTTTCCTATCAGCTCTGCATGATCTGACTTCCAGCTCCATTTCCATGCCTGTGTCTTGATTACAGCCACACTGGCGGCTTTACAGTTCCTTAGATAGGCCATGGTCCTTCCCACCATGAGGCCCTTGCAGCCTGCCATTCTCTTTGGCTGGAGCTCTCCTCCCTGACACTGATGATGGCCTTACCCCATAGGTATCTTTCCTAGTTAATGCCCATTCATCCTTCAGGTCTCACCTCATCACTTCCAAATGGAATGCTTCTTGGATCATTCAGGATAGATCAAGTTCTTCCAAGATTCCCATAGAACCTTGTCTCTTTCCTTCACAGAATTTACTTCAGTACAAAACTATAGAAATTTTGATCTACTTTCCCCACTAGAGTGAAAGCTCTAAGACCGAAGGTTGTGTCTGGTTTGCTTGTTTGTTTGTGTGTTTTCTATTTTGGCTGCCCACAGCATATGGAGTTCCTGGGCCAGGAATCAGATCCAAGCCATAGATGTGACCTACACCACAGCTGTGGCAACACCTGATCCTTTAACCCACTGTATCAGGCTGGAGATCGAACCTGCGTCCTGGTGCTGCCAAGGTGCTACCGATCCTGTTGAGCCACAGCGGGAACTCCTTGTGTCTGCTTTTGCTTACCATTATATCACTAGTACTCCAGCACAGTGCTTGGCATATAGGAAGTATTTAATTAATACTTTCTAATGAAATTAATAAAACCAGACCTTCATTGCTGAAATGGGGATGAAAATCCTAGCTATCTCATAGAATTTCATGAAGCCTAAATATGAATGTGCTTTATAATGCATAAAGTATCATTTTAAAATTACTATCTCTTTTTTTTTTCTTTTTTGCTTTTTAGGGCTGCACTCGCGGCATATGGAAGTACCCAGGCTAGGGGTCGAATCGGAGCTACAGCTGCTGGCCTACGCCACAGCCACAGCAACACCAGATCCAAGCCATGTCTGCAACCTACACCACAGCTTACAGCAACGCCAGATTGTTAACCCACTGAACAAGGCCAGGGATCGAACTCGCAACCTCATGGTTCCTAGTCGGATTCGTTAACCACTGTGCCATGATGGGAACTCCCAAAATTACTATCATATTTTAAGAAAAATGCTTTAGTTTATAATTCTAAATAGATGAACTTGAGAAAAACCAAATTCCTTATCTTTCCCCCTAAAAGATTACCTGAAACTTTCTCTTCAAAGCCCGGGTCATTATTGGGGTCAGCCCAGTTCCTGTTTCCATATTTTCTTTATTGGTAAGTGGGGTTCCACCTGGGCTCCTGCAAAAATATGGAAAATATTAAGAGCTGTGTTTTATGCCAGCTTTTAAATGGATTTAGAAAGTATAAAGATAGAAAAGTGGATTACCTCTCTACATCGACTTTTCTAAGTAGTTTTCGCAGATCTATCTGGCTTTTACCAGGAGTACTGATAAAAGAAAGGTAAAAAAGTTAAAGCCTGTCACATGATTTCTCTAGGCAGCATCCTATAAAGAAATTTGTTACATTTGTTACTATTTCTTATAACCGAATGACTTGTACAGTAGAAATGATCACAACATTATAAATGAACTATACTTCAATAAAACAAAAAAAAAATAGCAGTAGATGCTGAAAGAAGCATAGGTGATAAAATGATTCTAATAAGTAATAGTTTTCGACTTAGTAATCACACAAAGAATCCATCTTAAGGAAAAATTCCACTATGCACACAACTGATAGATAAGGATGTTTATTAAGAGTTATAGAAATAGGAGTTCCCATTGTGGCTCAGCGGTAAAAAAACCCCACTAGTATTCATGAGTATGCGGGTCTGATCCCTGGCCTTGCTCAGTGGGTTAAGGATCTGGTGGTGCTGTGATCTGTGATGTAGGCTGCAGACACAGCTTGGATCCGATGTTGGTTGTGGCTGGCAGCTGCAGCTCCGATTTGACCCTTAGCTTGGGAACTTCCATATGCTGCACATGCTGCCCTAAAAAGCAAAACAACAACAAAAAGTTATAGAAATAAAAAAATCATAAACAACCTAAATGTCTTAAAACAGGTTTTTAATCTATGAAATTCACATATAAAAAGATGCATCTAATGAAGTCAAAATGATACTTTAATTTTAAGTGAAATCGGGGAAAGTTTATGACATATTAAATGGGAAAAGTCACATTTGTATGTATGATATGACTGTACACAGGCACAGATACACACATCTTTTTTTCTATTCTAAGACACACTAATTTGCATATTTTATTATTTCCAAAATTGTGCTGCTTTGAAAATTCTTGATAATATTTTTCCCCAAAAACTGTTCTTAAATCAGTGGTATATTTTATAACAAACAGCATCATGAAACGGAAATAATACAAAAACCTCAGGAGTTCCCATCGTGGCTTAGTGGTTAACGAATCTGACTAAGAACCATGAGGTTGCGGGTTCGATCCCTGGCCTTGCTCAGTGGGTTAAGGATCCGACGTTGCTGTGGCTGTGGCGAAGGCTGGCAGCTACAGCTCCTGTTAGACCCCTAGCCTGGGAACCTTCATGTGCTGCGGGTGCAGCCCTAGATAAGACAAAAAGACAAAAAAAAATAAAAAAAAGCTCAGAATGATAAACAACAGTAATGTTAACAGTGTTTACCACCAGTGATAGGATTATTTCGGATGAATTTTGTTTTCTTCTTTAAACAATTCCATAGATTTCAATTTTTTTACATGACCATGTATAACTTTCATATATAAGTTAGAAATAAAGTTAGAAATAAGCAAAAAAAGTCATTATTTTAAGCAGCAATAGAGTGTAATACTATGCAGTTCCTTACATTAAGACATTTGTAACTCGAGTTGATAAAACTTTGGACTTGGGTTTCAGAGTAACTCGTTGCAGGGCAGAGACAGTAACTAGCGGGTTCCGTGCCTTTGGTGATGGTACAAGCTTTAATCATAAAATAAGATATTAAAAACACATTAAAAATCTCATTAAAAAAACTCATTCAAAATGTAAACATCATAAAACAATAAATATTTGATGGCTGAATATATGTAAGACATAGCCACTCAATTTTTATTCTAAAGCTTCCAAGTATCTACCTCTTCAGACTAATGGTTGGTAGATAAAACTACCTAATTAAATAATTTTGGAATTTACACATTTTGTTAAGGAGATTCTAAACTACTCAAATAAAATATCAAATACTTGCTTATTTTCCATAAAAGGACAACCAGGTTTAAAGCTAAAATACGGAGTTCCTGTTGTGACTCTGTGGAAAACAATCCCCACTAATATCCATGAGGATGCAGGTTCCATCCCTGGCCTCGCTCAGTGGGTTAAGGAACCAGAGTTGCCATGAGCTGTGGTGTAGGTTGCAGATATGGCTCAGATCCCGTGTTGCTGTGGCTGTGGTGTAGGCCGGCAGGTACAGCTCCGATTCAGCCACTAGCTGGGGAATGTCCATATGCCGCAGGTGCGGCCCTAAGAAGCAAAATATAAAAGCCAAAAGACCATAAGTATGACCAATGACAACTTACCTTTCTACTTTCATCAAAACTCTGTGTCTTCTTTAATTTCACAGTCAGTAGATCTTTAACTGTTATCTGCATGTGTCCATCTTTTCTTAATGGCCCAGCCTTAAAATAGATGGAGAGGTTAGGATTCAAATTGGAACCAGGATATCTACTCAAATGCAAGTGAAAATCTAGTTGCCATTTTTTTTTTTTTGTCTTTTGTCATTTTAGGGCCTCATCTGTGGCATATGGAGGTTCCAAGGCTAGGGGTCTAATTGGAGCTATAGCTGCGGGCCTACACCACAGCCACAGCAACATGGGACCTGAGCCAAGTCTGCGACCTACACCACAGCTCACGCTGGATCTTTAACCCACTGAGCGAGGCCAGAGATTGAACCCACAACCTCATGGTTCCTAGTCAGATTTGTTAACTGCTGCGCCACGACAGGAACTCAGTAAATCTAGTTTTTAAAGACCCAAGAGTTAAAAATTAACTTTTATTTGCCCTAGGAGCCTATCAAATTCTTTCTACTCAACCAAGAATTATCCTGTTTTCAATACACAAGGATCCTAAGATTACTGAAAACTCTACTCTTGAGGAGCAGTGGCTTAAGGATCTGGCGTTGTCACTGCTGTGGCAGGGTTTGATCCCTGGCCTGGGAAATTCCGTATGCTCTGGGCATCCCCCACCCTCCCAAAAATACTCATCAAAATATAAGGCTTTGATAGGAGTTCGCCAATGGCCTAGTGGTGAAAGATCCCATGTTGTCACTGCTATGGAATGTTTTCCATCCCTGGCCAGGGAACTTCCGCATGTTATGGGTGAGGGGAAAAAAAAGAGAAGAATGAGTTCCCTCCACTGTGGCATAACAAGATTGGCACTGTCTCTGGAGGGCCAGGATGCAGGTTCGATACCCAGCCTAGCACAGTGGGTTAAGGATCTGGGGTCGCCACAGCTGAGGTGTAGATCATAACTGCGGCTTGGATCTGATCATTGGCTGGAGAACTCCATGTGCTTTGGGGCAACCAAAAAGGGGGAAAAATATGGCTTTGATAATAAGAAAGTAAGAGATGATTTACTTCCTGCAACTGTGCATCTTCCTTAGGAGTTGTTATAAGACGGGTTAAAAGAGTGCCTCAAATCAAAGTGAAGTTTTGGGAGTTCCTGTCATGGCTCAGCAGTTAATGAACCCGACTAGTATCCACGAGGAGGCGGGTTCGATCCCTGACCTTGCTCAGTGGGTTAAGGATCTGGCGTTGCCGCGAGTTGTAGTGTTGGTCGCAGACGCGGCTCGGATCCTGTGTCGCTGTGGCTGTGGTGTAGGCCAGGGGCTACAGCTCTGATTCGACCCCTAGCCTGGGAACTTCCATAGGCTGCGCATGAGGCCCTAAAAAGGAAAAAAAGTGAGGTTTTGCCTGAACTACCTAAAAACATGACTCAGTTTCTGTAGAGCAAGAACACATATTCGAAGGGTTACCCACTAAGGTGAATATAACAATAGACTCTGGATTTAATTCAGCCATTTTAAACCAAATGTATCTGTAGTGAGGCTTCAGCAGAGTTTTGAATAGAGCCCTGCCTATCTTAGTGATTCACAAATATTCTGGTTCCCCGGCAGATAATGTAACTGTAACGGAGACTGATTCTCCAGCCTAACAGCATTAGACTTTAGGGTCTACCAATTCTTTTTATTCTGACTTCACTCACTAAGCAATCTTTGTTTTTCATTTGGTTTCCCAGAGAGGTTTTCTATTTGGTAAAAGGTTTTACTGAGAAGTCAACTGGAATCTTGCACCCTGATGGATTTCACTCATTTATCTTTGAAAAATAAAAAATCACTTTCATTTCTATTTTTTTTTTTTTTTGGCGGTTTACGGCCAAAACTGAGGCATATGGAGGTTCCCAGGCTAGGGGTCCAATTGGAGCTACAGCTGCTGGCCTAAGCCAGAGCCACAGCAATGCGGGATCCAAGCTGTGTCTGTGAACTACAGCACAGATCATGGCAACGCCAGATCCTTGACTCACTGAGAGAGGCCAGGGATTGAACCCATGTCCTCATGGATACTAGTCAGGTTAGTTAACCGCTGAGCCACGATGGGAACTCCCCCTTTCATTTCTTTCTTTCCTTTTTTTTTTGTCTTTTGTTGTTTTTAGGACCACACCCATGGCATGTGGAGGTTCCCAGGCTAGGGGTCTAATCGGAGTTACAGCTGCTGGCCTTCGCCACAGCCACAGCAATGTGGGATCCAAGTTGCGTCTGCAAACTACACCACAGCTCACGGCAACGCCGGATCCTTAACCCACTGAACAAGGCCAGGGATTGAACCCACAACCTCATGGATCCTAGTCGGATTCGTTTCCCCTCAGCCACGATGGGAACTCCAGCCCCTTTTCATTTCTAAGTCCAACTTTCAAAGTTCTCTTCGGGCCCAGTGGGTTAAGTATCCAATTTTTCACTGCAGTGGCGTGGGTTTGGTCGCTGGTCTGGAACTTCCACTTGCTACAGGTATGGCCAAAAAAAAATCCAATACTTATTTTTAAAACAATAATTGACATAATTAAGATAAAGAATCAGAACAAAATATATCCCTTCCTGTCAAAGCCTTCAGCCCAGCTTTAAACTGCCACCTGGCTTTACTCCTCTATTTTATATTGACTAAAACACACCTCTACTAGATTGTTTTTTTACCTGAAGTGCTTTAGTGAGATCAGATTTCCTGAGCAGCAATGGTGCTTTCGGTGCTGGAGGCGGTGGCGGAGGAGGAGGAGGAGGCGGTGGAGGGGGTGGAGGAGGAAGACGGCTGGCTGGCTGTGGCAGTGAGGGAGGAAGTTCAGCTCTGGAGTCTCCAGGGGTGGTTGGAGCACAGGCAGGCACATTTTTAAGTTTACCATGCATGGGACACATTTGACCACAGTCTGGACAGGAAGCATTTTCTGAGATGGCCTAGAAGGAAACATCACATTTGGCAATGGAATAAGAGATTCATTCTGTTCTTGTGGCTGAGTCATCAAAATCATAGCTACCATGCCCTGAATGCTTTCCCAGTATACCATGTGTGCCATAATATTTTCTCACCTATCACAAGCTCATTCTTTCATTCAATCACTCATTCATTCATGTTTATGTGTGCACTGTATGCCAGGCACTCTGGGTACAGTGTGAGCCCTGTCTGTCATCTCAAGGAGCTGATGGTCTGGTGAGAAAGATAAGACATTAACCATACACAAACGCACTCAAAACAAAACAATACTTCAATGAAAGCCATGGGATGGAGGAGTTCCCATTGTGGCTCAGCAATAACGAATCTGATTAGTATCCATGAGGATGTGGGTTCAATCCCTGGCCTTGCTCAGTGGGTTAAGGATCTGGCATTGCCATGAGCTGTGGTGTAGGTTGCAGACGTGGCTCGGATCTGGCATTGTTGTGGCTGTGATGTAGGCCAGGAGCTATAGCTCCGATTCAACCCCTAGTCTGAGAACTTCCATAGGCTGAGGGTGCGGACCTAAAAAAAAACAAAGACAACAACAACCAAAAAAGCCATGAAGTGTGCTGTGAGCATGAATAGCTAGAGGTCGGAGGAGTGATATTTAGCTGTGATCTCAAGGATGAATTTAGGCTTACCAGGTGAAGAAGGGAGATAAAGCTCAGGGAAGAGTTCCTGGCAGAGGAAAAAGTACTTAATGTAGCTAATAATACAGTATATTCAAGGAATTGATAAAAGGATCAAGGGACTGGAACATGACTTTTCTTTTTCTCGCCTTTTTTTTTTAGGGCTGCATATAGAGGTTCCCAGGCTAGGGATTGAACTGGAGCTTCAGCTGCCAGCCTACACCAGACACAGCAACGCAGGATCAAAGCTGTGTCTGCGACCTACACCACAGCTCATGGCAATGCCACATCCTACACTTGATCTTAGCCAAAAGGCCGAGAAGCGATGCAATGCCAGATCCTTAACCCACTGAGCGAGGCCAGGGATCAAACCTGAAACCTCATGGTTCCTAGTTGGATTCGTTTCCGCTGCACCACAACTGGAACTCCTGGAATATGACTGTTAATGGGCTGAATCATGTCCATTCCCACCACAACTCATATGTTGAAGCTCTAACCCCCTCAGTACCTCAGAATGTGACTGTATATGGAGATAAGGCCTTTAAAGAAGTGATTAAGTTAAAGGAGCCATTAGAGTGAGTTCCAACCCAATCTGACTGGTGACCTTATAAAAGGAGGAAACTTGGAGTTCCCGTCGTGGCACAGCAGAAACGAATCTGACTAGGAACCATGAGGTTACGGGTTCGATCCCTGGCATCGCTCAGTGGGTTAATGATCCGCTGTTGCCATGAGCTGTGGTGTAGGCTGCAGACGTGGCTGGGATCTAGTGTTGCTGTGGCTGTGGCGCAGGCAGGCAGCTACAACTCTGAATCGACCCCTAGCCTGGGACCCTCCATATGCCAAGGGTGCGGCCCTAAAAAGAAAAAAAAAAAATACTAACCTTCAGGGCTTCCTGGAGCTTGCATAATTCACTTTCCAAAGTGTGAAACCGTTGTTTTAGACCATGAAGTTCTTGGTGGTAGGAATGGGAAGGGAAAATGGTGTTTTTCAATACTCTTAAACTCTGAAATTGAAAATAAACAAGCCTGAATCCAAAGCGCAATATATGATAAGGACAAGAAAGTGGTTTGGTGTATGTTTTATTGACATGAAGATAGACATGGCCACCTGATTTCAACTTATCTGAGCTTAGCCTGAGTGTTGTGCTGACCTGAACACACACGGGAATGCATAACCAAGTGTGTAGAAAAAAATGTAATGCTGGAAGTTCCCATCACGGTACAGCGGAAATGAATCGGACTAGGAACCATGAGGCTGCAGGTTCGATCCCTGGCCTCACTCAGTGGGTTAAGGATCTAGTATTGCCGTGAGCTGTGGTGTAGGTTGCAGATGCGGCTTGGATCTGGCCTTGCTGTGACTGTGGCATAGGCCAGCAGCTGTAGCTCCGATTAGACCCCTAGCCTGGGAACCTCCACATGCAGCCTTAAAAAGCAATAAATAAGTAAATAAATAAAAATAATAATAATGCTGAAAACACATATGTCAAACTCATACCTGGGTCATGTAGTTCTGGCACCAGTGGTATATAGACCATACTCCATTTGTCCAAAGCTTTACCACATCTTTGATATTGGGAAATCTGAAGTTCCAGGACGGTCTTAGCCATTTTCTGCTAGCCGGTATATCTGCTGAAGGAATAACCACTCTGTAGGAAAAACAAAACCCAACAAAGCAAAATTCAATAATGAACAAAAAAGTAAAACCCTGACCTTATAGAATTTATAGTTTCATGAGAGATAAAAATAAGTAAATGAATAATGTATATGGGTTATTGGAAGGTGACCAAATGCTAAGGAGAAAAAGATAAAATAAGAAAGAGGGATTCCGTAGTTCCCACTGTGACACAGTGTAAGGGGATCTGACCAGAAACTATGAGGTTTCGGGTTCGGTCCCTGGCCTCGCTCAGTGGGTTAAGGATCTGGCATAGATGTGAACTGTGGTGTAGGCTTGGATCCTGTTTTGCTGTGCCTGTGGTGTGGGCCAGCAGCTGTAGCTGCAATATGACCCCTGTTGTGGCTCAGTGGAAATGAATCCGACTAGTATCCATGAGGGTGCAGGTTCAATCCCTGGCCTCTCTCAGTGGGTTAAGGATTCGGCATTACCATGAGCTGTAGTATAGATTGCAGAAATGGCTTAGATTCCACATTGCTGTGGCTGTGGTGCAGACTGGCAGCAACAGCTCCGATTTAACCCTTAGCTTGGGAAAACTTCCATATGCCATGAGTGCAGCCCCCACCCCAAAAAAAAGGGGGAAGGGAAAGAAAGAGAAGAGGAAATGTGAAAGTTCTCTTGTTGAGCAGCAGGTCAAGGATCAGGTGTTGCTGCCGCTGTGGTACAGGCTGCAACTGCAGTGCAGCTTCAGTCCCTGGCCTGGGAATTTCCACGGCCAAAAAAAAAAAAAAAAAAAAAAAAAAGAGAGAGAGAGAGAGAGAGAGAGAAAGCATGTGAAATGTTGGATGGAGGTGAAAATTTAGGTAGGGTAGCCAGAGAATGTCTCATTGAGAAGGTGACTTTTGAGAAAAAGCCTAAAGGAAGTAAAGAAACTAGCAAAACAAATATCTGGGAGAAGGACATTCCAGGCAAGGGCAATAGTAAGTGCAAAGGCCCCGAGGCAGAGGCTTGTCTGTGATGTCTGAGGAATAGCAAGGAGGCCAGAGGATTAGGGGAAAGAATGAAGTAAGAGGACTAAGAGATAATGTGAGTAAGACCATAAAGGCCTTGTGGGTCTTACAAAGGGCTTTCATTTTCATTCTGATAGAAGAAGACATTGGATCATTTTAAGCAGAGGAGCAATATGACAGGGTTTCAGCATGCTCACTCTGGGTGTTGTGTCGAAGTACACTGCAGAGGGGGCAAGGGCAGAGCAGGAAGACCACTAAGGGGGCTTCTGGAGAGAGAGAAGAGTTAAGGGTGATGGATATCATGGTTACTCATGTTATTGCTATTTGGGGGAGGGGCATACCCATGGCAAGTAGAAGTTCCTGGGCCAGGATTTAACCCACGCCATTGCAATGACAACACCAGATCCTTAACCTGCTAAGTCACCAGGGAACTCCATGCTTACTGCTTTTGAGGGTCTGTTTGTTTTAAAACTGGTTTGTCCGTAAAGAGAGCTCTAACAGGTAAAATGCAAAAGTATGTTATTGTGAAACCTACTACCCTAGAGTTCTTGGAATTTAGAGTCGTTTTTTTTTTCTTTCCTTTTTTTTTATGGCTGAGCCTGAGGCATAGTTCCCAGACTAGGAGTTGGATTGGAGCTGCAGCTGTGGCCTGTGCCATAGTCACAGCAACTTGGGGTCTGAGCTGATTCTGTGAATTATGCTTGCAGCAACACAGATCTAGAGATGGAACTCACATCCTCAAGGACACTATGTCAGGTTCTCAACCCTCTGAGCCACAATAGGAACTCCCTAGAGTCTCTTTTAATAACATATTTCACTTCTGAGTCCCAGAGAATAAATGATGAAACTTTACCAAAACAATGCCTTTTTTTTTTTTTTTTTTTTTTTTTTTTTTTTTTGCTTTTTAGGGCCATACCTGTGGCATATGGAGGTTCCCAGGCTAGGGGTCCAGTCGGAGCTGTAGCTGCCAGCCTATGCCACAGCCACGCCAGATCTACACCACAACTCATGGCAATGCCAGACCCTTAATCCACTGAGTGAGGCCAGGGATTGAACCTGCAACCCCATGGTTCCTCGTCAGATTCTTTTCCACTGTGCCACGACAGGAACTCCCCAAAACAACGATTTAAGTTCTACTGCTATACCCTTCTTTCATCACTTAGTCGCTGAATTTATACAACTGAGTTGATTAGGAAAGTAGAAAATAGTTACTGTGTACCTCCGGAACAATTCCTTGTGATTTTTACTTCATTTGAACTCTAAAACTATGGTTGCCCCAAAAGATCAGGATGTTCAATTAAAATGTAATTTCAGATAAAGACGGAATAAATTTTTAGCATATTACAAATGTTGCATAGGACAAAACAAAACAAAGCAAAAATCATCCTTTACCTGAAATTCAAATGTAACTGGGCATTCTGTATTTTTATTTGCTAAATCTGGTAACTTGTTCCTAAATTGTCAGAGAATTCTCTTGCTGTGCGGAGGGCTAAGGCGTCAGTGTTGTTACTGTAGCGGCTTGAGTTGCTGCTGTGGCATGGGTCCTGTCCCTGACCTGGGAACTTCCACGTGCCATGAGTGCAGCCAAAAAAAGAGAAAAGTATAAACTGATCAGATTTTTCTATTTCATCTGTTGCACATTATGCCTTACCTTTCTGGTGAGGGGGGTGGAGGGGGAGGTGTAATTAGCTTAGACTGAAACTGAGAGGCCTCTTTTCTTTTGAATAATCTTTTCGCTTTGGCTTTTAGTTTTCTTCTTCGTTGCTTGAACTTGGGCATGATTTCTGTAAAAAAAGTTTGTCATATTTTTTATTGAAGAATAATACACATAGAAAATACATAAATTTTGACTGTATATGTCAATGAATTATCACAAAGTGAACACAGTCTTGTATCCACTACCTTGATTAGGAAATAGGTCACCACCCAGTGAAACTGAGCAGGACCCTGTGTGGCTCCTGGGCACAAGCCTTTCTCCCCTATTTCTTGTTTGTAGGAAATAGGCCTCATTCACCCTCCATGACCTCCCCTTAGTTCCAAAGGGCAGGTTCACACAGTTGCTAAACAGGGAAGGGAGAGGATGTAGAGACTAGGGAAGAGCAGTCAATAAACAATAGCGCAGGAGTTCCTGTCATGGCTCAGCGGTTAATGAACCCAACTAGTATCCAAGAGCTTGAGGGTTTGATCCTGGCCTCGCTCAGTGGGTTAAGGATGTGGCATTGCTGTGAGCTGTGGTGTAGGCCACAGATACGGCCTGGATCCCGCCGTGGCTGTGGTGCAGGCTGGCAGCTATAGCTTCGATTCAACCTCTAGCCTGGGAACCTCCATATGCCACAGGTATGGCCCTAAAAAGCCAAAAAAAAAAAAAAAAAAAAAAGAAAAAGAAAAAGAAAAGAAAGAAAAAAAAGGGAAACAATAGTGCAGCCTTGGGGGAGTTTTTGCTATGGTGCAATGGGATAGCTGGCGTCTCTGCAGCACCAAGACACAGGTTCGATTCCTGGTCCAGCACAGTGTGCTAAAGGGTCCAGCACAGTGGGCTAAATGATCCAGTGCTGCCTCAGCTGCAGCGTGTTGCAGTTGTGGATAGGATCCGATCCCTGGCTCGGGGGAACTCCATACATGAGAGTTCACTGTGGGGAAGTGAAAAAAGAATAAACAAACAAACAAAACAGTGCAGCGTTGCGGAGGGTACTGGTTCTTCCCCAAGGAATGTACCTAATAATATCTCCGAGTTCTTTTGCAGAACTAAAACCCACAACAAATATGAAGTATTCTTCATTCCACAAAGGACGATCACCAGAACCAGTCCTGGGTATACTAAATGCCACCTCTGAAGAATGAAAGCTTGCATCTACCCTGATCCTTATCTGTGGCCCTATTTTTCCCTCTCAAATTATAAAAACACTTCCTATTCTCTTCCAAGGGAGGGCACACTCTTTAGGGCATTAGCCTGCTGCGGCCTCCTCTGCCTGGCAAAGCAATAAAGCTATTTTTTTTCTCCTTCACCCCAAACTCTGCCTCCGAGTTTCTATTCGGCACTGGGTGACAGAGGCCATGCTTTGGAGACACCAGGAAAACCCGGAAGGCCCCTGAACTGGGGGCAAATTTAAACTCAGATTTAAAGAATCTCTCTAGAAATCTTCACAACTTGGCTTTGGTGTTATATTACTAATTTTGTTTTGTTTCACTTGTCTTTGCTTTTCTTCATTAAGTCAAGGGAATTTCTCTTTCTTTGTAAAGAAATCAAACAGGAACTTACAGGGCCTTCCCAATACAAAAGCTCTTCCCGGTCCCCTTTCTGTTGTTTGTAGAAAAAAAGGCTTTAGTCTCCTAAGTCTTCCTCAAGTTCCAAAATGCATACTCAAGCAGTTACTAATTAGAGAAGTGAGGGAATGCAGAAACGAAAAGCAGTCAAGCAAGAAAAGTAATGACAGCTTAAACAATAGTCACAGGACTCCTAGTTTCTTCGCAAGGGCTATGCCTAATGATCTGATGCGTATCTTTGGGTGGTTCTGCAGAAGCTAAGAACCCCCAGCCATCCACCCACCCAGGTGAAAGATGGTGACTATATGCTGACCGCAAGCACTCAGACCCCAGACTGGTTAGAACCCTAATCATGATGATTAAGATTCCCAACAGATCACCTTGTTACCTCCACCAACCAAACAGAAGAAAGTCCATCAGCTGATCAAGCATCCTGTGACCCTCATCCATAATGTTACCTTTAAAAACACTTGACTAGGGGAGTTCCCATTGTGGTGCAGCGGACCTGAATCCAACTAGGAACCGTGGGGTTACAGGTTTGATCCCTGGCCTTGTTCAGCGGGTTAAGGATCCAGCATTGCTGCAGGCTGGGGCAAGCTGGGGCTTAGGTTGCAGGTGCGGCTCAGATCTTATGTTGACATGGCTGTGTCAACCCCTAGCATGGGAACTTCCATATTCCACAGGTGTGGCCCTAAAAAGAAGAAAAGAAAAAAACACCCTTGCCTGAAAGCCATTAAGAAGTTTCTGTCTTTTGAGCATTAACTGCCCTTTCCCTTGGTTGATGCCCTGCAATAAATGTACATTCCTTCCCCAGTGTCAGTTGATCAGCTTTGCTCTGAGTCAGACAAGTGAACCTGAATTTGGCTATAGTTGGTTATGTCAGTTATTTCTTTTTCTTTTTCTTTTTTTTTGCTTTTTGGGGTCGCACCCGCAGCATATGGAGGTTCCCAGGCTAGGGGTCAAATCAGAGCTACAGCTGCTGGCCTACACCACAGCTGCAGCAACACCAGATCCGAGCCGCGTCTGTGACCTACACCACAGCTCATGGCAATGCCAGATCCTTAACCCACTGAGTAAGGCCAAGGATCGAACCTGAGTCCTCATGGATACTGGTCGGGTTGGTTACTGCTGAGCCAAAACAGGTACTCCTATTTTAGAGCATTTTAAACCTAACTAGTAGAGTTCCCGATGTGGAGCAATGCTCGGTGTCTCTACAGCACCAGGACGCAGGTTTAATCTCCAGTCAGCATGGTGGGTTAAAGGATCCAGCATTGCCACAGCTGGTTGCAACTGGCACTCTGATCTGATCCCTAGTCCTGGAACTCCATATGCTGCAGGGCAGCCAAACAACAAAAACAAAAACTCCTAATATATTTAGATTTTAATCCAGATCCTTTTCTGAAGAAAATTAAGTCAGAGCTGGTTTGATTGGAAGAAGGGCTTCCCTCGTTTTAGTTGTAGCCACCTGAGGAACAAAGACGTCTTTATTCAAGTAGCAGAACAAAAAATGGAGGCCGGGCCTCCTTCTCTTCAAACTTAAATTTGAATAGGAACAATCAGCCTTGAAAATACACTTTCATTCCACTTTTGTTCACCCAGTAACCCTCCAGCACTTGGTATGCAGCTCTAGGCTTGCTCAGCGCTCAGACTCCAAGGGTTGAAGAACCTCCCCCAGCCCCACCAAGGGTAGTAAAAAACTTAGAGCACTGGACTTACAGAGGGCACCCTCGCTGGCAATGGGTGACCCTTCTAGGAATAAAGATTCTTGATAGCATCTAATTTAACTACTTGTCAGGTCTCAAATTACAGTGTTTTTTTAATTGTTCTTAGAAGCTTTAGGAGCCATAACCCCAAATAGCTGATTTCACCTTTATTATATTATTTTTCCTTTCTGCTGAAATTATGATGGAAAGCAAAGCAGAGATTATGAAACACAATGGATGTCTAAAGGATTGATGGTTTTTTGTTTTTTGTCTTTTTAGGGCCACAGCTGCGGCATATGGAGGTTCCCAGTCTAGGGGTCTAATCGAGCTATAGCCGCCAGCCAACGCCAGAGCCACAGCAATGCCAGATCCCAGCCGTGTCTGTGAACTACATCACAACTCATGGCAATGCCAGATCCTTAATCCACTGAGTGAGGCCAGGGTTCGAACCTGCAGCCTCATGGTTCCTAGTCAGATTCGTTTCTGCTGTGCCACGGTGGGAACTCCTATTTTTTTTTTTTTTTTAAAGCAAAACAAGAGTTCCTACTGTGTCACAGTGGGTTAAGGATCCTGCACTGTCACAGGTGTGTCATACGTTGCAGCTGTGGCTCAGATTCCATCCCAGGCTTGGGAACTTCCCTATGCTATGGGTGTGGTGTTGGGGGTGGGGTGTTAGGGTGGGGGAATGGGCAGAAGCAAAACAAAAATACTCTGAATGAAGACATTTAGGAAAGCCTCAGGAAGCAACAAACTTGTAGTTGCCTTGAAAAGAAATTAAACCTCATCAAATCCATGGCCAAGACTATCTATCCAAGGCCCAGAGTTCATTGGTTGGGATCCCCAGAATTTGAGATTTCCATGGTAAACTTCCCTTCCTTGTTTGTCCCTTTGTAGCCTCCCCGCTTCCATGCCTGCTCCGTCTCTCCCCTCTATGTCTTTTGTCAGGGAATCAAACTGACACAGAGAACAGGCCTCTTGCATCCGTTTTCCCTATATTTACCAATCTCTCAGTTATGAAAGTAGACATTAGAAAGGAGCTAGACAGGAGTTCCTGTCGTGGCTCATTGGTTAATGAACCCAGCTAGCATCCATGAGGGCTTGGGTTCCATCCCTGGCCTCACTCAGTGGGTTAAGGATCCGGCGTTGCCATGAGCTGTGGTGTAGGTCGCAGACTCAGCTTGGATCTTGCACTGCTATGGCTATGGTGTAGGCCTATAGGTACAGCTCCAATTCGACCCCTAGCCTGGGAACCTCCATATGGTGTGGGTGCGGCCCTAAAAAACAAAACAAAACAAAACAAATTGAAAGAAAGGAGCTGGACAGTCTGGTGAGACTTGGTGGACTGACTCCATATTTTAAGCTCTGTTCTAGTGATGTGCAGGGTTGGCACCAACTGCTACATTTTTTGGAAGTCTGTGAGTCAGTTGTTAAACAAATTACTATTAAATTATTAAATTAAAAATTCATTTAGTTAAATAATTAAATTAAATTATATAGGAATTCCCACTGGCTTAGCGGAAATTAACCCCACTAGTATCCGTGAGGTTGTGGGTTGGTTCCCTGGTCTCACTCAGTGAATTAGGGATCTGGCACTGCCTTGAGCTGCAGCATAGATAGAAGACATGGCTCAGATCTGGCATGCCTGAGGCTGTGGTGCAGGGCAGCAACTGTAGCTCCAATTTGACCCTCCAGTATGGGAACTTCCATATGCTGCAAGTACGGCACTAAAAACAAAAATAATAATAATAAAATTAACTTAGATAATTTACATTATGCTATATTTAATTTTTTTGGCCGCATTCATAGCATGCAGAAGTTCCTGGACGAGGGATCAAACCTGCACCACAACAGCAACAACATCACATGCTTAACCCACTGAGCCACCAGGAAACTTTGATAACTTATATTTTAAAAGGTGGTAAAATAAAATAAATAAAAAAAAGAAAAAGGTTGTAAATAACAACACGGACCTATGGTATATATAGCACAGGAAACTATATTCAATATCTTGTAATAACCTATAATGGAAAATAATCTGAAAAAGTATACACAAACACATAACTGAATCACTTTGCTGTACACTTGAAACACTGTAAATCAACTATACTTCAATCAAAAAAACAAAAAAGGGTAATGAATACACAAAACTTACCAACTCCCAATGATTTTACTATTATGTATGGTTTGAAGCTTTTGTTTTCATCTTACATTATTTATCTAATGAAAATGCTATAGAATGGTGTTTTACTGCTCATTGCTTCCCAGCTACACATTTAGTGACTTCACATTGGAAACTTGAAATTAGTCACAATGGGACCACAATTATTATAAAACACTACAGGAAGTTCCCAAGTGGCCCAGTGTATTAAGGATCTGGTGTTGCTGTGGTTGTGGCACAGGCTGCACCTGCAGCATGGGTTCAGTCCCTGCCCTAGGAACTTCCACATGCTGCAGGCGCAGCCAAAACAAAGCAAAACAAAACAAAAAACCCCTACAAATTAGGGCTTGATTTATTAATTTGTTGATTGTTTTAAAAATGATGTAAAAATGTTAATATTGGAGATTAAACTCAAAAGTGTATTTTGTCTGGAGTACCCTTCGTGGCTCAGTGGTTAACGAATCCGACTAAGAACCATGAGGTTGCGGGTTCGATCCCTGGCCTTGCTCAGTGGGTTAAGGATCCGGCGTTGCCGTGAGCTGTGGTGAAGGTTGCAGACGTGGCTCGGATCCCACATTGCTGTGGCTGTGGCGAAGGCCGGCAGCTACAGCTCCTGTTAGACCCCTAGCCTGGGAACCTCCATATGCTGCGGGTGCGGCTCTACATAAAAAAGGCAAAAAAGACAAAAAAAAAGTGTATTTTGTCTGTAGTCATTATGTGAACAGCACAAAAAAAATTGAGGAATATAGCATTCCAGTATTTTTCTTTTTCTTTTTACAGCTGCACCTGCAGCATAGGGAAGTTCCCAGGCTAGGTATCAAATAGGAGTTGCAGGTGCAGACCTACAACACAGCCACTGTAACTTGGGATCTAAGCCACATCTGTGACCTACGCTGTAGCTTGTGGTAATACCAGACACATAACCCACTGAGCAGGGATTGACCCTGCAATCTCACAGAGACTACAGTCAAGTTATTAAGCTCACAGGAAGGTCATATCTTTAATCCACGGATCGAGACCAGGGATGGAACCCACAACATCATGGTTCCTAGTCGGATTCGTTTCCGTTGTTCCACCACGGGAACTCCCCACGGGGCTATTTCTGATACTTGCTTATATTTAATTTTACACTTTATGTTGTGCAGTATTGCTTTTTTAGTTCCTGTCTTGTTTCTCTAAAGAGATTGCAGCTCCCTTGAGCTTAGTCCAGCGCAGTGCTAGGCACAAAGCAAATAGGGCATACTTTTAAAATTGACACTCTCACAGAAAGTCGAACGATATTAAGACTATATCAAAGAAAACAGTAATTGGTTGGCTCTTCTTCCCTGTCAAGAAATGTACTTTCTCAAGCTTAAAGTGCAAAATAATCACAGGGGTGGGTGTTGTTAAACATTCATATTCTGATTCAGTAAGTCTGGGTGGAGCCAGATAATCTACATTTTTAACAAGCGCCCAAGTGACGCAGCTGCTGTTGTGTCTGTAGACCACATTTTCAAAGGCAAGTAAAGGAATGTGCAAAAGGAAGGCAGATGCTTTCCTCCAATACATATTTTGGCAAAGCGTTAATTAAATAGAAGTATGATTATTGTGGAGCCAAGCGGAGTACTTCTTAGCCAAAACTCAAAACACCTCCATCTCCCCTCCGAGTCCAGCCAAAGTCCCCACCTCAGTAAACCATAAGAACACAGGCACCAACAGGTCCAGCTATGGAAGATGCGAGCCCAGGTTACAAAGGAATATCTCCCTGCACTTACTAGTCTAAGAGGCCGGGGGTTCGATGAAGTCCCGGCAGTGGCCGCTGCTTCGCCATAAAGAAAAATTCAAAATTAAAACCTTAGAGTGTAGGGACCAATCGTAGCCTTTGTCTCTTCACCGTTTGCTCTCTGGATAGCGTAGGAGCACAGCTTGGCTTGTGATTGGCTGAGGTTGCACCACGCCCTGGCCAATCAGAGCTAAGGCGCTTCTAGTATGAATAGGGGGAAGGCGGGAGCGAAATGGAGGGGAAGCAGCAGGGGAAAGGTGTGTCACGTCCCCGTTGCCGTTTGTGGAAGCTTTTGTATAATTGGTTGGCTCTTCTTCCAGTTGCACCAATCGGAAGCTCTTCTCTGCCGAACTCCGACTGTGAAATTGAAAGTAGAGATGAGGGTGCAGCCAATGGAAGAAAATAAATGTATAGCAGCCAATCCTCCCGCGGCGTTTTGTGTCCATGCCCAACAAGAAAATGTGTTTCATGCGTTAGGGCGTTTCCCAATCGTCAATGGGCGGGTACTGGTGAAGCGGAGTAACCAATGAGTGCGAGATGTTGAGTGACAGCTGTCCAATAGGGACCCTCAGTGCTAGTATGGTTTGCGGCTGAAGCGCCGCCGCCGCGGTCTGAGGAATGTCAACTATTCAACATGGAGGCGGAGGTCGATAAGCTTGAACTGATGGTGAGTGTAAAGTGAAAGAAATCTACTGGGTAGTTCATTTTTTCCGGACGGCCTCCAAGGTGGAAGGCAGTTAGGGGTCGCCGGAAATCCTGGGTGGCGGAGGCTGGACTAGACTCGAGCTCCCTCCTCCTACACCGAAGGGAGTCGCCACCGCCTGGTTTCTTTTAACCGCCAGGGGGAAAAGGCGTTACATCCGGGAAACTCGTGAGGGAAATGGCGGGAGATGCTGAGGGTGCGGGGCCTTTGGAATTCCTTGTTCCTTGACCTCGTCTTCTCCTCTTTCGGAGCTGTGGCAGGTGCAGACAGCGTTCTGTGTATTTCCACCAAAAAGACGTGATTGCAATGGTTCCTAAACACCCTAAGAAGGGGGGAGGTCGTTCACAGTCTGAGAAACGGGGATGAAGGGTGGGGTGGGGAGTAAACCGAGAGGGGCGGAGAGAAATCCCTTTAGGACTAAACTGTTCACATTCTTCAGGGCAAGCTGAAAAAGTCTGAAAAAGGATTCTAGACTTGTGTGCATAACTTCCTATCGGCAAAGGAAGCTCCTAGTTTCTCTTTGGCCCTTCGGTGAAGGAGAGAAGGGAATCTGAACCACGAGCTCCTTTCCTGGAGCGCGGGCGGGACTGGGAGGTGGACGGCACCCTTGCACTGGAGTTGCCTAGTTTCATTCATTGTGAAAGTAGGGGGCGGAGACGAGTAATTGGAAAGGACTCCGGCTGCTGCTTGGCCTTCAGGAGCGCGCCAACCTCAGGCCGTCCTAGTTTTTCCTCTGGATCCTTCCCTCACTTGTCCTCTTATTCTCCCCTTCCATCCCTAGACTGCCCACTCGGTCGCCCGCGCTTTTTTTCTTTTTAGTTCTCTTGTTCTGTCTTCAGTCTTTTCCCCTCCTGTATTACATGTGTTTGGATTGGGCTGACTTCTTTATTTTTTTTTATTTATTTATTTATTTATTTATTTATTTATTTATTTATTTATTGTCTTTTTGCCTTTTATGTAGAGCCGCACCCGAGGCATATGGAGGTTCCCAGGCTAGGGGTCTAATAGGAGCTGTACCTGCCGGCCTTCGCCACAGCCACAGCAACGCGGGATC